>OU426880.1:50487324-50904824 GCA_911387805.1 Cantharis rustica | reverse complement strand
TTTTTTTTTTTTGTGTGCGGAGGGAGTGGGGAAATCCTCATGGACACCACCTCAATGTCTGAAGTGGTAGTGTCGGACTCTTACCGACTAAAACCCCACTCCTGATGGTCGGCCGCTGTTACTCAGGAACTGCGTGGTACGCGTACGGCATTCTTCTCGCGGATCCTGGACTTGGTGGTTGTCTTGGTAGGCATTGGTGCGTTTGGCACTACACTGGTTTGCCTTGCGGACTTGTCTTTGTTTCGCGGTCGGGGGGTTTCACTAGGTTTAGTGTCATTTTCACGGGTTTGCTTTGGGAGATTTGTTTTTTCCGGGGTTGTTGCTTCGCGCGCGCTTTTAGCGTCCTCACGGCACTCACATTTCGCGCACTTGGTTGCCCTTTCGGGACTTGGTCTTTGGTTGGACGTTGACGTCACACTGCTGCCTGTCGTTCGCGTTCGTCTTCTTCCTTTTTAGTTAGGATGGTCCTAATCATCTCCGCTACTAAGCGCCACTCGTCCTCGCCTTTTAGCATCTCTGCTATGAGGTTTTCGGGCTTTAGCGTCGTCTGAAGCTGGAGTTCGACCGATGCGCGCACTTGTGTCCACTCTTGGCATTCAAAGATGGAGTGTTGCACTGTGTCCACTTCCTGGCAGTAGGTGCATTTCCCATCTTCTAGCTTGCCTATCCTGGCTAGATAGGCGTTGAAGCAACCGTGCCCTGTTAGGGCCTGGGTCAGATGGAAGTCTGTTTCACCGTGCGGTCTTGATAGCCATTGGTTTATGTTTGGAATTAGCTGTCTGGTCCAGGTTCCGGTGGTTGATTGGTCCCATCTTTCCTGCCATGCGGCGTTTGTCTCTTTCTTGTGATCTTCTTTGCCTAGCCTCTGGTGATGGTTTTTGGCTCTTTCAATCGCCATAAGGTCGATAGGGGGCATGCCAGCTATCACTAGTACCGCGTTTTGCGAAACCGTACGGTATGCTGAACAGACCCTCAGTGCCGCTTTCCTCTGCACCTTTGCTAGTTTTTGCCTTTGGGTTTGTACTGTCATAGCATCGACCCATACGGGAGCTCCGTAGAGCAGGATGGAGTGGACTACCGATGCCAGTACTCGCCTCTTCATCTGCCGGGGTCCTTTAAGATTGGGCATAAGCTTTGACAGGGCGGTGCACATACGTTCTGCTTTCTCTGCAGCATTAGATATATGTTGCGAAAAATTCCGCCTCTTGTCCAGTGTAATGCCCAGTGTCTTGACCTCGTTCTTTGGCTCTATTTTGTGGGTTTCCATTTGGAAGGTGATGGGCTGGATTTTTCTCTTCCCCGTGAGGAAACCTAACCTAACCTAACCTAACCTAACCTAACCTAACCTAACCTAACCTAAAAGAAGCGCGAGACACCGAAACCGGAGATTATGTAGTTGCTTTAATTGGGGTGGGCAACGTGGACAACGTTCGACCAAGCGATAGATCCAATTTGCTGTGTAACTTAATAGCTACCTACCGTACGGTGTGACCTTTGTTTAATAAAAAGTTTCAAAATTGCATTGGCTAACGATATTCATAATGTGGACGTTTTAAGCGCTCCGTGTCGAAATTCAAATTTTCAAACCGGCGAGAAACCATTCATACACGTAGGTTTGTTAGATAATTGCACTGTTTTCGCCGATTCGAAATCCCGTACCGGCCTCAAACGGTGATTTACTCGTGAAGACACATCTGGAAAATAACGAGACACATTGTCATTGTAAAATAATGCATTTAAAATCTTGGAAATTGAATAATATTTCGTCACGAGCGCGTTCAATTTGCGCGTGTAAACGTGTTTTAGATCCATTGGGAGCGCCAGTTGGCAGTGCCGTAGCAACTGTCATTGTTTAAAATTATCGCTAAGTAACCTTCAAATTTAATTATTCGGTGGTTAAAAGCACGAGCACTTTTTACAATTGAATCTCTAGTTGTATCGAACGTTCTTTCAATCGTAATTTTCTTATTTAATTTGTGTGGTTTTAATAATAGTTTTCGTAAGATTAAATTAATCGTTTCCAGCTCACCGTTGAAGTTTGTCGTTTCATTTTTAAATCATGGATCGATTCGTGTTCCTTTAACCTTTTGAATCGGGTTTGAAATTCCGTACATCATTGCGTCAATGGACCAATCACGTATAAAAGCAAGTCCAGGAGAAAGAAGCGCGAGAAACCGAAACCGGAGATTATGTGGTTGTTTTAATTGTGAGGTCGGTAAAGGCTCGACCAAGCGACAGCTCCACCTCGACTTTCAATTTGATGTGTAACTTAATACCTACCTAATCGTAATTTTCTTATTTAATTTGTGTGGTTTTAATAATAGTTTTCGTAAGATTAAATTAATCGTTTCCAGCTCACCGTTGAAGTTTGTCGTTTCATTTTTAAATCATGGATCGATTCGTGTTCCTTTAACCTTTTGAATCGGGTTTGAAATTCCGTACATCATTGCGTCAATGGACCAATCACGTATAAAAGCAAGTCCAGGAGAAAGAAGCGCGAGAAACCGAAACCGGAGATTATGTGGTTGTTTTAATTGTGAGGTCGGTAAAGGCTCGACCAAGCGACAGCTCCACCTCGACTTTCAATTTGATGTGTAACTTAATACCTACCTAATCGTAATTTTCTTATTTAATTTGTGTGGTTATAATAATAGTTTTCGTAAGATTAAATTAATTGTTGCCAGCTCACCGTTGAAGTTTGTCGTTTCATTTTTAAATCATGGATCGATTCGTATTCCTTTAACCTTTTGAATCGGGTTTGAAATTCCGTACATCATTGACGTCAGCGACCAATCACGTATAAAAGCAAGTCCAGGAGAAATAAGCGCGAGAAACCGAAACCGGAGATTATGTGGTTGTTTTAATTGTGAGGTCGGTAAAGGCTCGACCAAGCGAAAGCTCCACCTCGACTTTCAATTTGATGTGTAACTTAATACCTACCTAATCGTAATTTTCTTATTTAATTTGTGTGGTTTTAATAATAGTTTTCGTAAGATTAAATTAATCGTTTCCAGCTCACCGTTGAAGTTTGTCGTTTCATTTTTAAATCATGGATCGATTCGTGTTCCTTTAACCTTTTGAATCGGGTTTGAAATTCCGTACATCATTGCGTCAATGGACCAATCACGTATAAAAGCAAGTCCAGTAGAAAGAAGCGCGAGACACCGAAACCGGAGATTATGTAGTTGCTTTAATTGGGGTGGGCAACGTGAACAACGTTCGACCAAGCGATAGATCCAATTTGCTGTGTAACTTAATAGCTACCTACCGTACGGTGTGACCTTTGTTTAATAAAAAGTTTCAAAATTGCATTGGCTAACGATATTCATAATGTGGACGTTTTAAGCGCTCCGTGTCGAAATTCAAATTTTCAAACCGGCGAGAAACCATTCATACACGTAGGTTTGTTAGATAATTGCACTGTTTTCGCCGATTCGAAATCCCGTACCGGCCTCAAACGGTGATTTACTCGTGAAGACACATCTGGAAAATAACGAGACACATTGTCATTGTAAAATAATGCATTTAAAATCTTGGAAATTGAATAATATTTCGTCAGGAGCGCGTTCAATTTGCGCGTGTAAACGTGTTTTAGATCCATTGGGAGCGCCAGTTGGCAGTGCCGTAGCAACTGTCATTGTTTAAAATTATCGCTAAGTAACCTTCAAATTTAATTATTCGGTGGTTAAAAGCACGAGCACTTTTTACAATTGAATCTCTAGTTGTATCGAACGTTCTTTCAATCGTAATTTTCTTATTTAATTTGTGTGGTTTTAATAATAGTTTTCGTAAGATTAAATTAATCGTTTCCAGCTCACCGTTGAAGTTTGTCGTTTCATTTTTAAATCATGGATCGATTCGTGTTCCTTTAACCTTTTGAATCGGGTTTGAAATTCCGTACATCATTGCGTCAATGGACCAATCACGTATAAAAGCAAGTCCAGGAGAAAGAAGCGCGAGAAACCGAAACCGGAGATTATGTGGTTGTTTTAATTGTGAGGTCGGTAAAGGCTCGACCAAGCGACAGCTCCACCTCGACTTTCAATTTGATGTGTAACTTAATACCTACCTAATCGTAATTTTCTTATTTAATTTGTGTGGTTTTAATAATAGTTTTCGTAAGATTAAATTAATCGTTTCCAGCTCACCGTTGAAGTTTGTCGTTTCATTTTTAAATCATGGATCGATTCGTGTTCCTTTAACCTTTTGAATCGGGTTTGAAATTCCGTACATCATTGCGTCAATGGACCAATCACGTATAAAAGCAAGTCCAGGAGAAAGAAGCGCGAGAAACCGAAACCGGAGATTATGTGGTTGTTTTAATTGTGAGGTCGGTAAAGGCTCGACCAAGCGACAGCTCCACCTCGACTTTCAATTTGATGTGTAACTTAATACCTACCTAATCGTAATTTTCTTATTTAATTTGTGTGGTTTTAATAATAGTTTTCGTAAGATTAAATTAATCGTTTCCAGCTCACCGTTGAAGTTTGTCGTTTCATTTTTAAATCATGGATCGATTCGTGTTCCTTTAACCTTTTGAATCGGGTTTGAAATTCCGTACATCATTGCGTCAATGGACCAATCACGTATAAAAGCAAGTCCAGTAGAAAGAAGCGCGAGACACCGAAACCGGAGATTATGTAGTTGCTTTAATTGGGGTGGGCAACGTGGACAACGTTCGACCAAGCGATAGATCCAATTTGCTGTGTAACTTAATAGCTACCTACCGTACGGTGTGACCTTTGTTTAATAAAAAGTTTCAAAATTGCATTGGCTAACGATATTCATAATGTGGACGTTTTAAGCGCTCCGTGTCGAAATTCAAATTTTCAAACCGGCGAGAAACCATTCATACACGTAGGTTTGTTAGATAATTGCACTGTTTTCGCCGATTCGAAATCCCGTACCGGCCTCAAACGGTGATTTACTCGTGAAGACACATCTGGAAAATAACGAGACACATTGTCATTGTAAAATAATGCATTTAAAATCTTGGAAATTGAATAATATTTCGTCACGAGCGCGTTCAATTTGCGCGTGTAAACGTGTTTTAGATCCATTGGGAGCGCCAGTTGGCAGTGCCGTCGCAACTGTCATTGTTTAAAATTATCGCTAAGTAACCTTCAAATTTAATTATTCGGTGGTTAAAAGCACGAGCACTTTTTACAATTGAATCTCTAGTTGTATCGAACGTTCTTTCAATCGTAATTTTCTTATTTAATTTGTGTGGTTTTAATAATAGTTTTCGTAAGATTAAATTAATCGTTTCCAGCTCACCGTTGAAGTTTGTCGTTTCATTTTTAAATCATGGATCGATTCGTGTTCCTTTAACCTTTTGAATCGGGTTTGAAATTCCGTACATCATTGCGTCAATGGACCAATCACGTATAAAAGCAAGTCCAGGAGAAAGAAGCGCGAGAAACCGAAACCGGAGATTATGTGGTTGTTTTAATTGTGAGGTCGGTAAAGGCTCGACCAAGCGACAGCTCCACCTCGACTTTCAATTTGATGTGTAACTTAATACCTACCTAATCGTAATTTTCTTATTTAATTTGTGTGGTTTTAATAATAGTTTTCGTAAGATTAAATTAATCGTTTCCAGCTCACCGTTGAAGTTTGTCGTTTCATTTTTAAATCATGGATCGATTCGTGTTCCTTTAACCTTTTGAATCGGGTTTGAAATTCCGTACATCATTGCGTCAATGGACCAATCACGTATAAAAGCAAGTCCAGGAGAAAGAAGCGCGAGAAACCGAAACCGGAGATTATGTGGTTGTTTTAATTGTGAGGTCGGTAAAGGCTCGACCAAGCGACAGCTCCACCTCGACTTTCAATTTGATGTGTAACTTAATACCTACCTAATCGTAATTTTCTTATTTAATTTGTGTGGTTTTAATAATAGTTTTCGTAAGATTAAATTAATCGTTTCCAGCTCACCGTTGAAGTTTGTCGTTTCATTTTTAAATCATGGATCGATTCGTGTTCCTTTAACCTTTTGAATCGGGTTTGAAATTCCGTACATCATTGCGTCAATGGACCAATCACGTATAAAAGCAAGTCCAGTAGAAAGAAGCGCGAGACACCGAAACCGGAGATTATGTAGTTGCTTTAATTGGGGTGGGCAACGTGGACAACGTTCGACCAAGCGATAGATCCAATTTGCTGTGTAACTTAATAGCTACCTACCGTACGGTGTGACCTTTGTTTAATAAAAAGTTTCAAAATTGCATTGGCTAACGATATTCATAATGTGGACGTTTTAAGCGCTCCGTGTCGAAATTCAAATTTTCAAACCGGCGAGAAACCATTCATACACGTAGGTTTGTTAGATAATTGCACTGTTTTCGCCGATTCGAAATCCCGTACCGGCCTCAAACGGTGATTTACTCGTGAAGACACATCTGGAAAATAACGAGACACATTGTCATTGTAAAATAATGCATTTAAAATCTTGGAAATTGAATAATATTTCGTCACGAGCGCGTTCAATTTGCGCGTGTAAACGTGTTTTAGATCCATTGGGAGCGCCAGTTGGCAGTGCCGTAGCAACTGTCATTGTTTAAAATTATCGCTAAGTAACCTTCAAATTTAATTATTCGGTGGTTAAAAGCACGAGCACTTTTTACAATTGAATCTCTAGTTGTATCGAACGTTCTTTCAATCGTAATTTTCTTATTTAATTTGTGTGGTTTTAATAATAGTTTTCGTAAGATTAAATTAATCGTTTCCAGCTCACCGTTGAAGTTTGTCGTTTCATTTTTAAATCATGGATCGATTCGTGTTCCTTTAACCTTTTGAATCGGGTTTGAAATTCCGTACATCATTGCGTCAATGGACCAATCACGTATAAAAGCAAGTCCAGGAGAAAGAAGCGCGAGAAACCGAAACCGGAGATTATGTGGTTGTTTTAATTGTGAGGTCGGTAAAGGCTCGACCAAGCGACAGCTCCACCTCGACTTTCAATTTGATGTGTAACTTAATACCTACCTAATCGTAATTTTCTTATTTAATTTGTGTGGTTTTAATAATAGTTTTCGTAAGATTAAATTAATTGTTGCCAGCTCACCGTTGAAGTTTGTCGTTTCATTTTTAAATCATGGATCGATTCGTATTCCTTTAACCTTTTGAATCGGGTTTGAAATTCCGTACATCATTGACGTCAGTGGACCAATCACGTATAAAAGCAAGTCCAGGAGAAATAAGCGCGAGAAACCGAAACCGGAGATTATGTGGTTGTTTTAATTGTGAGGTCGGTAAAGGCTCGACCAAGCGAAAGCTCCACCTCGACTTTCAATTTGATGTGTAACTTAATACCTACCTAATCGTAATTTTCTTATTTAATTTGTGTGGTTTTAATAATAGTTTTCGTAAGATTAAATTAATCGTTTCCAGCTCACCGTTGAAGTTTGTCGTTTCATTTTTAAATCATGGATCGATTCGTGTTCCTTTAACCTTTTGAATCGGGTTTGAAATTCCGTACATCATTGCGTCAATGGACCAATCACGTATAAAAGCAAGTCCAGTAGAAAGAAGCGCGAGACACCGAAACCGGAGATTATGTAGTTGCTTTAATTGGGGTGGGCAACGTGGACAACGTTCGACCAAGCGATAGATCCAATTTGCTGTGTAACTTAATAGCTACCTACCGTACGGTGTGACCTTTGTTTAATAAAAAGTTTCAAAATTGCATTGGCTAACGATATTCATAATGTGGACGTTTTAAGCGCTCCGTGTCGAAATTCAAATTTTCAAACCGGCGAGAAACCATTCATACACGTAGGTTTGTTAGATAATTGCACTGTTTTCGCCGATTCGAAATCCCGTACCGGCCTCAAACGGTGATTTACTCGTGAAGACACATCTGGAAAATAACGAGACACATTGTCATTGTAAAATAATGCATTTAAAATCTTGGAAATTGAATAATATTTCGTCACGAGCGCGTTCAATTTGCGCGTGTAAACGTGTTTTAGATCCATTGGGAGCGCCAGTTGGCAGTGCCGTAGCAACTGTCATTGTTTAAAATTATCGCTAAGTAACCTTCAAATTTAATTATTCGGTGGTTAAAAGCACGAGCACTTTTTACAATTGAATCTCTAGTTGTATCGAACGTTCTTTCAATCGTAATTTTCTTATTTAATTTGTGTGGTTTTAATAATAGTTTTCGTAAGATTAAATTAATCGTTTCCAGCTCACCGTTGAAGTTTGTCGTTTCATTTTTAAATCATGGATCGATTCGTGTTCCTTTAACCTTTTGAATCGGGTTTGAAATTCCGTACATCATTGCGTCAATGGACCAATCACGTATAAAAGCAAGTCCAGGAGAAAGAAGCGCGAGAAACCGAAACCGGAGATTATGTGGTTGTTTTAATTGTGAGGTCGGTAAAGGCTCGACCAAGCGACAGCTCCACCTCGACTTTCAATTTGATGTGTAACTTAATACCTACCTAATCGTAATTTTCTTATTTAATTTGTGTGGTTTTAATAATAGTTTTCGTAAGATTAAATTAATTGTTGCCAGCTCACCGTTGAAGTTTGTCGTTTCATTTTTAAATCATGGATCGATTCGTATTCCTTTAACCTTTTGAATCGGGTTTGAAATTCCGTACATCATTGACGTCAGTGGACCAATCACGTATAAAAGCAAGTCCAGGAGAAATAAGCGCGAGAAACCGAAACCGGAGATTATGTGGTTGTTTTAATTGTGAGGTCGGTAAAGGCTCGACCAAGCGAAAGCTCCACCTCGACTTTCAATTTGATGTGTAACTTAATACCTACCTAATCGTAATTTTCTTATTTAATTTGTGTGGTTTTAATAATAGTTTTCGTAAGATTAAATTAATCGTTTCCAGCTCACCGTTGAAGTTTGTCGTTTCATTTTTAAATCATGGATCGATTCGTGTTCCTTTAACCTTTTGAATCGGGTTTGAAATTCCGTACATCATTGCGTCAATGGACCAATCACGTATAAAAGCAAGTCCAGTAGAAAGAAGCGCGAGACACCGAAACCGGAGATTATGTAGTTGCTTTAATTGGGGTGGGCAACGTGGACAACGTTCGACCAAGCGATAGATCCAATTTGCTGTGTAACTTAATAGCTACCTACCGTACGGTGTGACCTTTGTTTAATAAAAAGTTTCAAAATTGCATTGGCTAACGATATTCATAATGTGGACGTTTTAAGCGCTCCGTGTCGAAATTCAAATTTTCAAACCGGCGAGAAACCATTCATACACGTAGGTTTGTTAGATAATTGCACTGTTTTCGCCGATTCGAAATCCCGTACCGGCCTCAAACGGTGATTTACTCGTGAAGACACATCTGGAAAATAACGAGACACATTGTCATTGTAAAATAATGCATTTAAAATCTTGGAAATTGAATAATATTTCGTCACGAGCGCGTTCAATTTGCGCGTGTAAACGTGTTTTAGATCCATTGGGAGCGCCAGTTGGCAGTGCCGTAGCAACTGTCATTGTTTAAAATTATCGCTAAGTAACCTTCAAATTTAATTATTCGGTGGTTAAAAGCACGAGCACTTTTTACAATTGAATCTCTAGTTGTATCGAACGTTCTTTCAATCGTAATTTTCTTATTTAATTTGTGTGGTTTTAATAATAGTTTTCGTAAGATTAAATTAATCGTTTCCAGCTCACCGTTGAAGTTTGTCGTTTCATTTTTAAATCATGGATCGATTCGTGTTCCTTTAACCTTTTGAATCGGGTTTGAAATTCCGTACATCATTGCGTCAATGGACCAATCACGTATAAAAGCAAGTTCAGGAGAAAGAAGCGCGAGAAACCGAAACCGGAGATTATGTGGTTGTTTTAATTGTGAGGTCGGTAAAGGCTCGACCAAGCGACAGCTCCACCTCGACTTTCAATTTGATGTGTAACTTAATACCTACCTAATCGTAATTTTCTTATTTAATTTGTGTGGTTTTAATAATAGTTTTCGTAAGATTAAATTAATCGTTTCCAGCTCACTGTTGAAGTTTGTCGTTTCATTTTTAAATCATGGATCGATTCGTGTTCCTTTAACCTTTTGAATCGGGTTTGAAATTCCGTACATCATTGCGTCAATGGACCAATCACGTATAAAAGCAAGTCCAGGAGAAAGAAGCGCGAGAAACCGAAACCGGAGATTATGTGGTTGTTTTAATTGTGAGGTCGGTAAAGGCTCGACCAAGCGACAGCTCCACCTCGACTTTCAATTTGATGTGTAACTTAATACCTACCTAATCGTAATTTTCTTATTTAATTTGTGTGGTTTTAATAATAGTTTTCGTAAGATTAAATTAATTGTTGCCAGCTCACCGTTGAAGTTTGTCGTTTCTTTTTTAAATCATGGATCGATTCGTATTCCTTTAACCTTTTGAATCGGGTTTGAAATTCCGTACATCATTGACGTCAGTGGACCAATCACGTATAAAAGCAAGTCCAGGAGAAATAAGCGCGAGAAACCGAAACCGGAGATTATGTGGTTGTTTTAATTGTGAGGTCGGTAAAGGCTCGACCAAGCGAAAGCTCCACCTCGACTTTCAATTTGATGTGTAACTTAATACCTACCTAATCGTAATTTTCTTATTTAATTTGTGTGGTTTTAATAATAGTTTTCGTAAGATTAAATTAATCGTTTCCAGCTCACCGTTGAAGTTTGTCGTTTCATTTTTAAATCATGGATCGATTCGTGTTCCTTTAACTTTTTGAATCGGGTTTGAAATTCCGTACATCATTGCGTCAATGGACCAATCACGTATAAAAGCAAGTTCAGTAGAAAGAAGCGCGAGACACCAAAACCGGAGATTATGTAGTTGCTTTAATTGGGGTGGGCAACGTCGACAACGTTCGACCAAGCGATAGATCCAATTTGCTGTGTAACTTAATAGCTACCTACCGTACGGTGTGACCTTTGTTTAATAGAAAGTTTCAAATTTGCATTGGCTAACGATATTCATAATGTGGACGTTTTAAGCGGTCGGTGTCGAAATTCGAATTTTCAAACCGGCGAGAAACCATTCATACACGTAGGTTTGTTAGATAATTGCACTGTTTTCGCCGATTCGAAATCCCGTACCGGCCTCAAACGGTGATTTACTCGTGAAGACACATCTGGAAAATAACGAGACACATTGTCATTGTAAAATAATGCATTTAAAATCTTGGAAATTGAATAATATTTCGTCAGGAGCGCGTTCAATTTGCGCGTGTAAACGTGTTTTAGATCCATTGGGAGCGCCAGTTGGCAGTGCCGTAGCAACTGTCATTGTTTAAAATTATCGCTAAGTAACCTTCAAATTTAATTATTCGGTGGTTAAAAGCACGAGCACTTTTTACAATTGAATCTCTAGTTGTATCGAACGTTCTTTCAATCGTAATTTTCTTATTTAATTTGTGTGGTTTTAATAATAGTTTTCGTAAGATTAAATTAATCGTTTCCAGCTCACCGTTGAAGTTTGTCGTTTCATTTTTAAATCATGGATCGATTCGTGTTCCTTTAACCTTTTGAATCGGGTTTGAAATTCCGTACATCATTGCGTCAATGGACCAATCACGTATAAAAGCAAGTCCAGGAGAAAGAAGCGCGAGAAACCGAAACCGGAGATTATGTGGTTGTTTTAATTGTGAGGTCGGTAAAGGCTCGACCAAGCGACAGCTCCACCTCGACTTTCAATTTGATGTGTAACTTAATACCTACCTAATCGTAATTTTCTTATTTAATTTGTGTGGTTTTAATAATAGTTTTCGTAAGATTAAATTAATTGTTGCCAGCTCACCGTTGAAGTTTGTCGTTTCATTTTTAAATCATGGATCGATTCGTATTCCTTTAACCTTTTGAATCGGGTTTGAAATTCCGTACATCATTGACGTCAGTGGACCAATCACGTATAAAAGCAAGTCCAGGAGAAATAAGCGCGAGAAACCGAAACCGGAGATTATGTGGTTGTTTTAATTGTGAGGTCGGTAAAGGCTCGACCAAGCGAAAGCTCCACCTCGACTTTCAATTTGATGTGTAACATAATACCTACCTAATCGTAATTTTCTTATTTAATTTGTGTGGTTTTAATAATAGTTTTCGTAAGATTAAATTAATCGTTTCCAGCTCACCGTTGAAGTTTGTCGTTTCATTTTTAAATCATGGATCGATTCGTGTTCCTTTAACCTTTTGAATCGGGTTTGAAATTCCGTACATCATTGCGTCAATGGACCAATCACGTATAAAAGCAAGTCCAGTAGAAAGAAGCGCGAGACACCGAAACCGGAGATTATGTAGTTGCTTTAATTGGGGTGGGCAACGTGGACAACGTTCGACCAAGCGATAGATCCAATTTGCTGTGTAACTTAATAGCTACCTACCGTACGGTGTGACCTTTGTTTAATAAAAAGTTTCAAAATTGCATTGGCTAACGATATTCATAATGTGGACGTTTTAAGCGCTCCGTGTCGAAATTCAAATTTTCAAACCGGCGAGAAACCATTCATACACGTAGGTTTGTTAGATAATTGCACTGTTTTCGCCGATTCGAAATCCCGTACCGGCCTCAAACGGTGATTTACTCGTGAAGACACATCTGGAAAATAACGAGACACATTGTCATTGTAAAATAATGCATTTAAAATCTTGGAAATTGAATAATATTTCGTCACGAGCGCGTTCAATTTGCGCGTGTAAACGTGTTTTAGATCCATTGGGAGCGCCAGTTGGCAGTGCCGTAGCAACTGTCATTGTTTAAAATTATCGCTAAGTAACCTTCAAATTTAATTATTCGGTGGTTAAAAGCACGAGCACTTTTTACAATTGAATCTCTAGTTGTATCGAACGTTCTTTCAATCGTAATTTTCTTATTTAATTTGTGTTGTTTTAACAATAGTTTTCGTAAGATTAAATTAATCGTTTCCAGCTCACCGTTGAAGTTTGTCGTTTCATTTTTAAATCATGGATCGATTCTTGTTCCTTTAACCTTTTGAATCGGGTTTGAAATTCCGTACATCATTGCGTCAATGGACCAATCACGTATAAAAGCAAGTCCAGGAGAAAGAAGCGCGAGAAACCGAAACCGGAGATTATGTGGTTGTTTTAATTGTGAGGTCGGTAAAGGCTCGACCAAGCGACAGCTCCACCTCGACTTTCAATTTGATGTGTAACTTAATACCTACCTAATCGTAATTTTCTTATTTAATTTGTGTGGTTTTAATAATAGTTTTCGTAAGATTAAATTAATCGTTTCCAGCTCACCGTTGAAGTTTGTCGTTTCATTTTTAAATCATGGATCGATTCGTGTTCCTTTAACCTTTTGAATCGGGTTTGAAATTCCGTACATCATTGCGTCAATGGACCAATCACGTATAAAAGCAAGTCCAGGAGAAAGAAGCGCGAGAAACCGAAACCGGAGATTATGTGGTTGTTTTAATTGTGAGGTCGGTAAAGGCTCGACCAAGCGACAGCTCCACCTCGACTTTCAATTTGATGTGTAACTTAATACCTACCTAATCGTAATTTTCTTATTTAATTTGTGTGGTTTTAATAATAGTTTTCGTAAGATTAAATTAATTGTTGCCAGCTCACCGTTGAAGTTTGTCGTTTCATTTTTAAATCATGGATCGATTCGTGTTCCTTTAACCTTTTGAATCGGGTTTGAAATTCCGTACATCATTGCGTCAATGGACCAATCACGTATAAAAGCAAGTCCAGGAGAAAGAAGCGCGAGAAACCGAAACCGGAGATTATGTGGTTGTTTTAATTGTGAGGTCGGTAAAGGCTCGACCAAGCGACAGCTCCACCTCGACTTTCAATTTGATGTGTAACTTAATACCTACCTAATCGTAATTTTCTTATTTAATTTGTGTGGTTTTAATAATAGTTTTCGTAAGATTAAATTAATTGTTGCCAGCTCACCGTTGAAGTTTGTCGTTTCATTTTTAAATCATGGATCGATTCGTATTCCTTTAACCTTTTGAATCGGGTTTGAAATTCCGTACATCATTGACGTCAGTGGACCAATCACGTATAAAAGCAAGTCCAGGAGAAATAAGCGCGAGAAACCGAAACCGGAGATTATGTGGTTGTTTTAATTGTGAGGTCGGTAAAGGCTCGACCAAGCGAAAGCTCCACCTCGACTTTCAATTTGATGTGTAACTTAATACCTACCTAATCGTAATTTTCTTATTTAATTTGTGTGGTTTTAATAATAGTTTTCGTAAGATTAAATTAATCGTTTCCAGCTCACCGTTGAAGTTTGTCGTTTCATTTTTAAATCATGGATCGATTCGTGTTCCTTTAACTTTTTGAATCGGGTTTGAAATTCCGTACATCATTGCGTCAATGTACCAATCACGTATAAAAGCAAGTTCAGTAGAAAGAAGCGCGAGACACCAAAACCGGAGATTATGTAGTTGCTTTAATTGGGGTGGGCAACGTCGACAACGTTCGACCAAGCGATAGATCCAATTTGCTGTGTAACTTAATAGCTACCTACCGTACGGTGTGACCTTTGTTTAATAGAAAGTTTCAAATTTGCATTGGCTAACGATATTCATAATGTGGACGTTTTAAGCGGTCGGTGTCGAAATTCGAATTTTCAAACCGGCGAGAAACCATTCATACACGTAGGTTTGTTAGATAATTGCACTGTTTTCGCCGATTCGAAATCCCGTACCGGCCTCAAACGGTGATTTACTCGTGAAGACACATCTGGAAAATAACGAGACACATTGTCATTGTAAAATAATGCATTTAAAATCTTGGAAATTGAATAATATTTCGTCAGGAGCGCGTTCAATTTGCGCGTGTAAACGTGTTTTAGATCCATTGGGAGCGCCAGTTGGCAGTGCCGTAGCAACTGTCATTGTTTAAAATTATCGCTAAGTAACCTTCAAATTTAATTATTCGGTGGTTAAAAGCACGAGCACTTTTTACAATTGAATCTCTAGTTGTATCGAACGTTCTTTCAATCGTAATTTTCTTATTTAATTTGTGTGGTTTTAATAATAGTTTTCGTAAGATTAAATTAATCGTTTCCAGCTCACCGTTGAAGTTTGTCGTTTCATTTTTAAATCATGGATCGATTCGTGTTCCTTTAACCTTTTGAATCGGGTTTGAAATTCCGTACATCATTGCGTCAATGGACCAATCACGTAAAAAAACAAGTCCAGGAGAAAGAAGCGCGAGAAACCGAAACCGGAGATTATGTGGTTGTTTTAATTGTGAGGTCGGTAAAGGCTCGACCAAGCGACAGCTCCACCTCGACTTTCAATTTGATGTGTAACTTAATACCTACCTAATCGTAATTTTCTTATTTAATTTGTGTGGTTTTAATAATAGTTTTCGTAAGATTAAATTAATCGTTTCCAGCTCACCGTTGAAGTTTGTCGTTTCATTTTTAAATCATGGATCGATTCGTGTTCCTTTAACCTTTTGAATCGGGTTTGAAATTCCGTACATCATTGCGTCAATGGACCAATCACGTATAAAAGCAAGTCCAGGAGAAAGAAGCGCGAGAAACCGAAACCGGAGATTATGTGGTTGTTTTAATTGTGAGGTCGGTAAAGGCTCGACCAAGCGACAGCTCCACCTCGACTTTCAATTTGATGTGTAACTTAATACCTACCTAATCGTAATTTTCTTATTTAATTTGTGTGGTTTTAATAATAGTTTTCGTAAGATTAAATTAATCGTTTCCAGCTCACCGTTGAAGTTTGTCGTTTCATTTTTAAATCATGGATCGATTCGTGTTCCTTTAACCTTTTGAATCGGGTTTGAAATTCCGTACATCATTGCGTCAATGGACCAATCACGTATAAAAGCAAGTCCAGTAGAAAGAAGCGCGAGACACCGAAACCGGAGATTATGTAGTTGCTTTAATTGGGGTGGGCAACGTGGACAACGTTCGACCAAGCGATAGATCCAATTTGCTGTGTAACTTAATAGCTACCTACCGTACGGTGTGACCTTTGTTTAATAAAAAGTTTCAAAATTGCATTGGCTAACGATATTCATAATGTGGACGTTTTAAGCGCTCCGTGTCGAAATTCAAATTTTCAAACCGGCGAGAAACCATTCATACACGTAGGTTTGTTAGATAATTGCACTGTTTTCGCCGATTCGAAATCCCGTACCGGCCTCAAACGGTGATTTACTCGTGAAGACACATCTGGAAAATAACGAGACACATTGTCATTGTAAAATAATGCATTTAAAATCTTGGAAATTGAATAATATTTCGTCACGAGCGCGTTCAATTTGCGCGTGTAAACGTGTTTTAGATCCATTGGGAGCGCCAGTTGGCAGTGCCGTAGCAACTGTCATTGTTTAAAATTATCGCTAAGTAACCTTCAAATTTAATTATTCGGTGGTTAAAAGCACGAGCACTTTTTACAATTGAATCTCTAGTTGTATCGAACGTTCTTTCAATCGTAATTTTCTTATTTAATTTGTGTGGTTTTAATAATAGTTTTCGTAAGATTAAATTAATCGTTTCCAGCTCACCGTTGAAGTTTGTCGTTTCATTTTTAAATCATGGATCGATTCGTGTTCCTTTAACCTTTTGAATCGGGTTTGAAATTCCGTACATCATTGCGTCAATGGACCAATCACGTATAAAAGCAAGTCCAGGAGAAAGAAGCGCGAGAAACCGAAACCGGAGATTATGTGGTTGTTTTAATTGTGAGGTCGGTAAAGGCTCGACCAAGCGACAGCTCCACCTCGACTTTCAATTTGATGTGTAACTTAATACCTACCTAATCGTAATTTTCTTATTTAATTTGTGTGGTTTTAATAATAGTTTTCGTAAGATTAAATTAATCGTTTCCAGCTCACCGTTGAAGTTTGTCGTTTCATTTTTAAATCATGGATCGATTCGTGTTCCTTTAACCTTTTGAATCGGGTTTGAAATTCCGTACATCATTGCGTCAATGGACCAATCACGTATAAAAGCAAGTCCAGGAGAAAGAAGCGCGAGAAACCGAAACCGGAGATTATGTGGTTGTTTTAATTGTGAGGTCGGTAAAGGCTCGACCAAGCGACAGCTCCACCTCGACTTTCAATTTGATGTGTAACTTAATACCTACCTAATCGTAATTTTCTTATTTAATTTGTGTGGTTTTAATAATAGTTTTCGTAAGATTAAATTAATTGTTGCCAGCTCACCGTTGAAGTTTGTCGTTTCTTTTTTAAATCATGGATCGATTCGTATTCCTTTAACCTTTTGAATCGGGTTTGAAATTCCGTACATCATTGACGTCAGTGGACCAATCACGTATAAAAGCAAGTCCAGGAGAAATAAGCGCGAGAAACCGAAACCGGAGATTATGTGGTTGTTTTAATTGTGAGGTCGGTAAAGGCTCGACCAAGCGAAAGCTCCACCTCGACTTTCAATTTGATGTGTAACTTAATACCTACCTAATCGTAATTTTCTTATTTAATTTGTGTGGTTTTAATAATAGTTTTCGTAAGATTAAATTAATCGTTTCCAGCTCACCGTTGAAGTTTGTCGTTTCATTTTTAAATCATGGATCGATTCGTGTTCCTTTAACTTTTTGAATCGGGTTTGAAATTCCGTACATCATTGCGTCAATGGACCAATCACGTATAAAAGCAAGTTCAGTAGAAAGAAGCGCGAGACACCAAAACCGGAGATTATGTAGTTGCTTTAATTGGGGTGGGCAACGTCGACAACGTTCGACCAAGCGATAGATCCAATTTGCTGTGTAACTTAATAGCTACCTACCGTACGGTGTGACCTTTGTTTAATAGAAAGTTTCAAATTTGCATTGGCTAACGATATTCATAATGTGGACGTTTTAAGCGGTCGGTGTCGAAATTCGAATTTTCAAACCGGCGAGAAACCATTCATACACGTAGGTTTGTTAGATAATTGCACTGTTTTCGCCGATTCGAAATCCCGTACCGGCCTCAAACGGTGATTTACTCGTGAAGACACATCTGGAAAATAACGAGACACATTGTCATTGTAAAATAATGCATTTAAAATCTTGGAAATTGAATAATATTTCGTCAGGAGCGCGTTCAATTTGCGCGTGTAAACGTGTTTTAGATCCATTGGGAGCGCCAGTTGGCAGTGCCGTAGCAACTGTCATTGTTTAAAATTATCGCTAAGTAACCTTCAAATTTAATTATTCGGTGGTTAAAAGCACGAGCACTTTTTACAATTGAATCTCTAGTTGTATCGAACGTTCTTTCAATCGTAATTTTCTTATTTAATTTGTGTGGTTTTAATAATAGTTTTCGTAAGATTAAATTAATCGTTTCCAGCTCACCGTTGAAGTTTGTCGTTTCATTTTTAAATCATGGATCGATTCGTGTTCCTTTAACCTTTTGAATCGGGTTTGAAATTCCGTACATCATTGCGTCAATGGACCAATCACGTAAAAAAACAAGTCCAGGAGAAAGAAGCGCGAGAAACCGAAACCGGAGATTATGTGGTTGTTTTAATTGTGAGGTCGGTAAAGGCTCGACCAAGCGACAGCTCCACCTCGACTTTCAATTTGATGTGTAACTTAATACCTACCTAATCGTAATTTTCTTATTTAATTTGTGTGGTTTTAATAATAGTTTTCGTAAGATTAAATTAATCGTTTCCAGCTCACCGTTGAAGTTTGTCGTTTCATTTTTAAATCATGGATCGATTCGTGTTCCTTTAACCTTTTGAATCGGGTTTGAAATTCCGTACATCATTGCGTCAATGGACCAATCACGTATAAAAGCAAGTCCAGGAGAAAGAAGCGCGAGAAACCGAAACCGGAGATTATGTGGTTGTTTTAATTGTGAGGTCGGTAAAGGCTCGACCAAGCGACAGCTCCACCTCGACTTTCAATTTGATGTGTAACTTAATACCTACCTAATCGTAATTTTCTTATTTAATTTGTGTGGTTTTAATAATAGTTTTCGTAAGATTAAATTAATCGTTTCCAGCTCACCGTTGAAGTTTGTCGTTTCATTTTTAAATCATGGATCGATTCGTGTTCCTTTAACCTTTTGAATCGGGTTTGAAATTCCGTACATCATTGCGTCAATGGACCAATCACGTATAAAAGCAAGTCCAGTAGAAAGAAGCGCGAGACACCGAAACCGGAGATTATGTAGTTGCTTTAATTGGGGTGGGCAACGTGGACAACGTTCGACCAAGCGATAGATCCAATTTGCTGTGTAACTTAATAGCTACCTACCGTACGGTGTGACCTTTGTTTAATAAAAAGTTTCAAAATTGCATTGGCTAACGATATTCATAATGTGGACGTTTTAAGCGCTCCGTGTCGAAATTCAAATTTTCAAACCGGCGAGAAACCATTCATACACGTAGGTTTGTTAGATAATTGCACTGTTTTCGCCGATTCGAAATCCCGTACCGGCCTCAAACGGTGATTTACTCGTGAAGACACATCTGGAAAATAACGAGACACATTGTCATTGTAAAATAATGCATTTAAAATCTTGGAAATTGAATAATATTTCGTCAGGAGCGCGTTCAATTTGCGCGTGTAAACGTGTTTTAGATCCATTGGGAGCGCCAGTTGGCAGTGCCGTAGCAACTGTCATTGTTTAAAATTATCGCTAAGTAACCTTCAAATTTAATTATTCGGTGGTTAAAAGCACGAGCACTTTTTACAATTGAATCTCTAGTTGTATCGAACGTTCTTTCAATCGTAATTTTCTTATTTAATTTGTGTGGTTTTAATAATAGTTTTCGTAAGATTAAATTAATCGTTTCCAGCTCACCGTTGAAGTTTGTCGTTTCATTTTTAAATCATGGATCGATTCGTGTTCCTTTAACCTTTTGAATCGGGTTTGAAATTCCGTACATCATTGCGTCAATGGACCAATCACGTATAAAAGCAAGTCCAGGAGAAAGAAGCGCGAGAAACCGAAACCGGAGATTATGTGGTTGTTTTAATTGTGAGGTCGGTAAAGGCTCGACCAAGCGACAGCTCCACCTCGACTTTCAATTTGATGTGTAACTTAATACCTACCTAATCGTAATTTTCTTATTTAATTTGTGTGGTTTTAATAATAGTTTTCGTAAGATTAAATTAATCGTTTCCAGCTCACTGTTGAAGTTTGTCGTTTCATTTTTAAATCATGGATCGATTCGTGTTCCTTTAACCTTTTGAATCGGGTTTGAAATTCCGTACATCATTGCGTCAATGGACCAATCACGTATAAAAGCAAGTCCAGGAGAAAGAAGCGCGAGAAACCGAAACCGGAGATTATGTGGTTGTTTTAATTGTGAGGTCGGTAAAGGCTCGACCAAGCGACAGCTCCACCTCGACTTTCAATTTGATGTGTAACTTAATACCTACCTAATCGTAATTTTCTGATTTAATTTGTGTGGTTTTAATAATAGTTTTCGTAAGATTAAATTAATTGTTGCCAGCTCACCGTTGAAGTTTGTCGTTTCATTTTTAAATCATGGATCGATTCGTATTCCTTTAACCTTTTGAATCGGGTTTGAAATTCCGTACATCATTGACGTCAGTGGACCAATCACGTATAAAAGCAAGTCCAGGAGAAATAAGCGCGAGAAACCGAAACCGGAGATTATGTGGTTGTTTTAATTGTGAGGTCGGTAAAGGCTCGACCAAGCGAAAGCTCCACCTCGACTTTCAATTTGATGTGTAACTTAATACCTACCTAATCGTAATTTTCTTATTTAATTTGTGTGGTTTTAATAATAGTTTTCGTAAGATTAAATTAATCGTTTCCAGCTCACCGTTGAAGTTTGTCGTTTCATTTTTAAATCATGGATCGATTCGTGTTCCTTTAACCTTTTGAATCGGGTTTGAAATTCCGTACATCATTGCGTCAATGGACCAATCACGTATAAAAGCAAGTCCAGGAGAAAGAAGCGCGAGAAACCGAAACCGGAGATTATGTGGTTGTTTTAATTGTGAGGTCGGTAAAGGCTCGACCAAGCGACAGCTCCACCTCGACTTTCAATTTGATGTGTAACTTAATACCTACCTAATCGTAATTTTCTTATTTAATTTGTGTGGTTTTAATAATAGTTTTCGTAAGATTAAATTAATCGTTTCCAGCTCACCGTTGAAGTTTGTCGTTTCATTTTTAAATCATGGATCGATTCGTGTTCCTTTAACCTTTTGAATCGGGTTTGAAATTCCGTACATCATTGCGTCAATGGACCAATCACGTATAAAAGCAAGTCCAGGAGAAAGAAGCGCGAGAAACCGAAACCGGAGATTATGTGGTTGTTTTAATTGTGAGGTCGGTAAAGGCTCGACCAAGCGACAGCTCCACCTCGACTTTCAATTTGATGTGTAACTTAATACCTACCTAATCGTAATTTTCTTATTTAATTTGTGTGGTTTTAATAATAGTTTTCGTAAGATTAAATTAATCGTTTCCAGCTCACCGTTGAAGTTTGTCGTTTCATTTTTAAATCATGGATCGATTCGTGTTCCTTTAACCTTTTGAATCGGGTTTGAAATTCCGTACATCATTGCGTCAATGGACCAATCACGTATAAAAGCAAGTCCAGTAGAAAGAAGCGCGAGACACCGAAACCGGAGATTATGTAGTTGCTTTAATTGGGGTGGGCAACGTGGACAACGTTCGACCAAGCGATAGATCCAATTTGCTGTGTAACTTAATAGCTACCTACCGTACGGTGTGACCTTTGTTTAATAAAAAGTTTCAAAATTGCATTGGCTAACGATATTCATAATGTGGACGTTTTAAGCGCTCCGTGTCGAAATTCAAATTTTCAAACCGGCGAGAAACCATTCATACACGTAGGTTTGTTAGATAATTGCACTGTTTTCGCCGATTCGAAATCCCGTACCGGCCTCAAACGGTGATTTACTCGTGAAGACACATCTGGAAAATAACGAGACACATTGTCATTGTAAAATAATGCATTTAAAATCTTGGAAATTGAATAATATTTCGTCACGAGCGCGTTCAATTTGCGCGTGTAAACGTGTTTTAGATCCATTGGGAGCGCCAGTTGGCAGTGCCGTAGCAACTGTCATTGTTTAAAATTATCGCTAAGTAACCTTCAAATTTAATTATTCGGTGGTTAAAAGCACGAGCACTTTTTACAATTGAATCTCTAGTTGTATCGAACGTTCTTTCAATCGTAATTTTCTTATTTAATTTGTGTGGTTTTAATAATAGTTTTCGTAAGATTAAATTAATCGTTTCCAGCTCACCGTTGAAGTTTGTCGTTTCATTTTTAAATCATGGATCGATTCGTGTTCCTTTAACCTTTTGAATCGGGTTTGAAATTCCGTACATCATTGCGTCAATGGACCAATCACGTATAAAAGCAAGTCCAGGAGAAAGAAGCGCGAGAAACCGAAACCGGAGATTATGTGGTTGTTTTAATTGTGAGGTCGGTAAAGGCTCGACCAAGCGACAGCTCCACCTCGACTTTCAATTTGATGTGTAACTTAATACCTACCTAATCGTAATTTTCTTATTTAATTTGTGTGGTTTTAATAATAGTTTTCGTAAGATTAAATTAATCGTTTCCAGCTCACCGTTGAAGTTTGTCGTTTCATTTTTAAATCATGGATCGATTCGTGTTCCTTTAACCTTTTGAATCGGGTTTGAAATTCCGTACATCATTGCGTCAATGGACCAATCACGTATAAAAGCAAGTCCAGGAGAAAGAAGCGCGAGAAACCGAAACCGGAGATTATGTGGTTGTTTTAATTGTGAGGTCGGTAAAGGCTCGACCAAGCGACAGCTCCACCTCGACTTTCAATTTGATGTGTAACTTAATACCTACCTAATCGTAATTTTCTTATTTAATTTGTGTGGTTTTAATAATAGTTTTCGTAAGATTAAATTAATTGTTGCCAGCTCACCGTTGAAGTTTGTCGTTTCTTTTTTAAATCATGGATCGATTCGTATTCCTTTAACCTTTTGAATCGGGTTTGAAATTCCGTACATCATTGACGTCAGTGGACCAATCACGTATAAAAGCAAGTCCAGGAGAAATAAGCGCGAGAAACCGAAACCGGAGATTATGTGGTTGTTTTAATTGTGAGGTCGGTAAAGGCTCGACCAAGCGAAAGCTCCACCTCGACTTTCAATTTGATGTGTAACTTAATACCTACCTAATCGTAATTTTCTTATTTAATTTGTGTGGTTTTAATAATAGTTTTCGTAAGATTAAATTAATCGTTTCCAGCTCACCGTTGAAGTTTGTCGTTTCATTTTTAAATCATGGATCGATTCGTGTTCCTTTAACTTTTTGAATCGGGTTTGAAATTCCGTACATCATTGCGTCAATGGACCAATCACGTATAAAAGCAAGTTCAGTAGAAAGAAGCGCGAGACACCAAAACCGGAGATTATGTAGTTGCTTTAATTGGGGTGGGCAACGTCGACAACGTTCGACCAAGCGATAGATCCAATTTGCTGTGTAACTTAATAGCTACCTACCGTACGGTGTGACCTTTGTTTAATAGAAAGTTTCAAATTTGCATTGGCTAACGATATTCATAATGTGGACGTTTTAAGCGGTCGGTGTCGAAATTCGAATTTTCAAACCGGCGAGAAACCATTCATACACGTAGGTTTGTTAGATAATTGCACTGTTTTCGCCGATTCGAAATCCCGTACCGGCCTCAAACGGTGATTTACTCGTGAAGACACATCTGGAAAATAACGAGACACATTGTCATTGTAAAATAATGCATTTAAAATCTTGGAAATTGAATAATATTTCGTCAGGAGCGCGTTCAATTTGCGCGTGTAAACGTGTTTTAGATCCATTGGGAGCGCCAGTTGGCAGTGCCGTAGCAACTGTCATTGTTTAAAATTATCGCTAAGTAACCTTCAAATTTAATTATTCGGTGGTTAAAAGCACGAGCACTTTTTACAATTGAATCTCTAGTTGTATCGAACGTTCTTTCAATCGTAATTTTCTTATTTAATTTGTGTGGTTTTAATAATAGTTTTCGTAAGATTAAATTAATCGTTTCCAGCTCACCGTTGAAGTTTGTCGTTTCATTTTTAAATCATGGATCGATTCGTGTTCCTTTAACCTTTTGAATCGGGTTTGAAATTCCGTACATCATTGCGTCAATGGACCAATCACGTATAAAAGCAAGTCCAGGAGAAAGAAGCGCGAGAAACCGAAACCGGAGATTATGTGGTTGTTTTAATTGTGAGGTCGGTAAAGGCTCGACCAAGCGACAGCTCCACCTCGACTTTCAATTTGATGTGTAACTTAATACCTACCTAATCGTAATTTTCTTATTTAATTTGTGTGGTTTTAATAATAGTTTTCGTAAGATTAAATTAATCGTTTCCAGCTCACCGTTGAAGTTTGTCGTTTCATTTTTAAATCATGGATCGATTCGTGTTCCTTTAACCTTTTGAATCGGGTTTGAAATTCCGTACATCATTGCGTCAATGGACCAATCACGTATAAAAGCAAGTCCAGGAGAAAGAAGCGCGAGAAACCGAAACCGGAGATTATGTGGTTGTTTTAATTGTGAGGTCGGTAAAGGCTCGACCAAGCGACAGCTCCACCTCGACTTTCAATTTGATGTGTAACTTAATACCTACCTAATCGTAATTTTCTTATTTAATTTGTGTGGTTTTAATAATAGTTTTCGTAAGATTAAATTAATCGTTTCCAGCTCACCGTTGAAGTTTGTCGTTTCATTTTTAAATCATGGATCGATTCGTGTTCCTTTAACCTTTTGAATCGGGTTTGAAATTCCGTACATCATTGCGTCAATGGACCAATCACGTATAAAAGCAAGTTCAGTAGAAAGAAGCGCGAGACACCAAAACCGGAGATTATGTAGTTGCTTTAATTGGGGTGGGCAACGTCGACAACGTTCGACCAAGCGATAGATCCAATTTGCTGTGTAACTTAATAGCTACCTACCGTACGGTGTGACCTTTGTTTAATAGAAAGTTTCAAATTTGCATTGGCTAACGATATTCATAATGTGGACGTTTTAAGCGGTCGGTGTCGAAATTCGAATTTTCAAACCGGCGAGAAACCATTCATACACGTAGGTTTGTTAGATAATTGCACTGTTTTCGCCGATTCGAAATCCCGTACCGGCCTCAAACGGTGATTTACTCGTGAAGACACATCTGGAAAATAACGAGACACATTGTCATTGTAAAATAATGCATTTAAAATCTTGGAAATTGAATAATATTTCGTCAGGAGCGCGTTCAATTTGCGCGTGTAAACGTGTTTTAGATCCATTGGGAGCGCCAGTTGGCAGTGCCGTAGCAACTGTCATTGTTTAAAATTATCGCTAAGTAACCTTCAAATTTAATTATTCGGTGGTTAAAAGCACGAGCACTTTTTACAATTGAATCTCTAGTTGTATCGAACGTTCTTTCAATCGTAATTTTCTTATTTAATTTGTGTGGTTTTAATAATAGTTTTCGTAAGATTAAATTAATCGTTTCCAGCTCACCGTTGAAGTTTGTCGTTTCATTTTTAAATCATGGATCGATTCGTGTTCCTTTAACCTTTTGAATCGGGTTTGAAATTCCGTACATCATTGCGTCAATGGACCAATCACGTATAAAAGCAAGTCCAGGAGAAAGAAGCGCGAGAAACCGAAACCGGAGATTATGTGGTTGTTTTAATTGTGAGGTCGGTAAAGGCTCGACCAAGCGACAGCTCCACCTCGACTTTCAATTTGATGTGTAACTTAATACCTACCTAATCGTAATTTTCTTATTTAATTTGTGTGGTTTTAATAATAGTTTTCGTAAGATTAAATTAATCGTTTCCAGCTCACCGTTGAAGTTTGTCGTTTCATTTTTAAATCATGGATCGATTCGTGTTCCTTTAACCTTTTGAATCGGGTTTGAAATTCCGTACATCATTGCGTCAATGGACCAATCACGTATAAAAGCAAGTCCAGGAGAAAGAAGCGCGAGAAACCGAAACCGGAGATTATGTGGTTGTTTTAATTGTGAGGTCGGTAAAGGCTCGACCAAGCGACAGCTCCACCTCGACTTTCAATTTGATGTGTAACTTAATACCTACCTAATCGTAATTTTCTTATTTAATTTGTGTGGTTTTAATAATAGTTTTCGTAAGATTAAATTAATTGTTGCCAGCTCACCGTTGAAGTTTGTCGTTTCATTTTTAAATCATGGATCGATTCGTGTTCCTTTAACCTTTTGAATCGGGTTTGAAATTCCGTACATCATTGACGTCAGTGGACCAATCACGTATAAAAGCAAGTCCAGGAGAAATAAGCGCGAGAAACCGAAACCGGAGATTATGTGGTTGTTTTAATTGTGAGGTCGGTAAAGGCTCGACCAAGCGACAGCTCCACCTCGACTTTCAATTTGATGTGTAACTTAATACCTACCTAATCGTAATTTTCTTATTTAATTTGTGTGGTTTTAATAATAGTTTTCGTAAGATTAAATTAATCGTTTCCAGCTCACCGTTGAAGTTTGTCGTTTCATTTTTAAATCATGGATCGATTCGTGTTCCTTTAACCTTTTGAATCGGGTTTGAAATTCCGTACATCATTGCGTCAATGGACCAATCACGTATAAAAGCAAGTCCAGGAGAAAGAAGCGCGAGAAACCGAAACCGGAGATTATGTGGTTGTTTTAATTGTGAGGTCGGTAAAGGCTCGACCAAGCGACAGCTCCACCTCGACTTTCAATTTGATGTGTAACTTAATACCTACCTAATCGTAATTTTCTTATTTAATTTGTGTGGTTTTAATAATAGTTTTCGTAAGATTAAATTAATCGTTTCCAGCTCACCGTTGAAGTTTGTCGTTTCATTTTTAAATCATGGATCGATTCGTGTTCCTTTAACCTTTTGAATCGGGTTTGAAATTCCGTACATCATTGCGTCAATGGACCAATCACGTATAAAAGCAAGTCCAGTAGAAAAAAGCGCGAGACACCGAAACCGGAGATTATGTAGTTGCTTTAATTGGGGTGGGCAACGTCGACAACGTTCGACCAAGCGATAGATCCAATTTGCTGTGTAACTTAATAGCTACCTACCGTACGGTGTGACCTTTGTTTAATAAAAAGTTTCAAAATTGCATTGGCTAACGATATTCATAATGTGGACGTTTTAAGCGCTCCGTGTCGAAATTCAAATTTTCAAACCGGCGAGAAACCATTCATACACGTAGGTTTGTTAGATAATTGCACTGTTTTCGCCGATTCGAAATCCCGTACCGGCCTCAAACGGTGATTTACTCGTGAAGACACATCTGGAAAATAACGAGACACATTGTCATTGTAAAATAATGCATTTAAAATCTTGGAAATTGAATAATATTTCGTCACGAGCGCGTTCAATTTGCGCGTGTAAACGTGTTTTAGATCCATTGGGAGCGCCAGTTGGCAGTGCCGTAGCAACTGTCATTGTTTAAAATTATCGCTAAGTAACCTTCAAATTTAATTATTCGGTGGTTAAAAGCACGAGCACTTTTTACAATTGAATCTCTAGTTGTATCGAACGTTCTTTCAATCGTAATTTTCTTATTTAATTTGTGTGGTTTTAATAATAGTTTTCGTAAGATTAAATTAATCGTTTCCAGCTCACCGTTGAAGTTTGTCGTTTCATTTTTAAATCATGGATCGATTCGTGTTCCTTTAACCTTTTGAATCGGGTTTGAAATTCCGTACATCATTGCGTCAATGGACCAATCACGTATAAAAGCAAGTCCAGGAGAAAGAAGCGCGAGAAACCGAAACCGGAGATTATGTGGTTGTTTTAATTGTGAGGTCGGTAAAGGCTCGACCAAGCGACAGCTCCACCTCGACTTTCAATTTGATGTGTAACTTAATACCTACCTAATCGTAATTTTCTTATTTAATTTGTGTGGTTTTAATAATAGTTTTCGTAAGATTAAATTAATCGTTTCCAGCTCACCGTTGAAGTTTGTCGTTTCATTTTTAAATCATGGATCGATTCGTGTTCCTTTAACCTTTTGAATCGGGTTTGAAATTCCGTACATCATTGCGTCAATGGACCAATCACGTATAAAAGCAAGTCCAGGAGAAAGAAGCGCGAGAAACCGAAACCGGAGATTATGTGGTTGTTTTAATTGTGAGGTCGGTAAAGGCTCGACCAAGCGACAGCTCCACCTCGACTTTCAATTTGATGTGTAACTTAATACCTACCTAATCGTAATTTTCTTATTTAATTTGTGTGGTTTTAATAATAGTTTTCGTAAGATTAAATTAATCGTTTCCAGCTCACCGTTGAAGTTTGTCGTTTCATTTTTAAATCATGGATCGATTCGTGTTCCTTTAACCTTTTGAATCGGGTTTGAAATTCCGTACATCATTGCGTCAATGGACCAATCACGTATAAAAGCAAGTCCAGGAGAAAGAAGCGCGAGAAACCGAAACCGGAGATTATGTGGTTGTTTTAATTGTGAGGTCGGTAAAGGCTCGACCAAGCGACAGCTCCACCTCGACTTTCAATTTGATGTGTAACTTAATACCTACCTAATCGTAATTTTCTTATTTAATTTGTGTGGTTTTAATAATAGTTTTCGTAAGATTAAATTAATTGTTGCCAGCTCACCGTTGAAGTTTGTCGTTTCATTTTTAAATCATGGATCGATTCGTGTTCCTTTAACCTTTTGAATCGGGTTTGAAATTCCGTACATCATTGCGTCAATGGACCAATCACGTATAAAAGCAAGTCCAGGAGAAAGAAGCGCGAGAAACCGAAACCGGAGATTATGTGGTTGTTTTAATTGTGAGGTCGGTAAAGGCTCGACCAAGCGACAGCTCCACCTCGACTTTCAATTTGATGTGTAACTTAATACCTACCTAATCGTAATTTTCTTATTTAATTTGTGTGGTTTTAATAATAGTTTTCGTAAGATTAAATTAATCGTTTCCAGCTCACCGTTGAAGTTTGTCGTTTCATTTTTAAATCATGGATCGATTCGTGTTCCTTTAACCTTTTGAATCGGGTTTGAAATTCCGTACATCATTGCGTCAATGGACCAATCACGTATAAAAGCAAGTCCAGGAGAAAGAAGCGCGAGAAACCGAAACCGGAGATTATGTGGTTGTTTTAATTGTGAGGTCGGTAAAGGCTCGACCAAGCGAAAGCTCCACCTCGACTTTCAATTTGATGTGTAACTTAATACCTACCTAATCGTAATTTTCTTATTTAATTTGTGTGGTTTTAATAATAGTTTTCGTAAGATTAAATTAATCGTTTCCAGCTCACCGTTGAAGTTTGTCGTTTCATTTTTAAATCATGGATCGATTCGTGTTCCTTTAACTTTTTGAATCGGGTTTGAAATTCCGTACATCATTGCGTCAATGGACCAATCACGTATAAAAGCAAGTTCAGTAGAAAGAAGCGCGAGACACCAAAACCGGAGATTATGTAGTTGCTTTAATTGGGGTGGGCAACGTCGACAACGTTCGACCAAGCGATAGATCCAATTTGCTGTGTAACTTAATAGCTACCTACCGTACGGTGTGACCTTTGTTTAATAGAAAGTTTCAAATTTGCATTGGCTAACGATATTCATAATGTGGACGTTTTAAGCGGTCGGTGTCGAAATTCGAATTTTCAAACCGGCGAGAAACCATTCATACACGTAGGTTTGTTAGATAATTGCACTGTTTTCGCCGATTCGAAATCCCGTACCGGCCTCAAACGGTGATTTACTCGTGAAGACACATCTGGAAAATAACGAGACACATTGTCATTGTAAAATAATGCATTTAAAATCTTGGAAATTGAATAATATTTCGTCAGGAGCGCGTTCAATTTGCGCGTGTAAATGTGTTTTAGATCCATTGGGAGCGCCAGTTGGCAGTGCCGTAGCAACTGTCATTGTTTAAAATTATCGCTAAGTAACCTTCAAATTTAATTATTCGGTGGTTAAAAGCACGAGCACTTTTTACAATTGAATCTCTAGTTGTATCGAACGTTCTTTCAATCGTAATTTTCTTATTTAATTTGTGTGGTTTTAATAATAGTTTTCGTAAGATTAAATTAATCGTTTCCAGCTCACCGTTGAAGTTTGTCGTTTCATTTTTAAATCATGGATCGATTCGTGTTCCTTTAACCTTTTGAATCGGGTTTGAAATTCCGTACATCATTGCGTCAATGGACCAATCACGTATAAAAGCAAGTCCAGGAGAAAGAAGCGCGAGAAACCGAAACCGGAGATTATGTGGTTGTTTTAATTGTGAGGTCGGTAAAGGCTCGACCAAGCGACAGCTCCACCTCGACTTTCAATTTGATGTGTAACTTAATACCTACCTAATCGTAATTTTCTTATTTAATTTGTGTGGTTTTAATAATAGTTTTCGTAAGATTAAATTAATTGTTGCCAGCTCACCGTTGAAGTTTGTCGTTTCATTTTTAAATCATGGATCGATTCGTATTCCTTTAACCTTTTGAATCGGGTTTGAAATTCCGTACATCATTGACGTCAGTGGACCAATCACGTATAAAAGCAAGTCCAGGAGAAATAAGCGCGAGAAACCGAAACCGGAGATTATGTGGTTGTTTTAATTGTGAGGTCGGTAAAGGCTCGACCAAGCGAAAGCTCCACCTCGACTTTCAATTTGATGTGTAACTTAATACCTACCTAATCGTAATTTTCTTATTTAATTTGTGTGGTTTTAATAATAGTTTTCGTAAGATTAAATTAATCGTTTCCAGCTCACCGTTGAAGTTTGTCGTTTCATTTTTAAATCATGGATCGATTCGTGTTCCTTTAACCTTTTGAATCGGGTTTGAAATTCCGTACATCATTGCGTCAATGGACCAATCACGTATAAAAGCAAGTCCAGGAGAAAGAAGCGCGAGAAACCGAAACCGGAGATTATGTGGTTGTTTTAATTGTGAGGTCGGTAAAGGCTCGACCAAGCGACAGCTCCACCTCGACTTTCAATTTGATGTGTAACTTAATACCTACCTAATCGTAATTTTCTTATTTAATTTGTGTGGTTTTAATAATAGTTTTCGTAAGATTAAATTAATCGTTTCCAGCTCACCGTTGAAGTTTGTCGTTTCATTTTTAAATCATGGATCGATTCGTGTTCCTTTAACCTTTTGAATCGGGTTTGAAATTCCGTACATCATTGCGTCAATGGACCAATCACGTATAAAAGCAAGTCCAGGAGAAAGAAGCGCGAGAAACCGAAACCGGAGATTATGTGGTTGTTTTAATTGTGAGGTCGGTAAAGGCTCGACCACGCGACAGCTCCACCTCGACTTTCAATTTGATGTGTAACTTAATACCTACCTAATCGTAATTTTCTGATTTAATTTGTGTGGTTTTAATAATAGTTTTCGTAAGATTAAATTAATCGTTTCCAGCTCACCGTTGAAGTTTGTCGTTTCATTTTTAAATCATGGATCGATTCGTGTTCCTTTAACCTTTTGAATCGGGTTTGAAATTCCGTACATCATTGCGTCAATGGACCAATCACGTATAAAAGCAAGTCCAGGAGAAAGAAGCGCGAGAAACCGAAACCGGAGATTATGTGGTTGTTTTAATTGTGAGGTCGGTAAAGGCTCGACCAAGCGACAGCTCCACCTCGACTTTCAATTTGATGTGTAACTTAATACCTACCTAATCGTAATTTTCTGATTTAATTTGTGTGGTTTTAATAATAGTTTTCGTAAGATTAAATTAATTGTTGCCAGCTCACCGTTGAAGTTTGTCGTTTCATTTTTAAATCATGGATCGATTCGTATTCCTTTAACCTTTTGAATCGGGTTTGAAATTCCGTACATCATTGACGTCAGTGGACCAATCACGTATAAAAGCAAGTCCAGGAGAAATAAGCGCGAGAAACCGAAACCGGAGATTATGTGGTTGTTTTAATTGTGAGGTCGGTAAAGGCTCGACCAAGCGAAAGCTCCACCTCGACTTTCAATTTGATGTGTAACTTAATACCTACCTAATCGTAATTTTCTTATTTAATTTGTGTGGTTTTAATAATAGTTTTCGTAAGATTAAATTAATCGTTTCCAGCTCACCGTTGAAGTTTGTCGTTTCATTTTTAAATCATGGATCGATTCGTGTTCCTTTAACCTTTTGAATCGGGTTTGAAATTCCGTACATCATTGCGTCAATGGACCAATCACGTATAAAAGCAAGTCCAGGAGAAAGAAGCGCGAGAAACCGAAACCGGAGATTATGTGGTTGTTTTAATTGTGAGGTCGGTAAAGGCTCGACCACGCGACAGCTCCACCTCGACTTTCAATTTGATGTGTAACTTAATACCTACCTAATCGTAATTTTCTGATTTAATTTGTGTGGTTTTAATAATAGTTTTCGTAAGATTAAATTAATCGTTTCCAGCTCACCGTTGAAGTTTGTCGTTTCATTTTTAAATCATGGATCGATTCGTGTTCCTTTAACCTTTTGAATCGGGTTTGAAATTCCGTACATCATTGCGTCAATGGACCAATCACGTATAAAAGCAAGTCCAGGAGAAAGAAGCGCGAGAAACCGAAACCGGAGATTATGTGGTTGTTTTAATTGTGAGGTCGGTAAAGGCTCGACCAAGCGACAGCTCCACCTCGACTTTCAATTTGATGTGTAACTTAATACCTACCTAATCGTAATTTTCTTATTTAATTTGTGTGGTTTTAATAATAGTTTTCGTAAGATTAAATTAATTGTTGCCAGCTCACCGTTGAAGTTTGTCGTTTCATTTTTAAATCATGGATCGATTCGTATTCCTTTAACCTTTTGAATCGGGTTTGAAATTCCGTACATCATTGACGTCAGTGGACCAATCACGTATAAAAGCAAGTCCAGGAGAAATAAGCGCGAGAAACCGAAACCGGAGATTATGTGGTTGGTTTAATTGTGAGGTCGGTAAAGGCTCGACCAAGCGACAGCTCCACCTCGACTTTCAATTTGATGTGTAACTTAATACCTACCTAATCGTAATTTTCTTATTTAATTTGTGTGGTTTTAATAATAGTTTTCGTAAGATTAAATTAATTGTTGCCAGCTCACCGTTGAAGTTTGTCGTTTCATTTTTAAATCATGGATCGATTCGTATTCCTTTAACCTTTTGAATCGGGTTTGAAATTCCGTACATCATTGACGTCAGTGGACCAATCACGTATAAAAGCAAGTCCAGGAGAAATAAGCGCGAGAAACCGAAACCGGAGATTATGTGGTTGTTTTAATTGTGAGGTCGGTAAAGGCTCGACCAAGCGACAGCTCCACCTCGACTTTCAATTTGATGTGTAACTTAATACCTACCTAATCGTAATTTTCTTATTTAATTTGTGTGGTTTTAATAATAGTTTTCGTAAGATTAAATTAATCGTTTCCAGCTCACCGTTGAAGTTTGTCGTTTCATTTTTAAATCATGGATCGATTCGTGTTCCTTTAACCTTTTGAATCGGGTTTGAAATTCCGTACATCATTGCGTCAATGGACCAATCACGTATAAAAGCAAGTCCAGGAGAAAGAAGCGCGAGAAACCGAAACCGGAGATTATGTGGTTGTTTTAATTGTGAGGTCGGTAAAGGCTCGACCAAGCGACAGCTCCACCTCGACTTTCAATTTGATGTGTAACTTAATACCTACCTAATCGTAATTTTCTTATTTAATTTGTGTGGTTTTAATAATAGTTTTCGTAAGATTAAATTAATCGTTTCCAGCTCACCGTTGAAGTTTGTCGTTTCATTTTTAAATCATGGATCGATTCGTGTTCCTTTAACCTTTTGAATCGGGTTTGAAATTCCGTACATCATTGCGTCAATGGACCAATCACGTATAAAAGCAAGTCCAGTAGAAAAAAGCGCGAGACACCGAAACCGGAGATTATGTAGTTGCTTTAATTGGGGTGGGCAACGTCGACAACGTTCGACCAAGCGATAGATCCAATTTGCTGTGTAACTTAATAGCTACCTACCGTACGGTGTGACCTTTGTTTAATAAAAAGTTTCAAAATTGCATTGGCTAACGATATTCATAATGTGGACGTTTTAAGCGCTCCGTGTCGAAATTCAAATTTTCAAACCGGCGAGAAACCATTCATACACGTAGGTTTGTTAGATAATTGCACTGTTTTCGCCGATTCGAAATCCCGTACCGGCCTCAAACGGTGATTTACTCGTGAAGACACATCTGGAAAATAACGAGACACATTGTCATTGTAAAATAATGCATTTAAAATCTTGGAAATTGAATAATATTTCGTCACGAGCGCGTTCAATTTGCGCGTGTAAACGTGTTTTAGATCCATTGGGAGCGCCAGTTGGCAGTGCCGTAGCAACTGTCATTGTTTAAAATTATCGCTAAGTAACCTTCAAATTTAATTATTCGGTGGTTAAAAGCACGAGCACTTTTTACAATTGAATCTCTAGTTGTATCGAACGTTCTTTCAATCGTAATTTTCTTATTTAATTTGTGTGGTTTTAATAATAGTTTTCGTAAGATTAAATTAATCGTTTCCAGCTCACCGTTGAAGTTTGTCGTTTCATTTTTAAATCATGGATCGATTCGTGTTCCTTTAACCTTTTGAATCGGGTTTGAAATTCCGTACATCATTGCGTCAATGGACCAATCACGTATAAAAGCAAGTCCAGGAGAAAGAAGCGCGAGAAACCGAAACCGGAGATTATGTGGTTGTTTTAATTGTGAGGTCGGTAAAGGCTCGACCAAGCGACAGCTCCACCTCGACTTTCAATTTGATGTGTAACTTAATACCTACCTAATCGTAATTTTCTTATTTAATTTGTGTGGTTTTAATAATAGTTTTCGTAAGATTAAATTAATCGTTTCCAGCTCACCGTTGAAGTTTGTCGTTTCATTTTTAAATCATGGATCGATTCGTGTTCCTTTAACCTTTTGAATCGGGTTTGAAATTCCGTACATCATTGCGTCAATGGACCAATCACGTATAAAAGCAAGTCCAGGAGAAAGAAGCGCGAGAAACCGAAACCGGAGATTATGTGGTTGTTTTAATTGTGAGGTCGGTAAAGGCTCGACCAAGCGACAGCTCCACCTCGACTTTCAATTTGATGTGTAACTTAATACCTACCTAATCGTAATTTTCTTATTTAATTTGTGTGGTTTTAATAATAGTTTTCGTAAGATTAAATTAATCGTTTCCAGCTCACCGTTGAAGTTTGTCGTTTCATTTTTAAATCATGGATCGATTCGTGTTCCTTTAACCTTTTGAATCGGGTTTGAAATTCCGTACATCATTGCGTCAATGGACCAATCACGTATAAAAGCAAGTCCAGGAGAAAGAAGCGCGAGAAACCGAAACCGGAGATTATGTGGTTGTTTTAATTGTGAGGTCGGTAAAGGCTCGACCAAGCGACAGCTCCACCTCGACTTTCAATTTGATGTGTAACTTAATACCTACCTAATCGTAATTTTCTTATTTAATTTGTGTGGTTTTAATAATAGTTTTCGTAAGATTAAATTAATTGTTGCCAGCTCACCGTTGAAGTTTGTCGTTTCATTTTTAAATCATGGATCGATTCGTATTCCTTTAACCTTTTGAATCGGGTTTGAAATTCCGTACATCATTGCGTCAATGGACCAATCACGTATAAAAGCAAGTCCAGGAGAAAGAAGCGCGAGAAACCGAAACCGGAGATTATGTGGTTGTTTTAATTGTGAGGTCGGTAAAGGCTCGACCAAGCGACAGCTCCACCTCGACTTTCAATTTGATGTGTAACTTAATACCTACCTAATCGTAATTTTCTTATTTAATTTGTGTGGTTTTAATAATAGTTTTCGTAAGATTAAATTAATCGTTTCCAGCTCACCGTTGAAGTTTGTCGTTTCATTTTTAAATCATGGATCGATTCGTGTTCCTTTAACCTTTTGAATCGGGTTTGAAATTCCGTACATCATTGCGTCAATGGACCAATCACGTATAAAAGCAAGTCCAGGAGAAAGAAGCGCGAGAAACCGAAACCGGAGATTATGTGGTTGTTTTAATTGTGAGGTCGGTAAAGGCTCGACCAAGCGAAAGCTCCACCTCGACTTTCAATTTGATGTGTAACTTAATACCTACCTAATCGTAATTTTCTTATTTAATTTGTGTGGTTTTAATAATAGTTTTCGTAAGATTAAATTAATCGTTTCCAGCTCACCGTTGAAGTTTGTCGTTTCATTTTTAAATCATGGATCGATTCGTGTTCCTTTAACTTTTTGAATCGGGTTTGAAATTCCGTACATCATTGCGTCAATGGACCAATCACGTATAAAAGCAAGTTCAGTAGAAAGAAGCGCGAGACACCAAAACCGGAGATTATGTAGTTGCTTTAATTGGGGTGGGCAACGTCGACAACGTTCGACCAAGCGATAGATCCAATTTGCTGTGTAACTTAATAGCTACCTACCGTACGGTGTGACCTTTGTTTAATAGAAAGTTTCAAATTTGCATTGGCTAACGATATTCATAATGTGGACGTTTTAAGCGGTCGGTGTCGAAATTCGAATTTTCAAACCGGCGAGAAACCATTCATACACGTAGGTTTGTTAGATAATTGCACTGTTTTCGCCGATTCGAAATCCCGTACCGGCCTCAAACGGTGATTTACTCGTGAAGACACATCTGGAAAATAACGAGACACATTGTCATTGTAAAATAATGCATTTAAAATCTTGGAAATTGAATAATATTTCGTCAGGAGCGCGTTCAATTTGCGCGTGTAAATGTGTTTTAGATCCATTGGGAGCGCCAGTTGGCAGTGCCGTAGCAACTGTCATTGTTTAAAATTATCGCTAAGTAACCTTCAAATTTAATTATTCGGTGGTTAAAAGCACGAGCACTTTTTACAATTGAATCTCTAGTTGTATCGAACGTTCTTTCAATCGTAATTTTCTTATTTAATTTGTGTGGTTTTAATAATAGTTTTCGTAAGATTAAATTAATCGTTTCCAGCTCACCGTTGAAGTTTGTCGTTTCATTTTTAAATCATGGATCGATTCGTGTTCCTTTAACCTTTTGAATCGGGTTTGAAATTCCGTACATCATTGCGTCAATGGACCAATCACGTATAAAAGCAAGTCCAGGAGAAAGAAGCGCGAGAAACCGAAACCGGAGATTATGTGGTTGTTTTAATTGTGAGGTCGGTAAAGGCTCGACCAAGCGACAGCTCCACCTCGACTTTCAATTTGATGTGTAACTTAATACCTACCTAATCGTAATTTTCTTATTTAATTTGTGTGGTTTTAATAATAGTTTTCGTAAGATTAAATTAATTGTTGCCAGCTCACCGTTGAAGTTTGTCGTTTCATTTTTAAATCATGGATCGATTCGTATTCCTTTAACCTTTTGAATCGGGTTTGAAATTCCGTACATCATTGACGTCAGTGGACCAATCACGTATAAAAGCAAGTCCAGGAGAAATAAGCGCGAGAAACCGAAACCGGAGATTATGTGGTTGTTTTAATTGTGAGGTCGGTAAAGGCTCGACCAAGCGAAAGCTCCACCTCGACTTTCAATTTGATGTGTAACTTAATACCTACCTAATCGTAATTTTCTTATTTAATTTGTGTGGTTTTAATAATAGTTTTCGTAAGATTAAATTAATCGTTTCCAGCTCACCGTTGAAGTTTGTCGTTTCATTTTTAAATCATGGATCGATTCGTGTTCCTTTAACCTTTTGAATCGGGTTTGAAATTCCGTACATCATTGCGTCAATGGACCAATCACGTATAAAAGCAAGTCCAGGAGAAAGAAGCGCGAGAAACCGAAACCGGAGATTATGTGGTTGTTTTAATTGTGAGGTCGGTAAAGGCTCGACCAAGCGACAGCTCCACCTCGACTTTCAATTTGATGTGTAACTTAATACCTACCTAATCGTAATTTTCTTATTTAATTTGTGTGGTTTTAATAATAGTTTTCGTAAGATTAAATTAATCGTTTCCAGCTCACCGTTGAAGTTTGTCGTTTCATTTTTAAATCATGGATCGATTCGTGTTCCTTTAACCTTTTGAATCGGGTTTGAAATTCCGTACATCATTGCGTCAATGGACCAATCACGTATAAAAGCAAGTCCAGGAGAAAGAAGCGCGAGAAACCGAAACCGGAGATTATGTGGTTGTTTTAATTGTGAGGTCGGTAAAGGCTCGACCACGCGACAGCTCCACCTCGACTTTCAATTTGATGTGTAACTTAATACCTACCTAATCGTAATTTTCTGATTTAATTTGTGTGGTTTTAATAATAGTTTTCGTAAGATTAAATTAATCGTTTCCAGCTCACCGTTGAAGTTTGTCGTTTCATTTTTAAATCATGGATCGATTCGTGTTCCTTTAACCTTTTGAATCGGGTTTGAAATTCCGTACATCATTGCGTCAATGGACCAATCACGTATAAAAGCAAGTCCAGGAGAAAGAAGCGCGAGAAACCGAAACCGGAGATTATGTGGTTGTTTTAATTGTGAGGTCGGTAAAGGCTCGACCAAGCGACAGCTCCACCTCGACTTTCAATTTGATGTGTAACTTAATACCTACCTAATCGTAATTTTCTGATTTAATTTGTGTGGTTTTAATAATAGTTTTCGTAAGATTAAATTAATTGTTGCCAGCTCACCGTTGAAGTTTGTCGTTTCATTTTTAAATCATGGATCGATTCGTATTCCTTTAACCTTTTGAATCGGGTTTGAAATTCCGTACATCATTGACGTCAGTGGACCAATCACGTATAAAAGCAAGTCCAGGAGAAAGAAGCGCGAGAAACCGAAACCGGAGATTATGTGGTTGTTTTAATTGTGAGGTCGGTAAAGGCTCGACCAAGCGAAAGCTCCACCTCGACTTTCAATTTGATGTGTAACTTAATACCTACCTAATCGTAATTTTCTTATTTAATTTGTGTGGTTTTAATAATAGTTTTCGTAAGATTAAATTAATCGTTTCCAGCTCACCGTTGAAGTTTGTCGTTTCATTTTTAAATCATGGATCGATTCGTGTTCCTTTAACCTTTTGAATCGGGTTTGAAATTCCGTACATCATTGCGTCAATGGACCAATCACGTATAAAAGCAAGTCCAGGAGAAAGAAGCGCGAGAAACCGAAACCGGAGATTATGTGGTTGTTTTAATTGTGAGGTCGGTAAAGGCTCGACCACGCGACAGCTCCACCTCGACTTTCAATTTGATGTGTAACTTAATACCTACCTAATCGTAATTTTCTGATTTAATTTGTGTGGTTTTAATAATAGTTTTCGTAAGATTAAATTAATCGTTTCCAGCTCACCGTTGAAGTTTGTCGTTTCATTTTTAAATCATGGATCGATTCGTGTTCCTTTAACCTTTTGAATCGGGTTTGAAATTCCGTACATCATTGCGTCAATGGACCAATCACGTATAAAAGCAAGTCCAGGAGAAAGAAGCGCGAGAAACCGAAACCGGAGATTATGTGGTTGTTTTAATTGTGAGGTCGGTAAAGGCTCGACCAAGCGACAGCTCCACCTCGACTTTCAATTTGATGTGTAACTTAATACCTACCTAATCGTAATTTTCTTATTTAATTTGTGTGGTTTTAATAATAGTTTTCGTAAGATTAAATTAATTGTTGCCAGCTCACCGTTGAAGTTTGTCGTTTCATTTTTAAATCATGGATCGATTCGTATTCCTTTAACCTTTTGAATCGGGTTTGAAATTCCGTACATCATTGACGTCAGTGGACCAATCACGTATAAAAGCAAGTCCAGGAGAAATAAGCGCGAGAAACCGAAACCGGAGATTATGTGGTTGGTTTAATTGTGAGGTCGGTAAAGGCTCGACCAAGCGACAGCTCCACCTCGACTTTCAATTTGATGTGTAACTTAATACCTACCTAATCGTAATTTTCTTATTTAATTTGTGTGGTTTTAATAATAGTTTTCGTAAGATTAAATTAATCGTTTCCAGCTCACCGTTGAAGTTTGTCGTTTCATTTTTAAATCATGGATCGATTCGTGTCCCTTTAACCTTTTGAATCGGGTTTGAAATTCCGTACATCATTGCGTCAATGGACCAATCACGTATAAAAGCAAGTCCAGTAGAAAGAAGCGCGAGACACCGAAACCGGAGATTATGTAGTTGCTTTAATTGGGGTGGGCAACGTGGACAACGTTCGACCAAGCGATAGATCCAATTTGCTGTGTAACTTAATAGCTACCTACCGTACGGTGTGACCTTTGTTTAATAAAAAGTTTCAAATTTGCATTGGCTAACGATATTCATAATGTGGACGTTTTAAGCGGTCGGTGTCGAAATTCGAATTTTCAAACCGGCGAGAAACCATTCATACACGTAGGTTTGTTAGATAATTGCACTGTTTTCGCCGATTCGAAATCCCGTACCGGCCTCAAACGGTGATTTACTCGTGAAGACACATCTGGAAAATAACGAGACACATTGTCATTGTAAAATAATGCATTTAAAATCTTGGAAATTGAATAATATTTCGTCAGGAGCGCGTTCAATTTGCGCGTGTAAACGTGTTTTAGATCCATTGGGAGCGCCAGTTGGCAGTGCCGTAGCAACTGTCATTGTTTAAAATTATCGCTAAGTAACCTTCAAATTTAATTATTCGGTGGTTAAAAGCACGAGCACTTTTTACAATTGAATCTCTAGTTGTATCGAACGTTCTTTCAATCGTAATTTTCTTATTTAATTTGTGTGGTTTTAATAATAGTTTTCGTAAGATTAAATTAATCGTTTCCAGCTCACCGTTGAAGTTTGTCGTTTCATTTTTAAATCATGGATCGATTCGTGTTCCTTTAACCTTTTGAATCGGGTTTGAAATTCCGTACATCATTGCGTCAATGGACCAATCACGTATAAAAGCAAGTCCAGGAGAAAGAAGCGCGAGAAACCGAAACCGGAGATTATGTGGTTGTTTTAATTGTGAGGTCGGTAAAGGCTCGACCAAGCGACAGCTCCACCTCGACTTTCAATTTGATGTGTAACTTAATACCTACCTAATCGTAATTTTCTTATTTAATTTGTGTGGTTTTAATAATAGTTTTCGTAAGATTAAATTAATCGTTTCCAGCTCACCGTTGAAGTTTGTCGTTTCATTTTTAAATCATGGATCGATTCGTGTTCCTTTAACCTTTTGAATCGGGTTTGAAATTCCGTACATCATTGCGTCAATGGACCAATCACGTATAAAAGCAAGTCCAGGAGAAAGAAGCGCGAGAAACCGAAACCGGAGATTATGTGGTTGTTTTAATTGTGAGGTCGGTAAAGGCTCGACCAAGCGACAGCTCCACCTCGACTTTCAATTTGATGTGTAACTTAATACCTACCTAATCGTAATTTTCTTATTTAATTTGTGTGGTTTTAATAATAGTTTTCGTAAGATTAAATTAATCGTTTCCAGCTCACCGTTGAAGTTTGTCGTTTCATTTTTAAATCATGGATCGATTCGTGTTCCTTTAACCTTTTGAATCGGGTTTGAAATTCCGTACATCATTGCGTCAATGGACCAATCACGTATAAAAGCAAGTCCAGGAGAAAGAAGCGCGAGAAACCGAAACCGGAGATTATGTGGTTGTTTTAATTGTGAGGTCGGTAAAGGCTCGACCAAGCGACAGCTCCACCTCGACTTTCAATTTGATGTGTAACTTAATACCTACCTAATCGTAATTTTCTGATTTAATTTGTGTGGTTTTAATAATAGTTTTCGTAAGATTAAATTAATTGTTGCCAGCTCACCGTTGAAGTTTGTCGTTTCATTTTTAAATCATGGATCGATTCGTGTTCCTTTAACCTTTTGAATCGGGTTTGAAATTCCGTACATCATTGACGTCAGTGGACCAATCACGTATAAAAGCAAGTCCAGGAGAAATAAGCGCGAGAAACCGAAACCGGTGATTATGTGGTTGTTTTAATTGTGAGGTCGGTAAAGGCTCGACCAAGCGAAAGCTCCACCTCGACTTTCAATTTGATGTGTAACTTAATACCTACCTAATCGTAATTTTCTTATTTAATTTGTGTGGTTTTAATAATAGTTTTCGTAAGATTAAATTAATCGTTTCCAGCTCACCGTTGAAGTTTGTCGTTTCATTTTTAAATCATGGATCGATTCGTGTTCCTTTAACCTTTTGAATCGGGTTTGAAATTCCGTACATCATTGCGTCAATGGACCAATCACGTATAAAAGCAAGTCCAGGAGAAAGAAGCGCGAGAAACCGAAACCGGAGATTATGTGGTTGTTTTAATTGTGAGGTCGGTAAAGGCTCGACCAAGCGACAGCTCCACCTCGACTTTCAATTTGATGTGTAACTTAATACCTACCTAATCGTAATTTTCTTATTTAATTTGTGTGGTTTTAATAATAGTTTTCGTAAGATTAAATTAATCGTTTCCAGCTCACCGTTGAAGTTTGTCGTTTCATTTTTAAATCATGGATCGATTCGTGTCCCTTTAACCTTTTGAATCGGGTTTGAAATTCCGTACATCATTGCGTCAATGGACCAATCACGTATAAAAGCAAGTCCAGTAGAAAGAAGCGCGAGACACCGAAACCGGAGATTATGTAGTTGCTTTAATTGGGGTGGACAACGTTCGACCAAGCGATAGATCCAATTTGCTGTGTAACTTAATAGCTACCTACCGTACGGTGTGACCTTTGTTTAATAAAAAGTTTCAAAATTGCATTGGCTAACGATATTCATAATGTGGACGTTTTAAGCGCTCCGTGTCGAAATTCAAATTTTCAAACCGGCGAGAAACCATTCATACACGTAGGTTTGTTAGATAATTGCACTGTTTTCGCCGATTCGAAATCCCGTACCGGCCTCAAACGGTGATTTACTCGTGAAGGACACATCTGGAAAATAACGAGACACATTGTCATTGTAAAATAATGCATTTAAAATCTTGGAAATTGAATAATATTTCGTCAGGAGCGCGTTCAATTTGCGCGTGTAAACGTGTTTTAGATCCATTGGGAGCGCCAGTTGGCAGTGCCGTAGCAACTGTCATTGTTTAAAATTATCGCTAAGTAACCTTCAAATTTAATTATTCGGTGGTTAAAAGCACGAGCACTTTTTACAATTGAATCTCTAGTTGTATCGAACGTTCTTTCAATCGTAATTTTCTTATTTAATTTGTGTGGTTTTAATAATAGTTTTCGTAAGATTAAATTAATCGTTTCCAGCTCACCGTTGAAGTTTGTCGTTTCATTTTTAAATCATGGATCGATTCGTGTTCCTTTAACCTTTTGAATCGGGTTTGAAATTCCGTACATCATTGCGTCAATGGACCAATCACGTATAAAAGCAAGTCCAGGAGAAAGAAGCGCGAGAAACCGAAACCGGAGATTATGTGGTTGTTTTAATTGTGAGGTCGGTAAAGGCTCGACCAAGCGACAGCTCCACCTCGACTTTCAATTTGATGTGTAACTTAATACCTACCTAATCGTAATTTTCTTATTTAATTTGTGTGGTTTTAATAATAGTTTTCGTAAGATTAAATTAATCGTTTCCAGCTCACCGTTGAAGTTTGTCGTTTCATTTTTAAATCATGGATCGATTCGTGTTCCTTTAACCTTTTGAATCGGGTTTGAAATTCCGTACATCATTGCGTCAATGGACCAATCACGTATAAAAGCAAGTCCAGGAGAAAGAAGCGCGAGAAACCGAAACCGGAGATTATGTGGTTGTTTTAATTGTGAGGTCGGTAAAGGCTCGACCAAGCGACAGCTCCACCTCGACTTTCAATTTGATGTGTAACTTAATACCTACCTAATCGTAATTTTCTTATTTAATTTGTGTGGTTTTAATAATAGTTTTCGTAAGATTAAATTAATTGTTGCCAGCTCACCGTTGAAGTTTGTCGTTTCATTTTTAAATCATGGATCGATTCGTATTCCTTTAACCTTTTGAATCGGGTTTGAAATTCCGTACATCATTGACGTCAGTGGACCAATCACGTATAAAAGCAAGTCCAGGAGAAATAAGCGCGAGAAACCGAAACCGGAGATTATGTGGTTGTTTTAATTGTGAGGTCGGTAAAGGCTCGACCAAGCGAAAGCTCCACCTCGACTTTCAATTTGATGTGTAACTTAATACCTACCTAATCGTAATTTTCTTATTTAATTTGTGTGGTTTTAATAATAGTTTTCGTAAGATTAAATTAATCGTTTCCAGCTCACCGTTGAAGTTTGTCGTTTCATTTTTAAATCATGGATCGATTCGTGTTCCTTTAACCTTTTGAATCGGGTTTGAAATTCCGTACATCATTGCGTCAATGGACCAATCACGTATAAAAGCAAGTCCAGGAGAAAGAAGCGCGAGAAACCGAAACCGGAGATTATGTGGTTGTTTTAATTGTGAGGTCGGTAAAGGCTCGACCAAGCGACAGCTCCACCTCGACTTTCAATTTGATGTGTAACTTAATACCTACCTAATCGTAATTTTCTTATTTAATTTGTGTGGTTTTAATAATAGTTTTCGTAAGATTAAATTAATCGTTTCCAGCTCACCGTTGAAGTTTGTCGTTTCATTTTTAAATCATGGATCGATTCGTGTTCCTTTAACCTTTTGAATCGGGTTTGAAATTCCGTACATCATTGCGTCAATGGACCAATCACGTATAAAAGCAAGTCCAGGAGAAAGAAGCGCGAGAAACCGAAACCGGAGATTATGTGGTTGTTTTAATTGTGAGGTCGGTAAAGGCTCGACCAAGCGACAGCTCCACCTCGACTTTCAATTTGATGTGTAACTTAATACCTACCTAATCGTAATTTTCTTATTTAATTTGTGTGGTTTTAATAATAGTTTTCGTAAGATTAAATTGTTGCCAGCTCACCGTTGAAGTTTGTCGTTTCATTTTTAAATCATGGATCGATTCGTATTCCTTTAACCTTTTGAATCGGGTTTGAAATTCCGTACATCATTGACGTCAGTGGACCAATCACGTATAAAAGCAAGTCCAGGAGAAATAAGCGCGAGAAACCGAAACCGGAGATTATGTGGTTGTTTTAATTGTGAGGTCGGTAAAGGCTCGACCAAGCGAAAGCTCCACCTCGACTTTCAATTTGATGTGTAACTTAATACCTACCTAATCGTAATTTTCTTATTTAATTTGTGTGGTTTTAATAATAGTTTTCGTAAGATTAAATTAATCGTTTCCAGCTCACCGTTGAAGTTTGTCGTTTCATTTTTAAATCATGGATCGATTCGTGTTCCTTTAACTTTTTGAATCGGGTTTGAAATTCCGTACATCATTGCGTCAATGGACCAATCACGTATAAAAGCAAGTTCAGTAGAAAGAAGCGCGAGACACCAAAACCGGAGATTATGTAGTTGCTTTAATTGGGGTGGGCAACGTCGACAACGTTCGACCAAGCGATAGATCCAATTTGCTGTGTAACTTAATAGCTACCTACCGTACGGTGTGACCTTTGTTTAATAGAAAGTTTCAAATTTGCATTGGCTAACGATATTCATAATGTGGACGTTTTAAGCGGTCGGTGTCGAAATTCGAATTTTCAAACCGGCGAGAAACCATTCATACACGTAGGTTTGTTAGATAATTGCACTGTTTTCGCCGATTCGAAATCCCGTACCGGCCTCAAACGGTGATTTACTCGTGAAGACACATCTGGAAAATAACGAGACACATTGTCATTGTAAAATAATGCATTTAAAATCTTGGAAATTGAATAATATTTCGTCACGAGCGCGTTCAATTTGCGCGTGTAAACGTGTTTTAGATCCATTGGGAGCGCCAGTTGGCAGTGCCGTAGCAACTGTCATTGTTTAAAATTATCGCTAAGTAACCTTCAAATTTAATTATTCGGTGGTTAAAAGCACGAGCACTTTTTACAATTGAATCTCTAGTTGTATCGAACGTTCTTTCAATCGTAATTTTCTTATTTAATTTGTGTGGTTTTAATAATAGTTTTCGTAAGATTAAATTAATCGTTTCCAGCTCACCGTTGAAGTTTGTCGTTTCATTTTTAAATCATGGATCGATTCGTGTTCCTTTAACCTTTTGAATCGGGTTTGAAATTCCGTACATCATTGCGTCAATGGACCAATCACGTATAAAAGCAAGTCCAGGAGAAAGAAGCGCGAGAAACCGAAACCGGAGATTATGTGGTTGTTTTAATTGTGAGGTCGGTAAAGGCTCGACCAAGCGACAGCTCCACCTCGACTTTCAATTTGATGTGTAACTTAATACCTACCTAATCGTAATTTTCTTATTTAATTTGTGTGGTTTTAATAATAGTTTTCGTAAGATTAAATTAATCGTTTCCAGCTCACCGTTGAAGTTTGTCGTTTCATTTTTAAATCATGGATCGATTCGTGTTCCTTTAACCTTTTGAATCGGGTTTGAAATTCCGTACATCATTGCGTCAATGGACCAATCACGTATAAAAGCAAGTCCAGGAGAAAGAAGCGCGAGAAACCGAAACCGGAGATTATGTGGTTGTTTTAATTGTGAGGTCGGTAAAGGCTCGACCAAGCGACAGCTCCACCTCGACTTTCAATTTGATGTGTAACTTAATACCTACCTAATCGTAATTTTCTTATTTAATTTGTGTGGTTTTAATAATAGTTTTCGTAAGATTAAATTAATTGTTGCCAGCTCACCGTTGAAGTTTGTCGTTTCATTTTTAAATCATGGATCGATTCGTATTCCTTTAACCTTTTGAATCGGGTTTGAAATTCCGTACATCATTGCGTCAATGGACCAATCACGTATAAAAGCAAGTCCAGTAGAAAGAAGCGCGAGACACCGAAACCGGAGATTATGTAGTTGCTTTAATTGGGGTGGGCAACGTGGACAACGTTCGACCAAGCGATAGATCCAATTTGCTGTGTAACTTAATAGCTACCTACCGTACGGTGTGACCTTTGTTTAATAAAAAGTTTCAAATTTGCATTGGCTAACGATATTCATAATGTGGACGTTTTAAGCGGTCGGTGTCGAAATTCGAATTTTCAAACCGGCGAGAAACCATTCATACACGTAGGTTTGTTAGATAATTGCACTGTTTTCGCCGATTCGAAATCCCGTACCGGCCTCAAACGGTGATTTACTCGTGAAGACACATCTGGAAAATAACGAGACACATTGTCATTGTAAAATAATGCATTTAAAATCTTGGAAATTGAATAATATTTCGTCAGGAGCGCGTTCAATTTGCGCGTGTAAACGTGTTTTAGATCCATTGGGAGCGCCAGTTGGCAGTGCCGTAGCAACTGTCATTGTTTAAAATTATCGCTAAGTAACCTTCAAATTTAATTATTCGGTGGTTAAAAGCACGAGCACTTTTTACAATTGAATCTCTAGTTGTATCGAACGTTCTTTCAATCGTAATTTTCTTATTTAATTTGTGTGGTTTTAATAATAGTTTTCGTAAGATTAAATTAATCGTTTCCAGCTCACCGTTGAAGTTTGTCGTTTCATTTTTAAATCATGGATCGATTCGTGTTCCTTTAACCTTTTGAATCGGGTTTGAAATTCCGTACATCATTGCGTCAATGGACCAATCACGTATAAAAGCAAGTCCAGGAGAAAGAAGCGCGAGAAACCGAAACCGGAGATTATGTGGTTGTTTTAATTGTGAGGTCGGTAAAGGCTCGACCAAGCGACAGCTCCACCTCGACTTTCAATTTGATGTGTAACTTAATACCTACCTAATCGTAATTTTCTTATTTAATTTGTGTGGTTTTAATAATAGTTTTCGTAAGATTAAATTAATCGTTTCCAGCTCACCGTTGAAGTTTGTCGTTTCATTTTTAAATCATGGATCGATTCGTGTTCCTTTAACCTTTTGAATCGGGTTTGAAATTCCGTACATCATTGCGTCAATGGACCAATCACGTATAAAAGCAAGTCCAGGAGAAAGAAGCGCGAGAAACCGAAACCGGAGATTATGTGGTTGTTTTAATTGTGAGGTCGGTAAAGGCTCGACCAAGCGACAGCTCCACCTCGACTTTCAATTTGATGTGTAACTTAATACCTACCTAATCGTAATTTTCTTATTTAATTTGTGTGGTTTTAATAATAGTTTTCGTAAGATTAAATTAATTGTTGCCAGCTCACCGTTGAAGTTTGTCGTTTCATTTTTAAATCATGGATCGATTCGTATTCCTTTAACCTTTTGAATCGGGTTTGAAATTCCGTACATCATTGCGTCAATGGACCAATCACGTATAAAAGCAAGTCCAGTAGAAAGAAGCGCGAGACACCGAAACCGGAGATTATGTAGTTGCTTTAATTGGGGTGGGCAACGTGGACAACGTTCGACCAAGCGATAGATCCAATTTGCTGTGTAACTTAATAGCTACCTACCGTACGGTGTGACCTTTGTTTAATAAAAAGTTTCAAATTTGCATTGGCTAACGATATTCATAATGTGGACGTTTTAAGCGGTCGGTGTCGAAATTCGAATTTTCAAACCGGCGAGAAACCATTCATACACGTAGGTTTGTTAGATAATTGCACTGTTTTCGCCGATTCGAAATCCCGTACCGGCCTCAAACGGTGATTTACTCGTGAAGACACATCTGGAAAATAACGAGACACATTGTCATTGTAAAATAATGCATTTAAAATCTTGGAAATTGAATAATATTTCGTCAGGAGCGCGTTCAATTTGCGCGTGTAAACGTGTTTTAGATCCATTGGGAGCGCCAGTTGGCAGTGCCGTAGCAACTGTCATTGTTTAAAATTATCGCTAAGTAACCTTCAAATTTAATTATTCGGTGGTTAAAAGCACGAGCACTTTTTACAATTGAATCTCTAGTTGTATCGAACGTTCTTTCAATCGTAATTTTCTTATTTAATTTGTGTGGTTTTAATAATAGTTTTCGTAAGATTAAATTAATCGTTTCCAGCTCACCGTTGAAGTTTGTCGTTTCATTTTTAAATCATGGATCGATTCGTATTCCTTTAACCTTTTGAATCGGGTTTGAAATTCCGTACATCATTGACGTCAGTGGACCAATCACGTATAAAAGCAAGTCCAGGAGAAATAAGCGCGAGAAACCGAAACCGGAGATTATGTGGTTGTTTTAATTGTGAGGTCGGTAAAGGCTCGACCAAGCGAAAGCTCCACCTCGACTTTCAATTTGATGTGTAACTTAATACCTACCTAATCGTAATTTTCTTATTTAATTTGTGTGGTTTTAATAATAGTTTTCGTAAGATTAAATTAATCGTTTCCAGCTCACCGTTGAAGTTTGTCGTTTCATTTTTAAATCATGGATCGATTCGTGTTCCTTTAACCTTTTGAATCGGGTTTGAAATTCCGTACATCATTGCGTCAATGGACCAATCACGTATAAAAGCAAGTCCAGGAGAAAGAAGCGCGAGAAACCGAAACCGGAGATTATGTGGTTGTTTTAATTGTGAGGTCGGTAAAGGCTCGACCAAGCGACAGCTCCACCTCGACTTTCAATTTGATGTGTAACTTAATACCTACCTAATCGTAATTTTCTTATTTAATTTGTGTGGTTTTAATAATAGTTTTCGTAAGATTAAATTAATCGTTTCCAGCTCACCGTTGAAGTTTGTCGTTTCATTTTTAAATCATGGATCGATTCGTGTTCCTTTAACCTTTTGAATCGGGTTTGAAATTCCGTACATCATTGCGTCAATGGACCAATCACGTATAAAAGCAAGTCCAGGAGAAAGTAGCGCGAGAAACCGAAACCGGAGATTATGTGGTTGTTTTAATTGTGAGGTCGGTAAAGGCTCGACCAAGCGACAGCTCCACCTCGACTTTCAATTTGATGTGTAACTTAATACCTACCTAATCGTAATTTTCTTATTTAATTTGTGTGGTTTTAATAATAGTTTTCGTAAGATTAAATTAATCGTTTCCAGCTCACCGTTGAAGTTTGTCGTTTCATTTTTAAATCATGGATCGATTCGTGTTCCTTTAACCTTTTGAATCGGGTTTGAAATTCCGTACATCATTGCGTCAATGGACCAATCACGTATAAAAGCAAGTCCAGGAGAAAGAAGCGCGAGAAACCGAAACCGGAGATTATGTGGTTGTTTTAATTGTGAGGTCGGTAAAGGCTCGACCAAGCGACAGCTCCACCTCGACTTTCAATTTGATGTGTAACTTAATACCTACCTAATCGTAATTTTCTGATTTAATTTGTGTGGTTTTAATAATAGTTTTCGTAAGATTAAATTAATTGTTGCCAGCTCACCGTTGAAGTTTGTCGTTTCATTTTTAAATCATGGATCGATTCGTATTCCTTTAACCTTTTGAATCGGGTTTGAAATTCCGTACATCATTGACGTCAGTGGACCAATCACGTATAAAAGCAAGTCCAGGAGAAATAAGCGCGAGAAACCGAAACCGGAGATTATGTGGTTGTTTTAATTGTGAGGTCGGTAAAGGCTCGACCAAGCGAAAGCTCCACCTCGACTTTCAATTTGATGTGTAACTTAATACCTACCTAATCGTAATTTTCTTATTTAATTTGTGTGGTTTTAATAATAGTTTTCGTAAGATTAAATTAATCGTTTCCAGCTCACCGTTGAAGTTTGTCGTTTCATTTTTAAATCATGGATCGATTCGTGTTCCTTTAACCTTTTGAATCGGGTTTGAAATTCCGTACATCATTGCGTCAATGGACCAATCACGTATAAAAGCAAGTCCAGGAGAAAGAAGCGCGAGAAACCGAAACCGGAGATTATGTGGTTGTTTTAATTGTGAGGTCGGTAAAGGCTCGACCAAGCGACAGCTCCACCTCGACTTTCAATTTGATGTGTAACTTAATACCTACCTAATCGTAATTTTCTTATTTAATTTGTGTGGTTTTAATAATAGTTTTCGTAAGATTAAATTAATCGTTTCCAGCTCACCGTTGAAGTTTGTCGTTTCATTTTTAAATCATGGATCGATTCGTGTCCCTTTAACCTTTTGAATCGGGTTTGAAATTCCGTACATCATTGCGTCAATGGACCAATCACGTATAAAAGCAAGTCCAGTAGAAAGAAGCGCGAGACACCGAAACCGGAGATTATGTAGTTGCTTTAATTGGGGTGGGCAACGTGGACAACGTTCGACCAAGCGATAGATCCAATTTGCTGTGTAACTTAATAGCTACCTACCGTACGGTGTGACCTTTGTTTAATAAAAAGTTTCAAAATTGCATTGGCTAACGATATTCATAATGTGGACGTTTTAAGCGCTCCGTGTCGAAATTCAAATTTTCAAACCGGCGAGAAACCATTCATACACGTAGGTTTGTTAGATAATTGCACTGTTTTCGCCGATTCGAAATCCCGTACCGGCCCAAACGGTGATTTACTCGTGAAGACACATCTGGAAAATAACGAGACACATTGTCATTGTAAAATAATGCATTTAAAATCTTGGAAATTGAATAATATTTCGTCACGAGCGCGTTCAATTTGCGCGTGTAAACGTGTTTTTAGATCCATTGGGAGCGCCAGTTGGCAGTGCCGTAGCAACTGTCATTGTTTAACATTATCGCTAAGTAACCTTCAAATTTAATTATTCGGTGGTTAAAAGCACGAGCACTTTTTACAATTGAATCTCTAGTTGTATCGAACGTTCTTTCAATCGTAATTTTCTTATTTAATTTGTGTGGTTTTAATAATAGTTTTCGTAAGATTAAATTAATCGTTTCCAGCTCACCGTTGAAGTTTGTCGTTTCATTTTTAAATCATGGATCGATTCGTGTTCCTTTAACCTTTTGAATCGGGTTTGAAATTCCGTACATCATTGCGTCAATGGACCAATCACGTATAAAAGCAAGTCCAGGAGAAAGAAGCGCGAGAAACCGAAACCGGAGATTATGTGGTTGTTTTAATTGTGAGGTCGGTAAAGGCTCGACCAAGCGACAGCTCCACCTCGACTTTCAATTTGATGTGTAACTTAATACCTACCTAATCGTAATTTTCTTATTTAATTTGTGTGGTTTTAATAATAGTTTTCGTAAGATTAAATTAATCGTTTCCAGCTCACCGTTGAAGTTTGTCGTTTCATTTTTAAATCATGGATCGATTCGTGTTCCTTTAACCTTTTGAATCGGGTTTGAAATTCCGTACATCATTGCGTCAATGGACCAATCACGTATAAAAGCAAGTCCAGGAGAAAGAAGCGCGAGAAACCGAAACCGGAGATTATGTGGTTGTTTTAATTGTGAGGTCGGTAAAGGCTCGACCAAGCGACAGCTCCACCTCGACTTTCAATTTGATGTGTAACTTAATACCTACCTAATCGTAATTTTCTTATTTAATTTGTGTGGTTTTAATAATAGTTTTCGTAAGATTAAATTAATTGTTGCCAGCTCACCGTTGAAGTTTGTCGTTTCATTTTTAAATCATGGATCGATTCGTATTCCTTTAACCTTTTGAATCGGGTTTGAAATTCCGTACATCATTGACGTCAGTGGACCAATCACGTATAAAAGCAAGTCCAGGAGAAATAAGCGCGAGAAACCGAAACCGGAGATTATGTGGTTGTTTTAATTGTGAGGTCGGTAAAGGCTCGACCAAGCGACAGCTCCACCTCGACTTTCAATTTGATGTGTAACTTAATACCTACCTAATCGTAATTTTCTTATTTAATTTGTGTGGTTTTAATAATAGTTTTCGTAAGATTAAATTAATCGTTTCCAGCTCACCGTTGAAGTTTGTCGTTTCATTTTTAAATCATGGATCGATTCGTGTTCCTTTAACCTTTTGAATCGGGTTTGAAATTCCGTACATCATTGCGTCAATGGACCAATCACGTATAAAAGCAAGTCCAGGAGAAAGAAGCGCGAGAAACCGAAACCGGAGATTATGTGGTTGTTTTAATTGTGAGGTCGGTAAAGGCTCGACCAAGCGACAGCTCCACCTCGACTTTCAATTTGATGTGTAACTTAATACCTACCTAATCGTAATTTTCTTATTTAATTTGTGTGGTTTTAATAATAGTTTTCGTAAGATTAAATTAATCGTTTCCAGCTCACCGTTGAAGTTTGTCGTTTCATTTTTAAATCATGGATCGATTCGTGTTCCTTTAACCTTTTGAATCGGGTTTGAAATTCCGTACATCATTGCGTCAATGGACCAATCACGTATAAAAGCAAGTCCAGGAGAAAGAAGCGCGAGAAACCGAAACCGGAGATTATGTGGTTGTTTTAATTGTGAGGTCGGTAAAGGCTCGACCAAGCGACAGCTCCACCTCGACTTTCAATTTGATGTGTAACTTAATACCTACCTAATCGTAATTTTCTTATTTAATTTGTGTGGTTTTAATAATAGTTTTCGTAAGATTAAATTAATCGTTTCCAGCTCACCGTTGAAGTTTGTCGTTTCATTTTTAAATCATGGATCGATTCGTGTTCCTTTAACCTTTTGAATCGGGTTTGAAATTCCGTACATCATTGCGTCAATGGACCAATCACGTATAAAAGCAAGTCCAGGAGAAAGAAGCGCGAGAAACCGAAACCGGAGATTATGTGGTTGTTTTAATTGTGAGGTCGGTAAAGGCTCGACCAAGCGACAGCTCCACCTCGACTTTCAATTTGATGTGTAACTTAATACCTACCTAATCGTAATTTTCTTATTTAATTTGTGTGGTTTTAATAATAGTTTTCGTAAGATTAAATTAATCGTTTCCAGCTCACCGTTGAAGTTTGTCGTTTCATTTTTAAATCATTGATCGATTCGTGTTCCTTTAACCTTTTGAATCGGGTTTGAAATTCCGTACATCATTGCGTCAATGGACCAATCACGTATAAAAGCAAGTTCAGTAGAAAGAAGCGCGAGACACCAAAACCGGAGATTATGTAGTTGCTTTAATTGGGGTGGGCAACGTCGACAACGTTCGACCAAGCGATAGATCCAATTTGCTGTGTAACTTAATAGCTACCTACCGTACGGTGTGACCTTTGTTTAATAGAAAGTTTCAAATTTGCATTGGCTAACGATATTCATAATGTGGACGTTTTAAGCGGTCGGTGTCGAAATTCGAATTTTCAAACCGGCGAGAAACCATTCATACACGTAGGTTTGTTAGATAATTGCACTGTTTTCGCCGATTCGAAATCCCGTACCGGCCTCAAACGGTGATTTACTCGTGAAGACACATCTGGAAAATAACGAGACACATTGTCATTGTAAAATAATGCATTTAAAATCTTGGAAATTGAATAATATTTCGTCACGAGCGCGTTCAATTTGCGCGTGTAAACGTGTTTTAGATCCATTGGGAGCGCCAGTTGGCAGTGCCGTAGCAACTGTCATTGTTTAAAATTATCGCTAAGTAACCTTCAAATTTAATTATTCGGTGGTTAAAAGCACGAGCACTTTTTACAATTGAATCTCTAGTTGTATCGAACGTTCTTTCAATCGTAATTTTCTTATTTAATTTGTGTGGTTTTAATAATAGTTTTCGTAAGATTAAATTAATCGTTTCCAGCTCACCGTTGAAGTTTGTCGTTTCATTTTTAAATCATGGATCGATTCGTATTCCTTTAACCTTTTGAATCGGGTTTGAAATTCCGTACATCATTGACGTCAGTGGACCAATCACGTATAAAAGCAAGTCCAGGAGAAATAAGCGCGAGAAACCGAAACCGGAGATTATGTGGTTGTTTTAATTGTGAGGTCGGTAAAGGCTCGACCAAGCGAAAGCTCCACCTCGACTTTTAATTTGATGTGTAACTTAATACCTACCTAATCGTAATTTTCTTATTTAATTTGTGTGGTTTTAATAATAGTTTTCGTAAGATTAAATTAATCGTTTCCAGCTCACCGTTGAAGTTTGTCGTTTCATTTTTAAATCATGGATCGATTCGTATTCCTTTAACCTTTTGAATCGGGTTTGAAATTCCGTACATCATTGACGTCAGTGGACCAATCACGTATAAAAGCAAGTCCAGGAGAAATAAGCGCGAGAAACCGAAACCGGAGATTATGTGGTTGTTTTAATTGTGAGGTCGGTAAAGGCTCGACCAAGCGAAAGCTCCACCTCGACTTTTAATTTGATGTGTAACTTAATACCTACCTAATCGTAATTTTCTTATTTAATTTGTGTGGTTTTAATAATAGTTTTCGTAAGATTAAATTAATCGTTTCCAGCTCACCGTTGAAGTTTGTCGTTTCATTTTTAAATCATGGATCGATTCGTGTTCCTTTAACCTTTTGAATCGGGTTTGAAATTCCGTACATCATTGCGTCAATGGACCAATCACGTATAAAAGCAAGTCCAGGAGAAAGAAGCGCGAGAAACCGAAACCGGAGATTATGTGGTTGTTTTAATTGTGAGGTCGGTAAAGGCTCGACCAAGCGACAGCTCCACCTCGACTTTCAATTTGATGTGTAACTTAATACCTACCTAATCGTAATTTTCTTATTTAATTTGTGTGGTTTTAATAATAGTTTTCGTAAGATTAAATTAATTGTTGCCAGCTCACCGTTGAAGTTTGTCGTTTCATTTTTAAATCATGGATCGATTCGTATTCCTTTAACCTTTTGAATCGGGTTTGAAATTCCGTACATCATTGACGTCAGTGGACCAATCACGTATAAAAGCAAGTCCAGGAGAAATAAGCGCGAGAAACCGAAACCGGAGATTATGTGGTTGTTTTAATTGTGAGGTCGGTAAAGGCTCGACCAAGCGACAGCTCCACCTCGACTTTCAATTTGATGTGTAACTTAATACCTACCTAATCGTAATTTTCTTATTTAATTTGTGTGGTTTTAATAATAGTTTTCGTAAGATTAAATTAATCGTTTCCAGCTCACCGTTGAAGTTTGTCGTTTCATTTTTAAATCATGGATCGATTCGTGTTCCTTTAACCTTTTGAATCGGGTTTGAAATTCCGTACATCATTGCGTCAATGGACCAATCACGTATAAAAGCAAGTCCAGGAGAAAGAAGCGCGAGAAACCGAAACCGGAGATTATGTGGTTGTTTTAATTGTGAAGTCGGTAAAGGCTCGACCAAGCGACAGCTCCACCTCGACTTTCAATTTGATGTGTAACTTAATACCTACCTAATCGTAATTTTCTTATTTAATTTGTGTGGTTTTAATAATAGTTTTCGTAAGATTAAATTAATCGTTTCCAGCTCACCGTTGAAGTTTGTCGTTTCATTTTTAAATCATGGATCGATTCGTGTTCCTTTAACCTTTTGAATCGGGTTTGAAATTCCGTACATCATTGCGTCAATGGACCAATCACGTATAAAAGCAAGTCCAGGAGAAAGAAGCGCAAGAAACCGAAACCGGAGATTATGTGGTTGTTTTAATTGTGAGGTCGGTAAAGGCTCGACCAAGCGACAGCTCCACCTCGACTTTCAATTTGATGTGTAACTTAATACCTACCTAATCGTAATTTTCTTATTTAATTTGTGTGGTTTTAATAATAGTTTTCGTAAGATTAAATTAATCGTTTCCAGCTCACCGTTAAAGTTTGTCGTTTCATTTTTAAATCATGGATCGATTCGTGTTCCTTTAACCTTTTGAATCGGGTTTGAAATTCCGTACATCATTGCGTCAATGGACCAATCACGTATAAAAGCAAGTCCAGGAGAAAGAAGCGCGAGAAACCGAAACCGGAGATTATGTGGTTGTTTTAATTGTGAGGTCGGTAAAGGCTCGACCAAGCGAAAGCTCCACCTCGACTTTCAATTTGATGTGTAACTTAATACCTACCTAATCGTAATTTTCTTATTTAATTTGTGTGGTTTTAATAATAGTTTTCGTAAGATTAAATTAATCGTTTCCAGCTCACCGTTGAAGTTTGTCGTTTCATTTTTAAATCATGGATCGATTCGTGTTCCTTTAACCTTTTGAATCGGGTTTGAAATTCCGTACATCATTGCGTCAATGGACCAATCACGTATAAAAGCAAGTTCAGTAGAAAGAAGCGCGAGACACCAAAACCGGAGATTATGTAGTTGCTTTAATTGGGGTGGGCAACGTCGACAACGTTCGACCAAGCGATAGATCCAATTTGCTGTGTAACTTAATAGCTACCTACCGTACGGTGTGACCTTTGTTTAATAGAAAGTTTCAAATTTGCATTGGCTAACGATATTCATAATGTGGACGTTTTAAGCGGTCGGTGTCGAAATTCGAATTTTCAAACCGGCGAGAAACCATTCATACACGTAGGTTTGTTAGATAATTGCACTGTTTTCGCCGATTCGAAATCCCGTACCGGCCTCAAACGGTGATTTACTCGTGAAGACACATCTGGAAAATAACGAGACACATTGTCATTGTAAAATAATGCATTTAAAATCTTGGAAATTGAATAATATTTCGTCACGAGCGCGTTCAATTTGCGCGTGTAAACGTGTTTTAGATCCATAGGGAGCGCCAGTTGGCAGTGCCGTAGCAACTGTCATTGTTTAAAATTATCGCTAAGTAACCTTCAAATTTAATTATTCGGTGGTTAAAAGCACGAGCACTTTTTACAATTGAATCTCTAGTTGTATCGAACGTTCTTTCAATCGTAATTTTCTTATTTAATTTGTGTGGTTTTAATAATAGTTTTCGTAAGATTAAATTAATCGTTTCCAGCTCACCGTTGAAGTTTGTCGTTTCATTTTTAAATCATGGATCGATTCGTGTTCCTTTAACCTTTTGAATCGGGTTTGAAATTCCGTACATCATTGCGTCAATGGACCAATCACGTATAAAAGCAAGTCCAGTAGAAAGAAGCGCGAGACACCGAAACCGGAGATTATGTGGTTGTTTTAATTGTGAGGTCGGTAAAGGCTCGACCAAGCGACAGCTCCACCTCGACTTTCAATTTGATGTGTAGCTTAATACCTACCTAATCGTAATTTTCTTATTTAATTTGTGTGGTTTTAATAATAGTTTTCGTAAGATTAAATTAATCGTTTCCAGCTCACCGTTGAAGTTTGTCGTTTCATTTTTAAATCATGGATCGATTCGTGTTCCTTTAACCTTTTGAATCGGGTTTGAAATTCCGTACATCATTGCGTCAATGGACCAATCACGTATAAAAGCAAGTCCAGGAGAAAGAAGCGCGAGAAACCGAAACCGGAGATTATGTGGTTGTTTTAATTGTGAGGTCGGTAAAGGCTCGACCAAGCGACAGCTCCACCTCGACGTTCAATTTGATGTGTAACTTAATACCTACCTAATCGTAATTTTCTTATTTAATTTGTGTGGTTTTAATAATAGTTTTCGTAAGATTAAATTAATTGTTGCCAGCTCACCGTTGAAGTTTGTCGTTTCATTTTTAAATCATGGATCGATTCGTATTCCTTTAACCTTTTGAATCGGGTTTGAAATTCCGTACATCATTGACGTCAGTGGACCAATCACGTATAAAAGCAAGTCCAGGAGAAATAAGCGCGAGAAACCGAAACCGGAGATTATGTGGTTGTTTTAATTGTGAGGTCGGTAAAGGCTCGACCAAGCGAAAGCTCCACCTCGACTTTCAATTTGATGTGTAACTTAATACCTACCTAATCGTAATTTTCTTATTTAATTTGTGTGGTTTTAATAATAGTTTTCGTAAGATTAAATTAATCGTTTCCAGCTCACCGTTGAAGTTTGTCGTTTCATTTTTAAATCATGGATCGATTCGTGTTCCTTTAACCTTTTGAATCGGGTTTGAAATTCCGTACATCATTGCGTCAATGGACCAATCACGTATAAAAGCAAGTCCAGGAGAAAGAAGCGCAAGAAACCGAAACCGGAGATTATGTGGTTGTTTTAATTGTGAGGTCGGTAAAGGCTCGACCAAGCGACAGCTCCACCTCGACTTTCAATTTGATGTGTAACTTAATACCTACCTAATCGTAATTTTCTTATTTAATTTGTGTGGTTTTAATAATAGTTTTCGTAAGATTAAATTAATCGTTTCCAGCTCACCGTTAAAGTTTGTCGTTTCATTTTTAAATCATGGATCGATTCGTGTTCCTTTAACCTTTTGAATCGGGTTTGAAATTCCGTACATCATTGCGTCAATGGACCAATCACGTATAAAAGCAAGTCCAGGAGAAAGAAGCGCGAGAAACCGAAACCGGAGATTATGTGGTTGTTTTAATTGTGAGTTCGGCAAAGGCTCGACCAAGCGACAGCTCCACCTCGACTTTCAATTTGATGTGTAACTTAATACCTACCTAATCGTAATTTTCTTATTTAATTTGTGTGGTTTTAATAATAGTTTTCGTAAGATTAAATTAATTGTTGCCAGCTCACCGTTGAAGTTTGTCGTTTCATTTTTAAATCATGGATCGATTCGTATTCCTTTAACCTTTTGAATCGGGTTTGAAATTCCGTACATCATTGACGTCAGTGGACCAATCACGTATAAAAGCAAGTCCAGGAGAAATAAGCGCGAGAAACCGAAACCGGAGATTATGTGGTTGTTTTAATTGTGAGGTCGGTAAAGGCTCGACCAAGCGAAAGCTCCACCTCGACTTTCAATTTGATGTGTAACTTAATACCTACCTAATCGTAATTTTCTTATTTAATTTGTGTGGTTTTAATAATAGTTTTCGTAAGATTAAATTAATCGTTTCCAGCTCACCGTTGAAGTTTGTCGTTTCATTTTTAAATCATGGATCGATTCGTGTTCCTTTAACTTTTTGAATCGGGTTTGAAATTCCGTACATCATTGACGTCAATGGACCAATCACGTATAAAAGCAAGTCCAGGAGAAAGAAGCGCGAGAAACCGAAACCGGAGATTATGTTGTTGTTTTAATTGTGAGGTCGGTAAAGGCTCGACCAAGCGAAAGCTCCACCTCGACTTTCAATTTGATGTGTAACTTAATACCTACCTAATCGTAATTTTCTTATTTAATTTGTGTGGTTTTAATAATAGTTTTCGTAAGATTAAATTAATCGTTTCCAGCTCACCGTTGAAGTTTGTCGTTTCATTTTTAAATCATGGATCGATTCGTGTTCCTTTAACCTTTTGAATCGGGTTTGAAATTCCGTACATCATTGCGTCAATGGACCAATCACGTATAAAAGCAAGTTCAGTAGAAAGAAGCGCGAGACACCAAAACCGGAGATTATGTAGTTGCTTTAATTGGGGTGGGCAACGTCGACAACGTTCGACCAAGCGATAGATCCAATTTGCTGTGTAACTTAATAGCTACCTACCGTACGGTGTGACCTTTGTTTAATAGAAAGTTTCAAATTTGCATTGGCTAACGATATTCATAATGTGGACGTTTTAAGCGGTCGGTGTCGAAATTCGAATTTTCAAACCGGCGAGAAACCATTCATACACGTAGGTTTGTTAGATAATTGCACTGTTTTCGCCGATTCGAAATCCCGTACCGGCCTCAAACGGTGATTTACTCGTGAAGACACATCTGGAAAATAACGAGACACATTGTCATTGTAAAATAATGCATTTAAAATCTTGGAAATTGAATAATATTTCGTCAGGAGCGCGTTCAATTTGCGCGTGTAAACGTGTTTTAGATCCATTGGGAGCGACAGTTGGCAGTGCCGTAGCAACTGTCATTGTTTAAAATTATCGCTAAGTAACCTTCAAATTTAATTATTCGGTGGTTAAAAGCACGAGCACTTTTTACAATTGAATCTCTAGTTGTATCGAACGTTCTTTCAATCATGGATCGATTCGTGTTCCTTTAACCTTTTGAATCGGGTTTGAAATTCCGTACATCATTGCGTCAATGGACCAATCACGTATAAAAGCAAGTCCAGGAGAAAGAAGCGCGAGAAACCGAAACCGGAGGTTATGTGGTTGTTTTAATTGTGAGGTCGGTAAAGGCTCGACCAAGCGACAGCTCCACCTCGACTTTCAATTTGATGTGTAACTTAATACCTACCTAATCGTAATTTTCTTATTTAATTTGTGTGGTTTTAATAATAGTTTTCGTAAGATTAAATTAATCGTTTCCAGCTCACCGTTGAAGTTTGTCGTTTCATTTTTAAATCATGGATCGATTCGTGTTCCTTTAACCTTTTGAATCGGGTTTGAAATTCCGTACATCATTGCGTCAATGGACCAATCACGTATAAAAGCAAGTCCAGGAGAAAGAAGCGCGAGAAACCGAAACCGGAGATTATGTGGTTGTTTTAATTGTGAGGTCGGTAAAGGCTCGACCAAGCGACAGCTCCACCTCGACTTTCAATTTGATGTGTAACTTAATACCTACCTAATCGTAATTTTCTTATTTAATTTGTGTGGTTTTAATAATAGTTTTCGTAAGATTAAATTAATCGTTTCCAGCTCACCGTTGAAGTTTGTCGTTTCATTTTTAAATCATGGATCGATTCGTGTTCCTTTAACCTTTTGAATCGGGTTTGAAATTCCGTACATCATTGCGTCAATGGACCAATCACGTATAAAAGCAAGTCCAGTAGAAAGAAGCGCGAGACACCGAAACCGGAGATTATGTAGTTGCTTTAATTGGGGTGGGCAACGTGGACAACGTTCGACCAAGCGATAGATCCAATTTGCTGTGTAACTTAATAGCTACCTACCGTATGGTGTGACCTTTGTTTAATAAAAAGTTTCAAAATTGCATTGGCTAACGATATTCATAATGTGGACGTTTTAAGCGCTCCGTGTCGAAATTCAAATTTTCAAACCGGCGAGAAACCATTCATACACGTAGGTTTGTTAGATAATTGCACTGTTTTCGCCGATTCGAAATCCCGTACCGGCCTCAAACGGTGATTTACTCGTGAAGACACATCTGGAAAATAACGAGACACATTGTCATTGTAAAATAATGCATTTAAAATCTTGGAAATTGAATAATATTTCGTCACGAGCGCGTTCAATTTGCGCGTGTAAACGTGTTTTAGATCCATTGGGAGCGCCAGTTGGCAGTGCCGTGGCAACTGTCATTGTTTAAAATTATCGCTAAGTAACCTTCAAATTTAATTATTCGGTGGTTAAAAGCACGAGCACTTTTTACAATTGAATCTCTAGTTGTATCGAACGTTCTTTCAATCGTAAGTTTCTTATTTAATTTGTGTGGTTTTAATAATAGTTTTCGTAAGATTAAATTAATCGTTTCCAGCTCACCGTTGAAGTTTGTCGATTCATTTTTAAATCATGGATCGATTCGTATTCCTTTAACCTTTTGAATCGGGTTTGAAATTCCGTACATCATTGACGTCAGTGGACCAATCACGTATAAAAGCAAGTCCAGGAGAAATAAGCGCGAGAAACCGAAACCGGAGATTATGTGGTTGTTTTAATTGTGAGGTCGGTAAAGGCTCGACCAAGCGAAAGCTCCACCTCGACTTTCAATTTGATGTGTAACTTAATACCTACCTAATCGTAATTTTCTTATTTAATTTGTGTGGTTTTAATAATAGTTTTCGTAAGATTAAATTAATCGTTTCCAGCTCACCGTTGAAGTTTGTCGTTTCATTTTTAAATCATGGATCGATTCGTGTTCCTTTAACCTTTTGAATCGGGTTTGAAATTCCGTACATCATTGCGTCAATGGACCAATCACGTATAAAAGCAAGTCCAGGAGAAAGAAGCGCGAGAAACCGAAACCGGAGATTATGTGGTTGTTTTAATTGTGAGGTCGGTAAAGGCTCGACCAAGCGAAAGCTCCACCTCGACTTTCAATTTGATGTGTAACTTAATACCTACCTAATCGTAATTTTCTTATTTAATTTGTGTGGTTTTAATAATAGTTTTTGTAAGATTAAATTAATCGTTTCCAGCTCACCGTTGAAGTTTGTCGTTTCATTTTTAAATCATGGATCGATTCGTGTTCCTTTAACCTTTTGAATCGGGTTTGAAATTCCGTACATCATTGACGTCAATGGACCAATCACGTATAAAAGCAAGTCCAGGAGAAAGAAGCGCGAGAAACCGAAACCGGAGATTATGTGGTTGTTTTAATTGTGAGGTCGGTAAAGGCTCGACCAAGCGAAAGCTCCACCTCGACTTTCAATTTGATGTGTAACTTAATACCTACCTAATCGTAATTTTCTTATTTAATTTGTGTGGTTTTAATAATAGTTTTCGTAAGATTAAATTAATCGTTTCCAGCTCACCGTTGAAGTTTGTCGTTTCATTTTTAAATCATGGATCGATTCGTGTTCCTTTAACTTTTTGAATCGGGTTTGAAATTCCGTACATCATTGACGTCAATGGACCAATCACGTATAAAAGCAAGTCCAGGAGAAAGAAGCGCGAGAAACCGAAACCGGAGATTATGTGGTTGTTTTAATTGTGAGGTCGGTAAAGGCTCGACCAAGCGAAAGCTCCACCTCGACTTTCAATTTGATGTGTAACTTAATACCTACCTAATCGTAATTTTCTTATTTAATTTGTGTGGTTTTAATAATAGTTTTCGTAAGATTAAATTAATCGTTTCCAGCTCACCGTTGAAGTTTGTCGATTCATTTTTAAATCATGGATCGATTCGTGTTCCTTTAACCTTTTGAATCGGGTTTGAAATTCCGTACATCATTGCGTCAATGGACCAATCACGTATAAAAGCAAGTCCAGGAGAAAGAAGCGCGAGAAACCGAAACCGGAGATTATGTGGTTGTTTTAATTGTGAGGTCGGTAAAGGCTCGACCAAGCGAAAGCTCCACCTCGACTTTCAATTTGATGTGTAACTTAATACCTACCTAATCGTAATTTTCTTATTTAATTTGTGTGGTTTTAATAATAGTTTTCGTAAGATTAAATTAATCGTTTCCAGCTCACCGTTGAAGTTTGTCGTTTCATTTTTAAATCATGGATCGATTCGTGTTCCTTTAACCTTTTGAATCGGGTTTGAAATTCCGTACATCATTGCGTCAATGGACCAATCACGTATAAAAGCAAGTCCAGGAGAAAGAAGCGCGAGAAACCGAAACCGGAGATTATGTGGTTGTTTTAATTGTGAGGTCGGTAAAGGCTCGACCAAGCGAAAGCTCCACCTCGACTTTCAATTTGATGTGTAACTTAATACCTACCTAATCGTAATTTTCTTATTTAATTTGTGTGGTTTTAATAATAGTTTTCGTAAGATTAAATTAATCGTTTCCAGCTCACCGTTGAAGTTTGTCGTTTCATTTTTAAATCATGGATCGATTCGTGTTCCTTTAACCTTTTGAATCGGGTTTGAAATTCCGTACATCATTGCGTCAATGGACCAATCACGTATAAAAGCAAGTTCAGTAGAAAGAAGCGCGAGACACCAAAACCGGAGATTATGTAGTTGCTTTAATTGGGGTGGGCAACGTCGACAACGTTCGACCAAGCGATAGATCCAATTTGCTCTGTAACTTAATAGCTACCTACCGTACGGTGTGACCTTTGTTTAATAGAAAGTTTCAAATTTGCATTGGCTAACGATATTCATAATGTGGACGTTTTAAGCGGTCGGTGTCGAAATTCGAATTTTCAAACCGGCGAGAAACCATTCATACACGTAGGTTTGTTAGATAATTGCACTGTTTTCGCCGATTCGAAATCCCGTACCGGCCTCAAACGGTGATTTACTCGTGAAGACACATCTGGAAAATAACGAGACACATTGTCATTGTAAAATAATGCATTTAAAATCTTGGAAATTGAATAATATTTCGTCACGAGCGCGTTCAATTTGCGCGTGTAAACGTGTTTTAGATCCATAGGGAGCGCCAGTTGGCAGTGCCGTAGCAACTGTCATTGTTTAAAATTATCGCTAAGTAACCTTCAAATTTAATTATTCGGTGGTTAAAAGCTCGAGCACTTTTTACAATTGAATCTCTAGTTGTATCGAACGTTCTTTCAATCGTAATTTTCTTATTTAATTTGTGTGGTTTTAATAATAGTTTTCGTAAGATTAAATTAATCGTTTCCAGCTCACCGTTGAAGTTTGTCGTTTCATTTTTAAATCATGGATCGATTCGTGTTCCTTTAACCTTTTGAATCGGGTTTGAAATTCCGTACATCATTGACGTCAGTGGACCAATCACGTATAAAAGCAAGTCCAGGAGAAATAAGCGCTAGAAACCGAAACCGGAGATTATGTGGTTGTTTTAATTGTGAGGTCGGTAAAGGCTCGACCAAGCGAAAGCTCCACCTCGACTTTCAATTTGATGTGTAACTTAATACCTACCTAATCGTAATTTTCTTATTTAATTTGTGTGGTTTTAATAATAGTTTTCGTAAGATTAAATTAATCGTTTCCAGCTCACCGTTGAAGTTTGTCGTTTCATTTTTAAATCATGGATCGATTCGTGTTCCTTTAACTCTTTGAATCGGGTTTGAAATTCCGTACATCGTTGACGGCAATGGACCAATCACGTATAAAAGCAAGTCCAAGAGAAAGAAGCACGAGACATCGAAACCGGAGATTATGTAGTTGCTTTAAAAATTGGTGTGTCGGACAACGAACGATCAAATCCACATCGACGTCCGATTTGCTGTGTAACTTAATTACCTACCTACCGTACGGTGTGACCTTTGTTTAATAATAAGTTTCAAAATTGCATTGGCCAACGATAATGCAAAATGTTGACGTTTGCAGAGGTCCCTGTCAAAATTGGTATTTTCACACCGGCGAGAAACCATTCGAAAACGAAGATTTGTTAGATTTTAATTGCACCGTTTTCACCGATTCGAAATCCCCCGTACCGGCCTCAAATCGTGAGTTACTCGTGAAGGCACATCTGGAAAATAACGAGACACATTGACATGGTTTAATAATAATACGTTTAAAATCTTGGAAATTTAATAAAATTTCGACATAAGCGCGTTCGATTGGCGTGTGTGAACGTGGTTTAATTTTTGTCTATTCGCGAGTGAATGTTATATAGCAGTGCCGTAGCGACCTGTCATTAACTAACACTTTTCACAATTGAATCTCGAGTTGTATCGAACGTTCTTGCAATCGTAATTTTCTTATTTAATTTGGGTTGTTTTTAGTTATGGAAAGATCGTTTCCAGCTCACCGTTGAAGTTTGTCGTTTAATTTTCAAACCATCTATCGATTCGTGTTCCTTTAACTTTTTGAATCGGGTTTGAAATTCCGTACATCGTTGACGGCAATGGACCAATCACGTATAAAAGCAAGTCCATGAGAAAGAAGCACGAGACATCGAAACCGGAGATTATGTAGTTGCTTTAAAATAGCTATTTAAAATAGCTCCTAGATAATTCGTAGCTTCGCTCTTATTTTTATTTGGTTTAGGGATTGGCAGAATCTTAGCTATCTTCCATATACATGGAAAATAACACAGCTTTACTCATGCTCGCAGAATGTAATAAAGCTGTACTATTCCTTTTTTCGGAAGATGTTTGATATGCTTGTTTGAGATTTTATCATCTCCGGGAGCTTTCTTCGTTTTTAGTCTACGAATAATCCTTTTAATTTTATTTGGGGTAATATTAATGCTGTAAGGCATATCGTTGGAGTTTTCGGGTATAATATTGTTTGCAACTAGTATCTCCATTGGAGAGGCTAAGTTGATAGTAGTTTGGTGCACTTCTTCAAAGATGTTGGCAAATGTTTCTACCTTTTCTTGGTTAGAATATTGTTTGACGTTTTTATAATTAATAGTTGGTGTGGGTACATTTTTCCTTCTTAGCGCACTGTACACTTTCCATAAGGAATTGTCTTTTATGGTTAGATCTCTGGTCTTGTCATGCCATTCCTGGCCTTGAATGGTTTTTATTCTTGCTTGTATTTCTTCGCTAAGTTGATTTTTTTCTAGTCGGTATTCAACTTGACCTGTTTCTAGCTACTTCCGTCTCGCTTTGTTGCGTCTTCTTTTGAGATCGATTATTTCTATGTCTACCACAAAGTTTCTGTTTATAATTTTAGATTTAGTTGCTACTTTATCGGAATCCATAAGTGCTTTTGTAAACTTAGCAATTTCATCGTCAATTGTTTGAACTTTATTGATGTTAGGTGAAATTCGAATTCTGTTCTTGCTCGCTTCTAAATTCGCTCCAATTGGTTTTCGAAATGACAAGTTCGCGCATTAGGGAGTCGTAATGGAACATTCGTTTGACAAATGGTTGCCAGCACATTGTCGACATGCAGCCCGAACATTGCAGTTATTAGCTGCATGTCCATACTGTTGACATCTGTAGCATTGGATAAGCCCCTTTCTGGGTCTGTACTTTTCCCAATATACTCTAGCGTTAGCTACGTACCGTATAGCTTGGATTTCTCCGAATGTTGTTTCGTTTTCAAAAGCTATTTTGTATTTAGGATACATATTGTTATTAAGCATTATATTAGCATATTATTGTTATTGTTTTAAGCATGCCAGAACTTCTTCCTCGTTTATGCAATGTAGGCCTTTTAGTACAGCCATGGTTCTTCTCTCACTGTCAAGGCTGTATGTGAAAAGTTGCCGATTTTTCTTTCCGAGCTCTTCCTGAATTTTCTTAAAATCATCAATGTCTTCAGTAACAATCTTTACTTTGTCACCTAAGTATTTTAAGTGAAAGTTCTTTTTCACAATGCTTTTAATATCGTTGGTGAAACTCATGTGATTTACTGGTAAATTTGATACCACAATTGGTTTAGGTTTAACTGGTTTTGTATTGGTGTTAATAAGTGTAGTTTGTGTTACCTCGGTAGTTTCCATTGTTCCTTTATTTTCTAAAATGCTAAATTTATTTGTAACGTCCACGTTATAATTTGTTTCTAAGTCATTTTTCGACTTTTCTACTTCGATTTGTTTGCTTGTACTTGCGGAAGAGCCTACCGAATTGGTACCTCGTTTCAATTTGTTGGATTTTGCCATTATTTCATCCTTTTCGAAGTTGCTTTCGCAAGTTTTAAGAAAATTCTTTATTACATGAGAAAGATCTTCGCGATTTTTAGGGTTTAATTTTGTTTTGGCTTTAATTGTTCTAACTAGTTAAAGCAGCGCACTTAAATAATAACTTAATAATGTTGCACAATAATATTATTAGCACACTATGATGCGACCGGATACACACGCTTGCTAAACACAACCGTACTGTAGCACTGCTCGACACCGAATGATGTTTAATAATAAGTTTCAAAATTGCATTGGCCAACGATAATTCAAAATGTTGACGTTTGCAGAGGTCGCTGTCGAAATTTGTTATTTTCACACCGGCGAGAAACCATTCGAACACGAAGATTTGTTAGATTTTAATTGCACCGTTTTCACCGATTCGAAATCCCGTACCGGCCTCAAATCGTGATTTACTCGTGAAGGCACATCTGGAAAATAACGAGACACATTGTCATTGTTAAATAATGTATTTAAAAAATCTTGGAAATTTAATATTTCGTCATGAGCGCGTTCGATTCGCGTGTGTAAAGGTGGTTTAATTTGGGTTCATTCCGAGCGGCTGTTGGCAGTGCCGTAGAAAACTGTCATTGCTTAAAATTATCGCTAAGTAACATTCAAATTTAATTATTCGGTAGCTTATAAGCACGAGCACTTTTTACAATTGAATCTCGTATTGAACTTCCTGGAATCTTAATTTTCTTATTTAATTTGTGTGGTTTTAATAAATGTTCTCGTAATATTAATTTAAACGTTTGTAACTCACCGAGGCAAGCTTCCTCCAGATCTACTAAATAAAATCGCGAATGACCGTGGAAGCGGGGGCGATTCAGAATCACATAGTAAAACCGAAAATGAGCTTGATAACAGAAGCCCAAATGTAGATTTTTGTAACGAATTGATAAGTAACCTTAAAAACAAATTAATTTGTTAAAAGGAACAATCAATGATAAAAACACAATAATTGCTTTATTAAAACAGAAAAGTACCGTTCAACACGTAGATAAAAATAATCAGATGAAGGTTATACAAAAATCGAAAATATCAGCTAGTGCAACGCGAGCCTTAGCATTTGTATCAAATAAACTAAATCAGAACGTGAACGGTAGTTCAAACGAAACGTTAGACCAAGTAGACCCGTCAAATTGTAATAATATTGACCAAAGTAAGAACGGTAAGGTTTCTCATGTTAATATAATATCACAGGATTATTTAGCAGCATGCCTCAAGAAATGTGATAATGTTGTTATCGATCGGGAGGCATGCGATGGTTTTCAGATAGTGAAACACAGGAGGGAAAGAAAGAAACCGAATTATACGAACTTGGCTAACATCAACCCTAAAGTCGACTTAGCGGGTGTAAAGCAAACATGCGTTATTGGTTCTTCGAAAGTGGCATCTGATTTATGCGACGTTGGTAGAAAATGTTGGCTCCATGTTAGCCGAGTGTCGGCTAGTGCTTCCGAGAACACAATGAATACCTTTTTAAATTCCAAATTTCCAAATGAAGAATTTTTGTGCACAAAATTAAGTACATACTTTGATGTCTCATCTTTTAAAGTAGGTACGAATATGGCAATAAACCAAAGGGTATAATGGTTTGCCGTTTTAACTTTTTTCGAGGACTGAAAGAAGGTGCCGGCTCAAAAACCTAATGCGAGTACTACTTTATCGAACTCTGATGTTCAGAAAAAGATTCCTAAAGTGTATTGGCAAAATTGTGGAGGTCGATACCACACAAACAATGATTTTATAATTGCACACTTAAATATCAGATCGCTTGTGCAATGTTTTGATCATTTTGCCAGTGTAATAACAGATTTAAATCTGCAAATTATTTCTGTCACAGAGAGTTGGTTGTTGCCCTCTTTTCCGTAATCGTTGATTGCAATTCCTGGCTATTCTCTACATCGATGCGATCGCTTGAGCAGAGGCGGTGGGGTGTGTTGCTATGTTCGGAAAGGCATCAAAAATCGAATTATTAACCTGAATGATGGTGGGGCAACTCCTCGAGGCAACTATGGGTTTGTATTTGCATTAACAATAAAACATATGCAGTGGGTACGATTTATCGTCCACCTCATGTTTCAGTTTCCTTCATCGATGAACTGGAACATACGTTGTCTACGCTTATTGTCGAATTCGATGGAATTATTCTTTTGGGTGACCTTAATGTGGATTTGCTATCTGATTCAAATCTTGGTGCATCTGTGAAGTTACTGTTTGCTTCATTTAATCTGGTGCAAGTTATCAACCAGCCTACACGTGTCACTGTTAACGCGGAATCTCTTATTGATGTTATCTGTTTGAGTAATGATATTAAATTTTCCGATGCCTGTACTCACGACATGTCCCACGTGATTGATCATTGCTTAGTGAGTTGCAAGTTAGACGTCAGCAGCAAAGGAATTGTTCTTCAATATTCAACATTCAGAAATCTGAATAATATCAACACAGAAGAGTTTGCTTTTGATGCTAGCAATATTGACTGGACACACGTTGTGAATTATGATAATATTAATGATAAGCTCTCTTATGTCAACTCTGCCATCCTATACCTTTTTGATACAATAATAATAATACTTTATTTCCAACAGGTAACCCCAGTAATAGGAAAAATAAAAGAACGTGAAGTCATAGAAAACATCATAAAAATTACACAAAATATAAACATTACACAAAACAAATCAAATATTATGATCTAGTTTTAAGGTATTCGTATATACTGTTCTTAGTTTTGATCGGGCCATCACATCTAATAATCACATATTTCCGAAATCTTATTTGTGTTATCGCACATAGTATTGATTGGGCTTTTCTTCATTATATTCGTTCTATAGTGTCTTATGTAAAAAATATTGTTGTTTCTTCTACCTTCTCTGGGTGGGACATACTTAATGTTTTAAGCTAATGCGTCACGGTCCACATTGTGTTTTATTAATTTTAGTAGGAATAAAACAGATGCTACAAACCTTTGATTTTCCAGGGACTGAAGCATTTTACCATGCTAAGTAAACGACCATGATCGAAACCCCGTTCAGGATACATCCCATAGGTTTTCAAGTTTAGCTACTTGAGAAAACGTCGTTGTACCGATTCAATTTGATCTATATGTACCTGATATATGGGAATCCATATAATAGAGCCATACTCGAGCGTGCTCCTGACATAGGCATAGTACAGAATTTTGATACTATCAAGATTGGAGAAATCCCGACAACTACGAATTATGAAGCCCAATGTTCTGAAAGCCTTTGTGACCATTAGTTCGACATGTTTACAAAAATTAAGCTGTGCATCAAACAAGATGCCCAGGTCTTTAAATTTATTACACCGATTAATGTTGGTCTCGTTGATTTTATATGTGTATTCGATTGAGTTCGACTTGTTTGTATACGTCATTACCTTGCACTTATCGATATTCAGATTCAGCTTGTTGTTGTGACACCAGAGTACGATAGATTCAATATCTGCTTGAAGCTTTTGGCAGTCTTCAGTTGATAGTATTGATCGATACACTTTCATGTCGTCTGCATAGATATGGACACAGCTTTTGATTGCGTTGACAATGTCATTGATGAATATTATAAATAGAAGCGGGCCAAGATTGGAACCTTGTGGAACTCCCGATGATGGTATGAATACGTTAGACCTGTGTCCCATGTATTCTACAAATTGTTGCCTATTGAACAGATAGGACTTGAATAGCATTATCAATTTGTGAGAAATATTAAGTAGCTTCAGTTTCTTGATGAGAATGTTCAAATCAATTTGATCGAAGGTTTTTTGAAAATCAGTATAATATATCACATCAACCTGGATACGATCGTCGACTTTTTTCGCTACATATTGTGTAAAACATGCTAGATTCGTGACCGTAGATCTACCTTTCAATAAATCCATGCTGGACTGCAGTAATTTCATCTTCCACGTGATCGTATAACCGCCTAAATATTATTGTTTTAAATATTTTCGAGAAATTGCAAAGTATAGAGATCGGTCGATAGTTGGTAATTTGCGTTATATCACCTTTCTTTAAGACCGGGCATATACGAGAAACCTTCCCCATAGTTGGGAATGTAGACGTTCGAAGCATACAATTGAATATGTGTTTTAGCGGAACTGTTAAATGATGAGCATATATTTTGATGAGAGAACTTGGAATTTTATCGATCCCTGCTGTTTCCTTATCACTTAGATTGTTTAATGCATGTAGTATAATCTCCTTCGGTGATTTTTGAAATATTTAGTTTTGGATTGTTACCGGGGTGGGCTGCTTGACGGTAAACGCTTTCAAAGTAATTCGCAAATTCGTTAACTATTTTTTGTGGAGAATTAAATGTAACATTGTTGTTATGTAGTGTACCGGGTATTCTCGATTGACCTTTTTTATTAGTTGTAAATCTTCAGAACTTCCTTGGGTCATCTCGTAGGTTGTTCTCAATCAGCAGTATGTAATACTTGACAAGTGCTCTTTGATCCGAGTATTTTTTGCGTAGCAATGATGTATTGCATGTGTGCATCGATTTTCGAATATTGTCTTTCTTTTTAATAGCCTTAATTAGTTCCGGCGAGAACCAAGGTGGGTATTGTTTACGGGACCGATTGACTGCAGTTTTCGGAACAGCATGGTCAAACATGCTATAGAGAGCTTTGTATAAGATGGTGCATGCAGTATGCGTGTTGAGTTCATTTGTGATGTTGTCCCAACATACATCATTCGTTAGTTCGGAAAGCAAGAAGTGGCCAATTTTCTTGAAATTATAATTGGTGTTAGATTATTATAAACAAAGTGTTGAAGAGACTTCTTATGCGTATTTATGAATGGCGTATGAAACGCCATTCCCGACAATTAAAAATTGTTGTTTTTTTTAAATAAATAAGTTAAATTGATTTGATTTGTTTTTTTTTTTTATTTTAATTAAAGTGAAGTGCGATAACAAGTTGGAAATTGAAAGAAATTGTGAAAGTTTGGTCGATGCAGAACTGCATGGCAACAAATTTGTTAGGCCAGCTGGGATGCCATGTGCCCTCTAATACAACATCAAACTAACGAAAGTGAGCATTTTAATTTCTCATGTTCTATAATATTTTCCTACAATTGCATGGAGGGTGGTTTGATATTTTATCGCAAACAAAGTTAGAAACAGCTACCCTTGTGCATTTGCACCTTTGTGCAAATCAACTCAAATAATTTTAAGGGATCGGCTAATAATTGAAATTAGAACATCGACAGTTAATCGAAGAGCATTCAGTTCACATATATTTCGCAGACTTACAAGAGCACTCGGAGAAGGTTGCAATCTCTATCGTATCAAATCAATTCAAATAATTTTAAGGGTTCGGCTAATAATTGAATTTAGAACATCGACAGTTAATCGAAGAGCATTCAGTTCACACTTATCTTGCAGACTTACAAGAGCACTCGGAGAAGGTTGCAATCTCTATCGTATCAAATCAATTCAAATAGTTTTAAGGGATCGGCTAATAATTGAATTTAGAACATCGACAGTTAATCGAAGAGCATTCAGTTCACACAAATCTCGCAGACTTACAAGAGCACTTGGAGAAGGTTGCAATCTCTATCGAATCAAATCAAATCAAATAATTTTAAGGGATCGGCTAATAATTGAATTTAGAACATCGACAGTTAATCGAAGAGCGTTCAGTTCACACAAATCTCGCAGACTTACAAGAGCACTCGGAGAAGGTTGCAATCTCTATCGAATCAAATCAATTCCAATAATTTTAAGAGATCGGCTAATAATTGAAATTAGAACATCGACAGTTAATCGAAGAGCATTCAGTTCACTCATATCTCGCAGACTTACAAGAGCACTCGGAGAAGGTTGCAATCTCTATCGAATCAAATCAACTCAAGAAATTTTAAGGGATCGGCTAATAATTGAAATTAGTACATCAACAGTTAATCGAAGATCATTCAGTTCACATATATTTCGCAGACTTACAAGAGCACTCGGAGAAGGTTGCAATCTCTATCGTATCAAATCAATTCAAATAATTTTAAGGGATCGGCTAATAATTGAATTTAGAACATCGACAGTTAATCGAAGAGCATTCAGTTCACACAAATCTTGCAGACTTACAAGAGCACTCGGAGAAGGTTGCAATCTCTATCGTATCAAATCAATTCAAATAATTTTAAGGGATCGGCTAATAATTGAATTTAGAACATCGACAGTTAATCGAAGAGCATTCAGTTCACACTTATCTTGCAGACTTACAAGAGCACTCGGAGAAGGTTGCAATCTCTATCCTATCAAATCAATTCAAATAATTTTAAGGGATCGGCTAATAATTAAATTTAGAACATCGACAGTTAATCGAAGAGCATTCAGTTCACACTTATCTTGCAGACTTACAAGAGCACTCGGAGAAGGTTGCAATCTCTATCCTATCAAATCAATTCAAATAATTTTAAGGGATCGGCTAATAATTGAATTTAGAACATCGACAGTTAATCGAAGAGCATTCAGTTCACACTTATCTTGCAGACTTACAAGAGCACTCGGAGAAGGTTGCAATCTCTATCGAATCAAATCAACTCAAGAAATTTTAAGGGATCGGCTAATAATTGAAATTAGTACATCAACAGTTAATCGAAGATCATTCAGTTAACATATATTTCGCAGACTTACAAGAGCACTCGGAGAAGGTTGCAATCTCTATCGTATCAAATCAATTCAAATAATTTTAAGGGATCGGCTAATAATTGAATTTAGAACATCGACAGTTAATCGAAGAGCATTCAGTTCACACAAATCTTGCAGACTTACAAGAGCACTCGGAGAAGGTTGCAATCTCTATCGTATCAAATCAATTCAAATAATTTTAAGGGATCGGCTAATAATTGAATTTAGAACATCGACAGTTAATCGAAGAGCATTCAGTTCACACTTATCTTGCAGACTTACAAGAGCACTCGGAGAAAGTTGCAATATCTATCGTATCAAATCAATTCAAATAATTTTAAGGGATCGGCTAATAATTGCATTTAGAACATCGACAGTTAATCGAAGAGCATTCAGTTCACACTTATCTTGCAGACTTACAAGAGCACTCGGAGAAAGTTGCAATCTCTATCGAATCAAATCAATTCCAATAATTTTAAGGAATCGGCTAATAATTGAATTTAGAACATCGACAGTTAATCGAAGAGCATTCAGTTCACACAAATCTCGCAGACTTACAAGAGCACTCGGAGGAGGTTGCAATCTCTATCGTATCAAATCAATTAAAATAATTTTAAGGGATCGGCTAATAATTGAATTTAGAGCATCGACAGTTAATCGAAGAGCATTCAGTTCACACTTATCTTGCAGACTTACAAGAGCACTCGGAGAAAGTTGCAATCTCTATCGAATCAAATCAACTCAAATAATTTTAAGGGATCGGCTAATAATTGAAATTAGTACTGTAATATTTGGTTCTTCAATTTAAATTACCGCCTTCTCAAATCAAAGTTACAAACCAAACCAAAGCTGTGATCGTCAAACAAACCTCGCACGTTGTGATCTCCCCTCGTAGTAACACTTACAGGTCCTTTTAAATTTGCGGATGGCTCTTTGAATGCTAACGTAGTTTTAGCTTAATTACTAACTTCAACTTATATCTGTCCAGTGGCGTAACCACTGCTAGGACACCTGAAGGAATAATTAGTACACACAAATTAAATAAAACACAGGATTCGGTTTAACGATGAATATATTTTAACCGAGAAAAAAAAAGGTAGTCCGATAACCAATTTACCAGCAAAGTTAATCTCCTTGATATCATGTAATTCAGAATACTTTAGTTTGAAATTTGATTTAATAACTGTTCGATAGTTAATCCCCTGATCGTAATGTTTTCTAATTGATTATTCATATTTATATTACCAATCACAACCTATAGTAATTTGTAAGAATTTCAAGTATGCATACCGATGTTCGACTCAATTGGTTTTTATATTATGTAAGACCTTAAATAATAACCCTTATATTATAAATTATCCGCTCTTATAATTATTATCTTGTCACTTAAGCTAAGATGGTCACCTTAAAATTAGTACGTCTCTTATTAATATATCGTCATCTTAAACTAGTACGTCCTTCTTATTGCTAATTGGTCAGTTTCTTAAATCTAAATAGATCGTTTGTACTTAACTAAAGAAATTCCCTATACTTAAACTAGCAAATAATCATAGCCGCAAATAATAACCATGAAGAACTTTGTTAACACAGTTGTTTAATATTGTTTTTATTGGTATTACCTTTTATTAGGTTAAATGTTGTAATTTTAATTGTATTCAATTTCAATTAAGTTAAATGTATTCAATTGTTACTATTTTATAAGTGGTTGCAAATAATCATAAGGAACATTGTTAAAATTATTAATAACTGTCCTGAAATATCATAATTTTGTAGTACATCATTTAGATATATGAAAAAAGGAAGAAACGACATCACAGCATTTGCTATGTCACTTCCGGTTCCATTACAGTTTGCCTTTCTAGTGACAAGCCATACTGAGACATATTTTAACCGCCATCTTATGATTGTAAGCGTCCACAATCCGTTACTTAATCATATAAATTAAATTATCCCACGATAAATATAATTCCACTTCAAACACCCGCCTTCATTCAACTTATCTTAAAGAACTCCTCTTACGACTTAAACCAAACCTGCCCCTAGTACTGGTACGCCATTGGAAAAACATTATATGAATAATCAATCTCTTCCATTACATAATCTTACTCCCGTTTTAAATGATAATAATATAAATCACAATTTCAACAGTAATTAGATCTTATAACTGAAGATAAATTAATAAAAACTTAGATGCAATCGTGTATGTAAAACGAAATTATCTACCCGCGTGGTTACAACAATTATTACTCGAAATTTTAACGTAATCCTGTATTAAATTCTTTTAACAAAATAAATCAAATATTTTAAACTTACGTATTTTAATTCTGTTGTTAACTAAATCTGATTTGAAATAATTTTAATTTCAATTACTTGATATTTTAAAATTGATGCACAAAGAACGACTGTCTTCAACGGCGTCCCAAAATGTAAGCTTGTTACCATCCCTAACGGTCAACTCTAGCGGAAAAAACTCCCACTACTTCCGTTTTACCACCGTTGTATGTTAAAGTAACCAAAATGAACTAAATTTAAAATTTCGCGCCCAATATATTCAAATTCAAATTTACAATATTACAAAATATAATTTTTAATTTTCCAATTTTAACTTTGCCAAATCCAATTTACAACTTTCAACTTATTTCTATCCAAATTAATCAACACGCTACCGTTTGGTAGCAACTTATCAAAAATATTCAAACCAATTCCAAATGTCAAAAATACGCAGTAATGTAATCGCATCAAAATTATTTATTTAAATCCAAGCAAATTAAAATATTACTCACAATACTCAAAATAATATCAAAACTCAGCAGGCATACAAAATTTCGCACCCACTGTCGGCCATAGTTGGCCAAAAAAGCCATTCTCTCTCTATCCTTTCTCCCCCCTCTGCACTTTTCCAATTCAAACGTTTAAAAATGAAATTAACAAATTTTTACAATTTAGCACAGGGTGGGTCGAAATATTTTGTTTCACGACAATGTATTCTCCCCTCGGTATACTCTTTCACAGATAAAATGTCTGCAAAGCTTGGAATTCGTTTTGGTATTACTCGGAAAACTTTGCAGTTCCAAGTCTCATGTACCAAGAATATTTACCCCTCGTATGAGATGAGCAAAGATGATTTTGAAGCTATTTAACTACTAAACTATGTGGTTTTCGCCATGCAAGAAGCATTTAGGAAGAATACTCATATGGAATTGGGTGTAATTTTAGCACTACAGGAGCTTTAAGATTTCTTAATGTAGGTAATAATAATTAACAACGGTAAAGGAAAAATTGCTAAGGTATAAAGCAGTTAATTTAATTTCTACCCGACACCTACGTTGATTTTTACAACCTACCTGTTTTTTACAAAAATGTGCATCTCTGTCGATACCACTAAAAATGGAACGAGCTATTATTATCTTTCAATTATAATGAAATATAACTTTCAGTTCAAAAGTTTTAAACGGCTCTCAAGTTTAAATAAAAAAATGTATAGGTACCCCTACATTTAAAACGGTCAACCATCTTTAAAGATAATTAACTTTGTCCTTTTTCGTGTCAACCGAATTGTCTTGCACAAATATCAGAATGCATTCGCAATACTGCATTATACAACTATGTAGCATCGCCGTCTGGAACCTAGCCACCTCTCTGTAGTCTCCATTAAACATCGGCTGAAATCTATCATAGAAGTATTCGATTTTCTCACGTTTTATGGACAGCATCGGATAGTGATTCTGAATTAAAGTAAAATGGAGCTATTTCAATGTTATACATTATACTTGACTTTACAAACTCGCCAAGCAATAGAGCATTTTTTTCGATCAAGTATTTAGAAGAGGGCTTGGAGTTAAAATCAAGGGCGGCCATACAAACAAATTATGAGATCGCTATTGGTCGATCGTTACCCGCGGATTCAAAACGGTAAAAATTAATTAACGTCGCGTCGTAATTCAAATTAGGTTGAGATAGTTTTGTTTATGACCTACTAAACGTGCCCCTGCCCAGAGAGAAACGCCTAACTCAAAGTAGGAAATCTAGATCCAGGGCTATTTCGAAAGAAAGTAGTGAACTGCATGAAAAGAGGCTTTCGCAAATGCGGGCTTACAATAAAAAAGTATTTCGAAAGACGTGCCCACTGTCTCGGCTTAATCCGCGATCGCCTTTTCGATGAAACGGAAGAACAACGTGCCCACCATTTTCCACCGGAAACTCCTCAAAATCGGCTTAACTCGCGATTATGGAGTTGAAGAGAAGTTTGAAGGTTTTCCCGGTGTATCTTCGAAGTTCAAGGTTCAATACCAATGAAATTATAATGGGACCAACTTGGAACTATACTTAACTCAACGCAAAAGGAATTTTGAAAATCGGTTTATAAATGAAGTTCTGAGGCAACAAAAATTAAAAAAAAAACATACAACCTAATTATTGATAACCTTCTCCTTTTTTGAAGTTGGTTAAAAAGTGCACTTTATTCTCGATAAAGGTATGCGATAAAGATTTTTGAAAAGTATAAAGTTTAAAGAAAAGTAAAATTTGGCAGAAAAAGTGTGCAGTTTCGATTACCGGCTCTCCTTGTGCCATGCCTGCATTACGTTTTATAATTTTGTCAATAATAATGGTTTACTAGAAGAATTGGCCAAGCACCTGCAAGATCGGCTACGTATTATATCTGTCGTTGTAGAATTATCCTATCCCCGCTTTTGCATTTACCTTTCACCTTCACAACACCAACCCATCAACTCGAAGAATAGCATCGTCGTCGTCTTAGTCGGGCAAGAAACTTGTGCAGATACCGAATGCGACAAATTTTGTGACAAAAAGTGACGCGCTATTTTTATTTATATTCGTCCGAAGACCTTAGGATCGACAATTGGATGGATCGCCCGCTGGTGCCTTCGTGCCGTGCATAAATATTTTTGAAAAAGTTACCAGACGGATATTGGCGCGCTATGTGCTGTGCATTGAAATAAAGAGAAAGTTGAGGAATTTGAACAAACTTAGTTTAGAGTTTTTATTTGAAAGTGCAATATTTTATTATTATTATTATTATTTTGAGCGACACATGAAAAGACAAAACAATTGAACGAGAAAATGAAGACCGTAAGTTAACTTTTTTTTTCACTTTTGTTAAATAATCCGACAAGGTCTGAAGAATACTCGTGCATGTGTATAACGCAGGTTTCGAATACAATTTTAAGGAATAGAAAGGAAAAGGAAAAAGGAAAAGTTGCATTTGTCGAAAATGATGTTAACATTTTATTCGGAGTTGCGATCGAGGCAAAAAGTGTTTGATTTCACTTATCGGTTATAATTTTATAAGTCGGTCAGATTCGATTTGACACAAAAATTTTTGCATATTTTAATAACTAATATGAAATTAATTATGGTAAACGATCCGTTTCGTTTCGAATTCGATACAGGTGGTTCTGAAAATAATTTTGATTTTTTCAAAATTTTCCAACCGGTTTTTCGCGTGGCATTCATTCGATGACTTTTTTAATGCAAAATTAAAGATTTAGAAACAACAAAATTGACAAACGCAATATTATTATGATCGCAATTTGGTTTGGAAAAAAACTTGTCCGAATTGTTAGTGGCACGAACCGGTTTTCGCAATTTTGTCGAAAACTGTTTAATTAAGCAAAATGTAACAGAAGAAAACAATGAAGAAAGTCCCACGTCCTTGCGTTAAAAAAATGTCGAATGCAGCATAAAAAAGTTTTTGAAAAATTTTACAGTTGTTTCGATATTTCTGGTTAAATACCGTCGACTTTCGCTTCTGATGGTAACGTGCCTACCTTTACCATTACATAGTTTAAAAAAAGACGCACCCATTTTGAAAAGCATCCTCAATATTTTCAACAATGAATTACCCAACCACACAGAGCTTACGTAATTAATTTGCTCAGATCGTTATCGCCTTAATTGAGCATTACAATGGGACACGCTTGAAGATAACATTTTTTAATTTATCCCTTCTTTAAAAATTTCACCGCAACCGAGTGCGAAAAATCGCACCACGAGGAACGAAAAGTTACTTTACGCTATTTTGCGCAAGCCCATTTTTTGCGCACTCGACAAATAAGTGCTTGGATGTATTTCTCTCCTTGTTGCGGAATTAAAAGTGACGCTTTACGTCCCATGACCAAAAAAAGGTCGTCGATAACAAATTAAAATTTTGCCTTTGCATAATTTTGAAAAATTGCATTATTTGAAAAACCTCCTTGTCGAAAATGGCTTATTTAAAGAGGGTGGCGATGGTTCTTTTTGCGACTTGCCCTGATTTGGATGTTTCCAATCCTTGGAGAAGTATCGTACAGGCAGCGAGTTCGATTATGATGGTTAGGTCGTCCATGGGAAGGTTCCTCTCGATAAAGTAGTGCGTCTAAAGTCGTTGCTGTTCGTTAAGCGAACTGCATTGAGTTTCGAAGTTTTCTGGGAAGGTGTTTACCTTTTCTGGGTTACTTTTAACTTTAGTGCCTTTTGAAGGGCTCTGTTCTTTTACTTGATTGTATATTAGTTTGTCGTCCGGATGGATAGTGAGTTGCGCACCCTTCCTGGAGCGGCATTTTTCTTGAATTAATGGCTTCAGTCTTGGAGGAAGGCGATTTCGGATGTCGATAGTGAAATATTTGAATGTAGTTTCTATGAGATGGTCGTGGAAAATCCTTCAGGAAACTTTCGGTAGAATTTCGGCGGTTTGTGCTCCCCACCTCTCTTTCCAAGTTAAAAAGTAGAACTGGGAAGTGGTCGGAGATGAGATCTTAAACTGTCGTTAGATGAGACCGTAGTTGAAGATCCTCGAGGAGGGCGATGTCCAGCAAGCTTGGAGTGCCGGTTGGCAAATAGAAGGGCTCTTTCTGTCTTGTTGATATGCCTGCAGTTCCAAGTGATGTTTTTGACGTTCAAATTGCCCGCAATGACTTTTGCGAGCTGGAAATTAATAAATTTTTGAAAAATGTTTGAATCAAAGAATCAAATAATTCGAATTATTGAAAAAATTAATATACCTTCAAAAAACTTTATCGCACCTCCGAGGACCTATTTAATTTTTAATTTAATTTCTTCCTCGCGTCGTTTGTTCCATTTATTTTCATCTTCTTTCGTTATTTTCGCTTTCCCTTGATATAACTCTTTCCTATTTTTATTCTTAATTGAATTTCTTTTGGCTGTTCCATTGTCGTTATTACGATTTCTAATCGCGATTTCTTTTATTATTTCGCTGCACTTTGTTTTTAACAAGTTTTAAGAAAAAATTACCGCCGGTGTGCTCAAAAAAAATGAGTAAAATTATTAAACTCTATGCAAATTTGCAATGAATTATTTCTTCGGCAATCCGTAATTATTTTGCCTGTCTACCTTGTAACACCTAAATAAATGCTCTCGTTAACGATAATTTGACAGAAATCGTGAAAATTTTGCAATTTTGTTGCAAGCTTCGGGTTGGATTAATGAAAATTGCTCAAAAAAATAACCGGTTGCTGCATTTCATTCCTCGTAGGACATTTATCCTTGTAATGATTAATGTGCGACCATCAAAAATATATTTTGTTGTAGAATAATAATCATTAAATCGAATTTTTAAAATTATTCGTTATTACAAGGACGCGGCAAATAGTAGTACAAATTATGTTTTTAGCAAAACCGTCGTCTTTGTTTGTGTTTGACCTGTTTGGCGGGTCCCGAAAAATTCCATTCGAACGACGGACGACGCGACGCCGACTGCGTTAAATGTTAAGGTTACTCGCGGGTACCATAAAAAGATGCTCTCACGAGAGAAACATTCGCCCATCGGTGGGCCCAAAAAGCCTCGGGGGCTAATCCGGCTCACGTCGTCAGTTGCGCCAAAAATATTTATTATTAAGTAAAAAATAATTCGACTTCCGCCTAAATCTATTATCCGAGCAAAAATTCTCGTCGAAAATAATTATAATGAAGCAGTCATCTGCTTTTAAAAGCACTTTGACTTTTAAAAGGTCACGGTTAGCTCGAATTCTTCAGCCATGATTTAACAGTGTAATACAACAACATCGTTGTTGCTTTAAACGCCTTTCCATACGAAGAAAATATTCTTAAGGCTAATCTGGGCAACTCTGTTCAAATCTCGTGGTCCTTGAGATTCTATAAGGTGTGCTTTTACTTTCCAAGTCCGTCGTCGTTGTGGTTCTCTAATTTTTTTTTTTTCTGTCACTACTACTCGGTGCAAATTCTTTTAGCAGTGCCGATATTTATAATACCGGTTGGTTTGACAAAACGCGAAGACGATTGTCGATCCGTTAAATGTTATAATTTAGCATTAAAAAGTTTGCCAATTTCCCTCCCATTCGCTTGCCATTAAATTTCCGCTTAGTTAACGCAAATTATTACTATACTTGTCGCGCACAAACTTGGCCGAAGAGAAGTCGTTAAATAGAAAGACCCGTGTCTCCACTTACCACGATATCTAATAATTATCGAAATAGAAAGTTTTTTAAAAAATGTTTTTCTAAAATCACCTTGGCCGCTTAATCGATTTTTATGTGAAATTTTAAAATTGTCCGGAAAAGCTCCCGTTTCCAAGATCGTTAAAAGTTGGAACTGCTTTATATCGAGCGATTACCTAATGCAATGGCCACTTAATAAGTGTGACAGAAGAAAACGTAACAAACATTCCGAACATATTTGTAAAGGTGTGTCGAATGAAAAATAATTTAAAAATTAAACATGTACGAGCGTTTCCAACTTCCGTTCGTTCGGAGAAAACGCTCTTCGTCCGATCGCGATGGTGCAATGGGACGTCCACACAAATTTTTGTTTCGTAAAATAATTATTACAAAATTATTACCTAAAAAATTAAAAGAATCAATATTTTCTGCTTCGCGCATACTAGGCTAAGCTGCTCTTGCTGATCTTAGACAAAAATTTTATTTCGTTTCGACATCATCGACACGCACTAAAATTTATAAATCACAACAAAGTAATTGAGTTTTATTTTTGTACTTTTAATTATCTAATTAGGTACCCGCTAGAGCATTGTTTCGGTAATTAAAACTCGATGCCGTTGCATCACTACGGAAAGCCGACGAACATAATTATTATTATTGTACGCTTTCGATGTAGTATGTGTACAATTTTATCTTTTTGCACTCGAAAATGGCAAATCTAGTTAGACAATAAATCTCTCCTTAAAAACATCCCCGAAGCCGCTCCAACTCGCGGATTGTTGTTTTTAATTTAAATTTCAATTAATCAAGATTTTAGTTAAATGTTTAAAAAATGTTTAGAAGTTAAATATTATTAGACTTTTTTGTAGGTAGAAGCGAACCCAACGCTTAAACACCGCCTTCAAACATGATTATATTATTTTGTCTGTTTCTGATGCGTAATCCCACATTTAACTCCCGAATAAAATAATGATCTAATATGCCTACGCAAATACACTTATACCCGTTTGCAGAATCGACGTGCAAGCGGAGCGTAGCGTAGCGGAAGGAGTCCGACATGACTGACATAAAACTAACTTTTGTAGCTTTCGGAAAAAAAAATTGTTGGTCGAAATATTCGCAATTAAAATAATATTATTTGATTAAACAAAGAATTTATTTTTACCTTATTGTATAACCGGCGTGAAAATTAATAAGCAAATAATGATTGTATTAGTTCAATTAAATTTGTGCAGTGAAAGTTGTAAAATTAGTAAAAATATAAGTAATAATTTCGTTTACCGATACTTTCGTTTAACAAAGTCAAACTTAAAATTCCTATTGTGTAATTTGAAAAGAAGTAGTAATGGCGATGCTTAATTAATAAATTTCTCCGCGCAAGAAACGAAAATGAATTGCATTATTTTAAACAAATACGCGAAGAGGAGAGAAGATCTTTCTTCAATTAAAAGACTTTCGATTTATTTAAGCCAACAAATTTTTTTCATATTTTAATTTATTCGCTCATTCAATTCAATTTTTATTTAATTTTATAAAAATTTTCCGAATCGGTCATTGTGTTTGAGGTTCGCATAATGCATAATTTATTATTAATATTAAAGACAATATAAGTAATTATAATTTTGTCTTGCGAAAAAGATAATATGCTACTGTGTATATAGCCGACGCCAGCATTTAAGTAAATCGTGAAAAATTATCATATTTATTTTTCTAATTCTAATTAACTTTTAATTTTCAGGTGCAGCAATGCTTACAATTGCTGATTATCGCTCTAATAGGATGGACGATCAAATCAAGTAAGTGATTTAATTTGAATTAATTGCCGATTATTTATCTTAAGGCTGTTCTTTTAGTACCTTTTTATAAATACTAAACGGCTGGATCAATTGACTTGAAATTTTGACAGAATGTGTAGTAGATTATTATAAACCTTTACAAATATCCTTTTTTGAATAAGTTTTTTGGTTTTTCCAAAAAAGCCAAAAAACCATTAAATTTGAGTTCTTCCGATATTTTGTAAATCTCGATTTTTAGAAACTTTTGGCTCAGACAGAATTTTGATATCTTAATTGGTTTAAAAGTTTTTAGGACCTAAAGTTCAAATTGCTTCACGTAATTATAATTGACGTGTAGAAAAAGTATATAAATTGAGAAAGAATGTCTTGCATCTTTTACAATTCTTATCGAAGATAGTAAGCCAAGTCTTGTAAATATAAAGCATAGTATAATGTTACATACTACATAAAAAAATGATGTAACGCGTTTCTAAGGTACATACCTTTATGTACGTAGATATGAATTTATAAAATTCTTTTTATTGAAAAGTTTACTAGTTAAGTGTTATAAAAGTGTGTTTAAATAAATTTGGTTAAATGGTGAGTATGTAAATATGGTAACTATTAAAAAAAATATTTTTTTAATAATTTTAAAGGTGTACAATATGGCAAGTTGTCATATTATTACGTATACGTGTGCAATTTCAAAAATTAAAATTTCAAATTTAAAAAACTCTTATTTTAAAACTATTGATGTTTTAAAATAAAATTGTTTAATTTGTTCAAGCATAAACTTGAAATTGCTCGTCAGCTTTATATATATTTAACGTACGTAGTAAGGTGTATTGGTAAGTGGGAGTACATGATGATTATGATATAATTGCAATTCTTTATCACACTGCATTATATTAACGCATTGAGTGTTTGCTCTTGAGATTTTTTACTATTTAAAAATTGTGTTACTCTCTTTTTGAAGGCAAATTGGTATTTACGTTATTGGAATTCTTTCTCGTTTGGTTTAAGAAGTACAATTTAGGAATTATGCCGAAATTATCGAAAACTGTGCGAAGCAATAGGGAAAGATGTCGTAAGGCACTTTTAGCACGTTGGGGAAATTCAACATCTTCAAAAAAACCAACACCGACACCAAAAGAAGAAAATCAGTTTTATGGTTTATGCCTAGTAGACTTTGTACGTTTTTGGAAAGAAATTCAGCAATTTCCACATAATCCTGGATTTTCCTGCACAATAAATGAAATTGATTTTGAAACTGGCAGAAGACATGGACTTCAGACGACATTAATTTTTCGCTGCCAGATGTGCAAATCTAAACAAAGAGTGGAAGCAGTTCCTAATAAACCAGGTAATGCTAATATAAATTTTTTATCTGTTTTAGGTGCTTCTTCAATTGGATGCGGATTTTCGCAATTGAAAGAGTATCATTCTGTTATGAACATTCCATACATGACCTACGCAACGTATCGCCAAGAAGAAAACGATTTAAAGAAGATTACAAAAGAAGTATTACAGAAAAATATTGCTAAAGTAGGTCAGGAGGAGGTTCAAAAATCAATAGATATAGGCGATGTTGATCAAAATGGGATTCCAACCACTACGGTAATTACCGACGGAGCATGGTCAAAAAGAAGTTATCGAACCAATTACAATGCGCCATCAGGTGTTGGTACTATTGTGGGAGTAAAAACAAAAAAAATTTTAAATATTGAAGTATTAAATAAATATTGTGCAACTTGTAACAATATTTCTGAAAAGCAGAAACGACCAAATAACCACATATGTTATAGAAATTTTAATGGGAATTCAACTGCAATGGAGGCTGCAGCAATAGTGAAAGGCTTCAAGAAGAGTATTACTCAGCATAATCTCAAATATATTCAAATGGTCAGCGATGGAGACAGTAGCGTAATGAAGAAACTTCGAGAAATCAAACCCTATGGACCAAATACAAACATCGAAAAAGTTGAATGTACCAATCATCTACTACGAAACTTTTGCAACAAATTAGGCGAATTGGGTAAGTCAGGTAAAAGTTCTTCTAATTTACGTGTTTCTTTAGAATTACGACACTTATTGACGTCAAACATTTTGCGTCTGCGGACAGCAGTAAAACTGGCGTCAATAAAGCGAGAAGGTGAAAATATTACTCTAGCCGAAAAAATTTGTGTATTATCCAACGACATAAAAAATGCGCCCTACCACGTTTTTGGAGAGCATATTAATTGCGCAAAATATTTTTGCAAAGGACCTAAGCCTGATGAAAAAAACGTTGTAGAAGAAATGAAGGCATGTGGACTATTCCAAGACATCATGAAGTGTATAAGCAGGTTAGTGCAAAATTCATATTCTCTTCTGTTGCAGGAAACCAATAATAATGTAGAATCTTTCAACTCTGTGGTTTGTAAGATGTCAGGAGGTAAACGCATTAATTTTGCAAAAGCTGGATCATATGAAATGCGTTGCGAATTGGCCGCTTTGTCATTTAACACGAAAGGTAAGCAAGTTTTAGAAATTCTTAATATTGCTTTTCAGGGAGATTGCCCAAGGACATTAGAAATATTTTACGAAGCACAGGATCGGAAACAAAATTATCGTAACAAGAATAGGCGATCAAAAAAAATTCAACAGTTAGCAGGACCAGATGAAAATTATGGAGCAATCGACGAAATAGATGAAGAAGAATTTTCTAAGAGAAAAATAGAATTTTATAATTCTCTTAGAAAAACCGACGAAGAAATCGATGACCTGGAAAAACAAACAAGAGGACAATCAGCTAATCCAATATGGAAGAGGGAACGCCAGAATAGGATAACCGCTTCAAGATTTGGAGAAATTTGCAAGAGACGACCTTCAACGCATCCAGGTAAATTAGCAGAACGTTTACTATTTAACAATTTTACAGGATCACGAGCTACTGCTTACGGACTTCAGCACGAAGACGACGCGATTGAAGCTTTTTCTCAGAAGACAGGTTTAGCTGTAACGAAATGCGGTTTATTTATAGGTAAGAACGATGACTTCTTTTTAGGTGCCAGTCCAGACGGAATATTAGAAGATCAGGATTCTTTAGTAGAGGTAAAATGTCCAGCCAAACTGGAGGATATTTCAATAAAAGATCTACGAAATAATTTGTGTAAGGTTCCGTTTTTGCATGTTGACAGAAGCACTGATCAGCTTCAACTGAAGGTTGAAACGGAATCATAATTACTTTTACCAGGTACAAGGACAACTTCACATCACAGGAAGAAAATCTTGTTACTTTGTAGTATGGAGTAACATAGGAGGTATTTTTGTAGAAAATATTTTACGGGATGATCAGTTTTGGGAAGAGAAATGTAAAACGCAACTCAGGAAATTCTATGAAGAGCATCTTCTACCAAAAATATTATGTTAATTTTCTTTTAGGTTTTTATATTACATAAGCTAATCACAAATAGGTACGCACTTTATAACTGTATCTATGAACACAACTTTTTTTCTTTTTAGAAATAACTTTTGGAAGAAATTCATCATGTGGATTTCTTTTTTCAGTATTCTATTGGCGCTATGTTTTTATCTCAATTTGTATAATTTGTAGTTAATTTATTAATATAATTATTTTAAACAAATTGATTTATTTATACTTTACACAAATTTATTGTTTTAATATTATCTCAAAATTTTATAAATATATTTGCATTTTTATTATAATAAATAAAAAGTTGTTATTTCTATTGCTTTATTGTTACGCCCTATTTTGTCTATAATCCCAAGAATCTTGGAACACTATAATCATGATGAAATACAAAAACAATTATAAATAATAATTTATCTTTTTGAGTAAGCGTCCAGTAAATGTTATATTTTATCAATAAATTTTACCAAATATAAGGTACATGTCGCTGCCTGGCAAGAATAACGACAAACTAAAAAAGCACTTTTTTCAATAGAGCGTTTTTAAACTACTGATAAGTAGTAACTTTGCATTACATGCATAATGGCACTGCCGCTATAATAACAGCAGGTTATTAAAATTTTGCATTGTGACGTTATACACGATAAGATATAGCTAAATTCTATCGATTTTAATACTTAACTCATTTTTGTCAAATTTTGAGTTGTGTCGTTATTCTTTCGAGGTAGCGATGTGTACGTGTTTGCATTAGGTAGGAACGACGGTCAAGTCATCGTAAGATTTAATGAAATTGTTGAAAAATATAATTTTAAAAACATTACGAATATTAGTTTATAATTAGAGCACATAATTATAAAATTGTATTGCACTTCGGTAAAACTGTAACATAAACTTATATAGTAAGAATATCTGTTTACGTGCGTGGGTAGGCGATCCTTGATTCGTATTAATTTTTCTACACACGTTTACACTTTAAAAGCATTACAAAGTTTCTACACGTCAAGTTTGCTGTCTTTGCACAACACGGAATTCCTTTTTTTACGTTCGGATGGCAAGTCTCGTAGAACAGCCTTAAGCGGGCCAGGGCCGGGAGAGCAATTTTTATAAGCCAGGACAACGACCACGAATGTCGTTAGCGATTGCATCGAATATTATCGTTCTTACCTTACCTATACTAATATAATTAATTGAATTGCACCCAAAATCCCGTTCTAATCTGCAATTCACTTTCAGCAAAATAATTTTTGCACCGTTATTAACTTTCCTCTCCTTTAACACGAAAGCCTTCTTGCTTTCGTTATTATTCTCGAACGAATTGCCATTTTTTCGGATGTCTCTCATAAATATGATTATTGTTACATCACCAAAACAATATTTGGTAAACAATAATAATTTATTAACGAATAGCAATTTTAAATAATTATGCAAAATACAGCTAACGGTTTATTATGACTAATAATGATTAAATACATGGAGAAGGTGAAAACAATCTGAACAATCGAAAGGTTACCTTTTTTTGTTGCATTTCCTGCACACAATTCGAAATTCCAACTTTAAATCTTTACAACCTCGTATAAGAGGTAAAATTTTTAATTGGTTAGTTCGGTTGCGCAATCACAGATGGCTAGTGCGTCATGTCGCGACGTTATAGAGATTTCTTTTTGTATTTGCAAATAAAAGTCGAATTTAACTTTAGGCAAATTTTTTATTATAAAAATTTGGTCAAGGAGAACATTTACATTTTTATTTGCAACCAATTGGTGTTTCTATCGGTCGCATCGCAGCCGAGCTAAACAAGTATTAGATAACCCCGATATTTATTAATGTATTATATCGCAAAAATGCACAAAAGCGCAACGCATAACGAAGATTATGTAAATAAAAAAAAAAGAAGAAATTAAGCAAAATATTATCGTAGATAATTTACCAAAACTAACCCCATTAATTTTTGGACAGGTTTGGCGGAGATTCGCGTCGTCTGTTACTACACGAATTGGTCGGTTTATAGGCCGGGAACTGCAAAATTTAATCCGCAAAATATAAATCCCTACTTGTGCACCCACTTGGTTTACGCTTTCGGGGGATTCACGAAAGAAAGCAATTTTAAACCGTTCGACAAATACCAAGACATCGAGAAGGGTAAGAAAAAATGCTTTGTGTTGAGCATTTCACTAAATCTTTAGTTCAGGTGGATACGCCAAATTTACGGGACTAAAAACTTATAATAAGAATTTGAAAACGATGCTGGCAATTGGAGGTTGGAACGAGGGCTCTTCCAGATTTTCGCCCATGGTAGCAAATGCGGAGAAGCGACGCGAGTTTGTCAAAAATTCGATAAAGTTTTTGCGGCAAAATCACTTCGACGGTTTGGATTTGGATTGGGAATATCCCGCGTTCAGAGACGGGGGAAAATCGCGCGACAGAGACAATTACGCTTCCTTGGTTCAGGTTTGTGTTGGGATTTGATCCGATTGCTCGTTTTAATTGATTTTTTAGGAATTGCGCGAGGAATACGAAAGGGAATCGGAAAAAACTGGTAGACCTCGATTGCTGCTGACCATGGCGGTTCCCGCCGGAATCGAATACATCAACAAAGGTTACGACGTACCCAAGTTAATGAAGTAAGTATTTATAATTCATAAAAAATATGTGGTAACAATCGATTTTTTATGTATTAGATATTTGGATTGGATGAATATCTTAAGTTACGATTACCATTCCGCGTTCGAGCCCGCGGTCAATCATCATTCGCCGCTGTATGGTTTGGAAGAGGAATCCGAATACAATTACGACTCGGATTTAAACATTGTGAGTTTTCTATTTTCTTTTCGACAATGCCTGCGATGACCTTAAAACGCTTTTGTAAACATAATACGTATATCTTAAGCAATACGATCTCAGATTACCAGAACCGCAGAAACTAAATGGACTTTTGTTTGAAAAAAATTATGCTAATTAGGCTATCATTTGCATTAATTACGCTTACACCGTTACGCCACATTTTTCAACATAAAACTATACCTAAATCGTTAACGCAATTAGCTGACAATAATTATTTACTTAATAGAGATATTTTCGTATTTATTCGATTTGTGATGCAACGCTCGGTACAAATACGGCTAATGATCGATAATTAAAGTTATTCCAATTTTGCCACCCGAATCGCACATTAGCCGATCGATATTTCCTTTAATAATAAATTGGATAAACAACTTTTTGATTGTACATTTTTAGATCAATTTCCGTTTATGTAGTTTATTTCCAAAACGATAGAAACGTTAAAAAAAGAGAATAATCGCTCTAGTTTCCCACAATCTTAATAAGTTCTTTCAAATTTTTGAAAGTTATCTAAGGTGACCGGGACGCAGTATGTCTTTGTTTTTTGCTGTGCTCTCCGACAGCTCCGCTATACTCTGAACTCTCTGGTATGAAATTGAAAGCTAAATTCGTGCAGATATCCCTCATCCAGTTTCTAACAGTACCAGCCCTCCACCGAGTCGTAGGAGAAGGTCCCTCGGTTACAGAGAACCAAGTGGACTTCTCTTCTATCGGTGTTGCTAGAGACTTCACGTTAAAATCGCTCTTAACCACCGCGGGATGCCACTAGTCTCGGATACTATAGCGTCCCCATGCCAATGCTTCGTCAAACTAAGTTAGCATCTTATTTATTGAGAAGTATCAGGAATACGCTACCAGTCCTCCCACGTCTGCCCACACATAATCTTCTTCCAAAGGTGTGAATAAGCAGATTTTGAGCGTTTTCTTCTGCTTCCCGTCTGGTGTTACCGGGTGCCACAATAGAAGCATCTTGAAAGTCTTCTACAACTGTTTGGTGTCCTCTACGTCACATCTAAGCGTACAACTTATTTCTGTCTTCTCTTTGATACTGGTGGGAAATTTTACTGATACTGGTTGGATTTACAAACAGATTTTAAAAAAAGTATGTCATTATTATAGAACACTTTCCTCTACGCATAGTGCGAGTTTATGCAAAACAAAAATTAACATTCAGAAATATTCAAAAGAGTAAATGCAAAACGCGCGATAATAAAAATGCGTAATGTTCCATTCCACATCTGCAGTGATCCAGAATTCGCAGAGTAGTAAGAAGCAGGGGCGGTTCTACCATAGGAACTGCAGAGCTGCAGAACCGCCAAATATCAGAATGAAGTGTACCAAATTAATTATTACTTATTAGTATAACCACCACATTTCAAATTATTTCAATAATTGAAGACTAATCAATTTTGGTTTCAATGCGCGCTTCTTATGTTGCCTTGAGTTATAAGTACTTTTATCAGTCAGTCAAATAAGTACTGTAATAATTAATACAAGTCCGTTACGCTTTCGAAATCACTGTTTAACTTCGATGTGCTGGAAATGATTCTGAACATGAAATGACGCGAGCTATCGGGTGGAATCGTATCCATACCAGTATAGTACATCGTGGTGTTAGGACAATCCTAACACCACGGTATACACTACAAATTGAGCTGCATCTTATGCAGAATTACATGCCGTATTTTTGTAATATAATTTAAAATTTGACTTATGAAAACAACTAGTAAGTTAATTTTTGTTCATTGATTGTTCAACAACATGGTTAAACAATAAAATGCAATAGTTTAATACTCGTAATATAGTGTAATTTGAAAATTTAGTACAAATTTTAATTTGACCAAGTTTCTTATAAATACTATTATCAAAATAGAAGTAAAATTATTTTTTGGCAGATCCTATATTAGAAACTCAAAATGAAATTACGTTTAATTATTAATATCAATAAAATTAAAATTATGTAGGTTTTTTCTACAATAATAATGTTTATTATTAAACTCGCAGATTACAAGATATAGGAACAACCCACCAAATGTACAACCGTTCTGCTCATATTTCAGCTCTGGTTTTACGAACATATACGATTTTATTTTAAACACATCTTGCGTTATGAACTTTAATTGAAATTATGAATATCGAAGATAGTATCTTATACCTACTAGTACATAAAATAAATGCTTATGAATATTAAATGAAGAAAAAATAAAATGAAATATTACTAATATTTTTAACACAACTTCTCTCATAAGCTGTACTTAATAAAATTTTTTCGAAAATTAGTTAGGATTGCAATTTATTGTAAAAATGTAAAATCATATAAAGTAATACATTCTTGATAAGGCTTGTACGTTTAATATTTAAAAATGTGCAATAAGTAAATTTATTTTTTGAGATTGCCATTTTCTGATATCTTGCCATTTTTATAATGCAGAACACCCAAGAATATTTTTCACGAGCCGCCACTGGTAAGAAGTTTGAAACTTTTGAATTATAATTTTAGAGAAGGTGCACAATCGTTGGTAAAATAATTAAAAAACTCATATTTTTAAATGGGATGAGTTTTAAATAATTTACTTAAACATTTAATAATTCGGGGATGGCCTTAATTTAAGTTAACGTAATATGAAAAATCAGTTCAAAAAATTAAACCTGGAAAGACGGTAACTGGAAAAATCAAGCGCGTCCCTAATTTTTTTAATTTTTACAGTAAAACCCACTCCCCTATTCGAGATTTAATTTTATTCATTTCACTTCCAATAAAAGTTGGAATTTTAAAGTTTTAGAAAACTAAAGAAAAGTTGGTTTTTAATTCTGTAGGTATCAAAATTGCTTATGGCATATTATTATTATTTAAACTTTTCAGAACCACACCATAAACCATTACTTAGAAGCGGGGGCTGTAAGTGAGAAATTGGTCTTAGGTATTCCGACCTACGGACGATCCTACACGCTCTTCAATCCAGATGCCACGGATATCGGGTCACCGGCCGACGGGCCCGGCGAGATGGGCGACGCTACCAGAGAAAATGGGTACTTGGCGTATTACGAGGTAAATCTCTCATACACATACTAAATAAAGTGGCGCAACATCACTAAAGCGCCGATTTTTAGATCTGCGAAAAAATTAAAGACAGCGACGATTGGTACGTGGAACAGCCAAATCCAAACGCTATGGGGCCGTACGCTTACAAGGACAATCAGTGGGTAGGTTACGACGACGAAAATATCGTGAGAAAGAAGTCCGAATTTGTTGCCAAAAATAAATTAGGTGGAATTATGTTTTGGTCGATCGACAACGACGATTTTAGAGGAACTTGCACGGGAAAACCGTACCCGTTAATCGAAGCGGCAAAAGAAGCTCTGATGGCAGCGTCGGGGTAAATAAAAACTATGACTATCCTCGAAGGTATCTAATATCTAAAATTTCAGATACATCGTCGATAACGTAATTCCGGCCCCGGACAAAGCCGTAAAAACAGATTCCAAGCGAAAGCGTAAGCGACCCACGAATGCTCCAAAGAAAGATGAAGAAGAAGAAAGCACCGAGAGGCTAAATAATAAGAGAAGAATAAAAATTAATAAAAAGAAAGAATCCGACGATCAAGCGACCGAAAGTCCTGCCAAAACGAGACGCGAAAAGATTAGAAGCGAAAGTCGGAGGAGGAGTACGGTAAGCACCTCGACGACGACGTCGTCTTCCGTGAACCGATACACAACGCCGGAACCACCCACCACTCCGGACGCAGGAAGCGACTTCAAATGTGAAGACGAAGGTTTCTTCCCGCATCCACGCGATTGTAAAAAATATTACTGGTGTTTAAGCAGCGGCCCTTCCGAGTTGGGAATAATAGCTCATCAATTTACATGTCCTTCCGGTAATAAATTTTAATTCTCTGCCTTCTTCTTCGTTTCTTATTATTCTCCGTAGGTTTGTATTTCAACAAAGCTGCCGATTCGTGCGATTACACACAAAATGTTTTGTGCAATAAAAAGAAGGCGACTCCTTCGACGACGGAGAAACCTTCTACGACCGAAGCCTACACCAGCCCGGTTTCGGTTTCTTCGACTACGCGACGACCGCCGTCTAGAATCACTTCTAGCACAAGTCGCACAACGTTCGCACAGTCTTCGACGGTTGAATACGAAGTAAGTATCGGAAATGCTTGGTCGACTGGTTTTCTTATAAAAACTGCTTCGTTTCAGGACGAATACGAATATGAGGACGAAGTAAGCAAGGAAAAGGACGATTTCGAAAATTCGGAAGAAGATCCCAGAGTTATTAAAGAATTACTCGATTTAATTAGAAAAGCCGGTAAGGGTCAATAATATATTATTTTGTAACAAATGCTTCATTCCTCTCTTTCCAGGTGGTATTGAAGAATTGGAGAAACAATTAAACCATTACGAAACTAATTCGACGTCCGTAACAGCTGCCGGATCTACTACGCCGTCAAGTTTTAGTAAATCTCTCTACCAAAGAGTACTAAGTCGAACTGTCGGTAAAAATAAAGAAACTTCTTCGAGGACCAAGTAAGTGTAGAATAACCGAAACGGAAGAGTTTTTAAAAATAATACAATTTTAGTAATAGCGGCGGACCACAATACAAGGGTTCACAAGATTCTTCTTCGAAAAGTCGACGAACAAAGCCTCAATACACCGCCATATCAAGACAGAGGTATTTAGGAAATTGCTTTTCTTTTATTTTTTTTATCCGTTCTGTTTCTTCATCTCGAAAACATATTAAATGTTTTGTATTCTAGACAAACGCCAGAAAGATCTCAGAAAGAAGCGGCCGAAGAAGAAAAGGATGACAACTACGAAGAAGATGAAGCAGAAGAACGACATACAACAAGTAAAAGCCATTTCGTGCCAGAGTACAAAACAATAATTAGAACTCGAACGACAACCACGACTGAATTGTCGTCTCCAGATGGAAACGATGTGACTCAACCGCTTCGAACTGAAGATGAAAATAAAGAGTTCGAAAAGCAAGTTGTTACGTCGAAAACTCCCGAATATGTTACGCTAAGTCGAAGGCGTCCCACGACGCCCACAACCGTCGGCGATTCCACAACGTCTAAGTAAAATTGTTTATTTTTTTAATGTTTTGTCGTTATTTTCACGTTTAAACTTAAAGGTACCTGGAAATACGGGGTCGATCGTCCACCACCGAGGAAACGTCGACGGCGACGGTCGAAAGCGTCACGAAAGAATCGAAAATTGAAGATATAAATGTAACCGTCAGTTTTAGAAGTATTCCGGGAGAAGAAGCAAGTGCAACAGAAACAAATGTTACCGAGAAAGACGAAAAAGATAACGCTTTAATCAAATCGGATACGCAGGCAGTTTATATTGCCTCCACAACAGAGTCCACGAAGGTGAGTGACAATTTTTCTTCTAAAAATCCATCGAGATCGAGGTTTTATGCTAAAATCTCACGCCCAACTGCGAGCACCGAAAGCGCGGTGGTCGAACACGATCAAACGACAAGCAGATCAAAAAGTAAGTTCAGTCTGCCAGCAGAAAAAAGTTTTCAAGTAGAAAATCAAAAGGTAACGCACGTCAACGAACAAGTGCCCACCGAAAGGAGCAGAAGTAGATTTACCCTTCACGAGGTGGATAATCAAAATACGAAAGAAGATAACGAACAAGTATCCACGGAAAGCACGAGAAGGCGGGGAACCATGAGGTTCGGTCTGCAAGCTAATTCTGCACCAGGTGGTCGTTTACACTACGACGACGGTTCCTACCATCCGGATTTATATCAGGAACGCAAATTTAGACCCGACATTGCGATCGAAATTTCAGATCTTTCCTCGTTAACGTCCGCCGATTTGTCGATCAAGGACACTTCGAGGGGACGGTCGCACAGCAGACGTATATTTCCGAAAAAAGAATCTAATGAAGATGTGGAAAATTCGCAACAAGTTCGCACTAAAGAAGTTATAAAACCTGTTCACGAGATCAAAACAACAACCGAAAGTTCGCCCAAGGAAAGAACGATAACTTTGCCAAAGATTCAGAAACCTAATTCGTTGTTCAATCGACGATCGAGGCCGAATTTGACCGTTAACGAAACCAAAACGACAAACGGACCGAGGCATGCAAATTCTGGAAGCGTAAGCGAAAATAGTGTAACTCCTGGTGTAATCGAAAACACCACGGTTAGGAGAAGACTGCTAAAACGTGTGAAACCGACACCCCAATCGACTGCTTCTCCAACAACTATCGTTACCACATCTACTGCTTCCACCTCTATTCCACAAACTTCTCCGCCAAGTACTACTTCGCCTTCGTCGGCAACTACCGAATCTACCAGCCCCTCGACGACCGCTTCCGCGCTCCTTTCCACAACTGACTCCACGACTTCTCCGACCACTGCCGGTACTCGTCTCGAAAATAATAATTCTACAATTATTGTAAACAACGCAAACGTAAGTGTCGAGTACGAAGACGACGTGTACAAAACTTCGGAAGAGGAAGAAGAAAACATAAAATTGTCCGAAAGTAATATAAGAGAAGCGAGCGAATTGAATCTTAATTCGTTTAGTGACAAACCCCGTCGAAGAATTGTAAAGAAAATAATAGAGGGCAAATCGGCGCAATTCAAATTTAATGCATTAGAAAATTTGGAACCGTCGACAACGGAATCGCAGCCGACTTTCAGAAGAAGAACAATTGTTAAGAAGTTGCAGGCGGTAACGGAACCAGAACCCGTTCCCGGAAGTTCGACGCAGGGTACAAAAGATACAATTTTAAAAGAATTGCCAACGACAACTGAGGAAATTCCAAATAATTCGACCCATGCTGGAAGACGAACAATCTTGAAAAGATTGCCGACCGTGACGACCGAACTTGTTAAGAAGTTGCAGGCGGTAACGGAACCCATTCCCGGCAGTTCGACGCAGAGTACAAAAGATACAATTTTAAAAGAATTTCCAACGACAACTGAAGAAATTCCAAATAATTCGACCCATGCCGGAAGACGAACAATCTTGAAGAGATTGCCGACCGTGACGACCGAACTTGTTAAGAAGTTGCAGGCGGTAACGGAACCCATTCCCGGCAGTTCGACGCAGGGTACAGAAGATACAATTTTAAAAGAATTGCCGACAACTGAGGAAATTCCAAATAATTCGACCCATGCTGGAAGACAAACAATCTTGAAGAGATTGCCGACCGTGACGACGACGGAAGCGATTTCGACTCTTGTGACCAAGAATGGTCGCACACGTAAAATAATTCGCCGGTTAAAGGTAGCGGCATCTTCGGATCAAACAACGTCAGCAGAATTACTTACATCTTCGGAAGACGATGGTCCGGAAGAAGAGGTCGAATTTAAAAATGAAACGACTACACGAAACGAAGAGGAAGTGACCACGGAGTTAAACGTGGATCCGACAACCGATTCCGATATTTTGACCACAATTTTTGAGGATGTAGAAACCACGTCGCCCCAAACCACGACCACGGCCAAAAGTACCACCTCCATTTATTATAAATCTAAATTCAGTAGGCCTCCGTTCTTGAAGCAAAGAAGTAGGCCAACAACGGAAGCGAGCGCTCGACAAATTTCGACGAGAGGCAATTCGAAGAATAGCGTACTCTCGCGTTTTAATACAAAGAGGAAGAGTATATTGGCATCGAAAGATACGAATAAAGTGACAAGTACAACGGAAAGCGTTCAAAATGTAACGGAATCGGAAGTCAATGTCACCACCGCAACTGTTGCCGCAAGCACATCCGTAACGGAATCGGAAGTCAATGTCACCACCGTAACTTTTGCCGCAAACACATCCGTAACGGAATTAACGACTGACATTGCGGAGAGCACAACATTAGATGTAATTCCGACAACGCAAATCGATTTAGAATCCACCACCAATGCTTCGACGGAAATAGAAGCGTTCGACGAAATTAAATTCGTGACGGATTCGATTCTCGAGAAGGAACTTGCGAACTTGATAAAACTTTACGAAGAACAAAGGTTGTCGAGCAGCACAGAAAATACAAAGGTAATAGACAATTCGACACTGACGGAAATTAAAAACGAGACGTCGGTCGACAATAATTCTACACAAATAAACTCGACGCTAACTGATATCGCCACCGAAAGTCAAGCCCAAAACGCTACAAAGACCAAATTAAAACCAAATCCTCTTTTGAAAACGCCTCTACAGCGACCAAAATTTGTACCCAAAATTAAAACGATAGAAAGAAATGCGACGAAATCCGTACTCGACAACGAACATTCCGTTAAATCTCAAGTAAATTTGACAACTCTTAAATTTGAAGAATCTTCCAGCGGTAGCCAAAATTCATCGAACGGTTTTGTCGATGATTTTATTTACGGAACAGAAGCGAATAAAGATAACATTAACGGCCAACGAACAATCGTTAACGGTACAGAAATAAACCAAGAGCCAAGAACGGTAACGAACCATCCGTTATTTGCCTTTCGATTCGTAACAACGCAAAAGCAAGAAAACGAAACAGAATTTGAGATATCGAACGTAACGGAAACAAACAAAATCCGCACTTTAGCGGAAATTTTAGAAATAGAAAAGTCGAACGCCGGCAAAAAGAACGGCACCCGCATCAACAAATTCAAAAAGATTTTAGAAAACGAAGCGTTTAAAACCTCTACCACGAGACGTCCGTCGTTTAAGCCTAAAACTAGAAAACGGCCTCCTCAAAATCGTTTAAATAACTCCACCGCGATAAATAAATTCACCTCGACAATTGGCCAAGAAACGAAAGATAACGATTCCGTTAATTCGGAAGAAGACGAATCCTCCACCGAAGTTAACGATTCTTTGACGCAATTATCGACGCCCCAAGAAGAAGAAACCGTGGACGAGGAAACGAACATTTCGAACGAAAGCGGCGGCGAAATAACTAATAAATTGGCACTTATACCAAAATTGAGGCCGTTAACTTCGTCGAGAGAATCAACGGAAGACAACGATTCCGACAAAATAACGCAAAGATTTATACCAAAAGTTCCTACGATTAATTATAACTTTAAGCCGTTACCTCCGTTATCCGACCTCGAGGCGTCGAAAGAAAACGAAGAAGGTGCGATAAGACAGAAATTTGTACCTAGACGTCCGCCCACGTTCAAACCCAAATTTAATCAGATAACGCTAAATCTGGATGACGTGGATGAAGAAGAAATTGAAAACGAATTGGCAACGGAAAATCAAATCGATTATGAAACAGGAACGGAAATAGCGGATAGCGATGACGATAGCGGTTTTGATGATGAAAATTACGATGACACCGCATCGCAACAATTTCTACCCAGAGAAGGCTTACAACGGCCGAAATTTGTTCCTAAAAGTAGATTTTCAAAAAATAAACCCGAAGACAAAACAACCAACCGATTTGTGCCGACCGCTTTCGGAGCGAACCGGAAAAATGTTAGTAAAAAAGTTAATAATCCGGAATTGCAGTTACAAACATTGATTCAGACCGGAAATGCGAGAAACGCTCTATTCCATAAGACTCGAAAAGCAAATACGCCGTTTGTGGGAATCGTAAGGTCTTCGACTACCGCCAGCACGACCGAACAGATCGCAACGACTGAAGGAATCGCCGAAGCAACTACAATAATTACGTACGAAGAACGGGTAACGGAAGAGGCGAATTTGCAAGAACCGATGCAGGAAAAGATCGCTGTACAAATAGAAGAAGGAGAAAATCTTGTGGAAAATCAAACGCAAAAAATTGAAGAACAGGTGACAGTCGAAGGCCCAAGACTAGAGGTGGAAGAGGGACAGAAACAAGTGCAAGAAGAGATTGAAGTTAAACAAGCGCAAGTCTCCGAAACGACTTCGGAAGCACAACCCGAAACTACGGAGCAATCTTTCACGTTACACCACATCTTTGCGGAAGCTCCCACCTCGACTCCGTTAACCACAACCGAAAAGGAAACCGTCGTCGAATTTTCTACGCGAGACGCTAAAAAACTAGAAAGACTAATCGAAGTAAATCGAATAGTCGAGGTGTCTTTGAAGGAGGGCAAATTTAAGCACAATTTGATGGTAGAAAACGAGGTCACCTTGGGTCCGATTTTGGACAGAATCGGCGAGATAAATCGAGTGACGGTAATTAAAGTTGTCGATCCAAATGGCGATCTAAAACTTATCCTTAAACAGAATGACACCTCGAACGAAACGACCAAAATCGAAAAAGCCGAAATTATCGAACCGCTCGGAAAGCTAACCCGATATGGGGAGAAACTGGAAGCTTACCTGCTTCCGGCAAAAAGTCAAGATTTAGAAGACTTAAAATCCAAAATAGAAATTTACGGAAAATCCATCGTTAACAAATACACGCCCGTAACTACGAAACCACCGTTTGGTGCAGAATTTTCCACCATAGCATTGGAAGGTCTCTTCAAACCTTTCACGACCGAAGATCCGTCCAGAGAGGATAAAGACGAATTACTCGAAACCCAAAACGCTAATTACGTCAACATCCGAGTTTTGAAAGACGAATCCGATCGAGGGACGGCATTAAGTAAACCGTCGGACGTGGAATCGAGAGCGCGCGTCGTAGAAATCACGCCAGAAATGAATTCAAAAATAATAAAAATAGCTCCCATTGCAATTTCCTTCTCCAGCACTCATACCGTGTCCGAAAGCTAAACCGAGATTTATTGTTGCCCCGGTAACGCAATTTTTACCACGATACTGAGCTCTCTTGTATTGTAAAAAAAAGATAATGTAAAAAAAGCTTGTTGTTGGTTTATTATTGTCTCGATGCACTCTATGTAAAAACATGCATGCAAAAATGCACACACACTCACTGTATATAGTAATTTATATGTTATATCGCACGTGTATTATATTCTGCACTAGGTAAATAACTATAACTTGGGGTTTTCCAATGTCGTGCCATATATGTTGTTGGTTGTAATATAAAATATAAGTAAGGCAATAATAGCACACGATTTTTCAACCGCTTTAAAAATTCGTCGTGTGCTACTATTCCCCTTTAGGGTAGTTAGAATAGAAACTGTAAAAATCGTTTTCTTTGTAAAAAGTAGTGATACGTCTTAAAATATAATTTTATTACAAAGTCTTGGATTTATTTTCTCTTTTTCCTAATTTGTTGTGGTTGGTTGTGGCATGGAAATGTTAATTTTCTTTTACTGACGAACTAAAACGTGGTGATTTTTGCATGAATTTAAGAGAAGAGAATGGACACAATATTGACTAATCACTTTGTATAATAAAATGCACAATGTATTATAAATACGCTACACGCCCCCCCCCCCGGCCCTTTGCACCCGCATCCTTCGGTGAAGAGCAACAAACACTCCTCCGCTGCACCTTTGTATATGTCCACATTCACATTTAATTAAGGAGAGAATTAGCGAGTATACCTGCCGACGCACGTAGTACGCTGAGCTCGACATGAAAAATTTGAAAAAAAAAAGATGAAAAAATTTTAGGTAAAACAACCCCTATTTAGAAAAGCCACAAGGCGTCCCGTTATTAGAAGCACCACAATTCGTTACAAACCCACCGTTTCGAATACCAGACCCATCAGGAAACGAGTGACGCCGATAACGAAAGTTGAAGGTAAGAAGAAAGATACCCGACGTCCTGCATTGGTAAAAATTCAAATGCCTGATTTTTAGACACGACCACACAAACATCCCGAAACATATCGCGTTTTTCATCGCGCAAGCCCTACTTCCGGTTAACGACCATCAAAAACCTCGATCGTGCCATTAAAAACTACAACACCGATCAAAATATTCAGCCGACCAACGAGAGGCCATTAGAAAGCTTTAAAGAAGACGACACCACAAAATTGGGAGAATTAGCGACGGTGCTCAATCAACTCCAACATACCTCTGTTCGGGTCACACCAAACTTCGCTAAAAGCTATTCTCCTAGTCTACAGAACGTTGGTAAGTTAGAAAAGTTAAAATAAACTAAGTAACCGCGTAAAAAAAATTTTTTTAGTGTCGGAACTACCTTTGTCCAAAGCGCCCATAGTTTACTTACCTTCGAGCACCAAACAGCCGATAGTTTACAAAAGCGTTCCGGTTTTGCCCCAAGTTTACCCCACAACCATTATAATCAAACAGCAAAAACCTAAACCCTTCGAAAAGGTTGTGGCGAGCGCGTTCGAAGACAACAAAAATTATGACTACTATGACGAAGGTGTGACAAGATTTGTCCAAACGTACCCGCAAAATGGCAAAGTTTTAATTCACCCTTCGGGCGTTGTTCAGTGTTTGGATCAAGGAAATTTTCCGCATCCCAACTCATGCAGAAAATTTATCTATTGTGCCAAAGTCGACAGCGGTGACATTTTGGGATGGGAGTATACGTGCGCAAGAAATTTGAGTTTTGATCCTATTGGTGGTATTTGTAATTGGTCTGCAGGATTGGGATGCCGCGAATAATATAATTTCAAGTGAGAAAGAAAACTTGTGCCACGTTTGTAACAAAGATATTTTTTATTTGACAATTTTAACTTATAATTTGTAAAATTAAATTAATAAATTATTTTAGTAAAACTATTGCGTCGTTCCGTTTTGCTGCCTTTCTAGAAAAACTTCGGAATTATACGGAATTTAATGTCATGTCAATCTTTCACACGGCTTCGTTCAATTTTTTGCAATATCGAATAAAAATTATTGCAACCTATTGGCGTAGATGAAAGAAAAGAAAAATACTTTTTAAAAAATCTTTTTTATTAGTTTACATCTAACGCTAGATGAATATTCATATATTAGAAATAAAGTACATTTTTTATATTACAAAAAATTGCATCAAAGCAAGAAAAATAAAATTTAATCGCCTTACAGTCATAACTAATACTCAAAAAAATTTCAATTTTTTTACAAAGATTATTATTTGTTAACTATGTAAAATTGTTGTACTTTCCGCTATATTATCATATAAACAGAAAACGTAAAAACTAACTAATTTAAACAAACACACATTGTGTGGATGTGTCTCTCATACATATAATTACATATGTGATTTTTTTAATTAAAAATTATGTTAAATATTTTTGTCCCAATACATCCAAATTGGCATTCTTAAATCCATCGAATCAAACAAACATATTATATAAGTTGAGAGGGAGAAAACAAAAGATTCTCAAAAAACATTCAAGAGCGTCATTCAAGGCACGGTCATTCAATTGTTCAAACAACACATTACGGCCAATAAATATTTTATAATCCAAAAAAAAACAAACTGTCTGTGTTTATTAACCTCACCAAAAAAAAAGGTGATCAAACAAAACACATCTTGTAAAGAAAAAAAGGTAAACACCCGAATTAATATACAAAGCAACTAATAAATCTACCATTTGACAATGAAAGAACTACAACAGGTTTAAAAATAATTGTGCACTGGGGGGGTAGAAGGTTTTTAATTGAATTCACTTAAGCTGTGGGTTCCCTTGAGTGTATTGCCCATACGGTGTGGCGTATTGTTGTGACCAACTTACGTCTTGCGAATACTGTTGACCGTACGAGTTTGATTTTTCTGTTGTTGTACCCACGGCTCCGTCAGCAATGGTTTGGGGTTGCCCCTAACCAACATTATTCTTTTAAAAAAAAACAAAACATTGTTACTTTGGCTTAAAATGAACCTGTGATTATTTTGCAATTTTTCTTCGAGCTGAGACTGGTCAAATCTAAAGCGGCCAATCTCACCTCTCGAGATAGTAAAAAATCAACAAATCAAGAAGAAGATTACAAATTTCTACTCATGCCGCACCACAAAATGAAATAAAATAAATAATGCAGCTTTTCTCTGCAAGAAGAGATGAATCATGGGATGGGTGATTTTGATTTGATACTGTCTGATTGGTTAGTTCCAACAAATCTGAAAGTTTAAACTGAGAAGAAATCAGATAACGTCAATTTAGCTAACTTGCAAAAACTTACCTGCACTTAAGGATATTATTTATCTTCCTTTTTTCTTAAAAAATATGTAAGAATATATTTTGTTGTAACTTACATGACTTATTATGTTACAAGTTAGATACGTAGACAGTACTGTATTAATCTCCCAAATTAAGAAACAAAAAACTTTTCAAAAAGCATAAATTTAGAATCACAAAACATCAGCTTGAAGAAAGACTGTGTCATTTTTGAGATTTTAACAAAAAGCAGCAGAATTCATCAATATTTTTTGTTAAAAACAGTCACTAGCCGTAGTTTGTATATTTCTCCATTAATACCAAATTAATTATATTTTAACAATAACTAATTAATATTATTAATTCATTAATGATGAATAAAATTCTCAAAAATTACTTTTCGAAAATTTATAAAAACAAACAAAAAAATTGAAAACAATGCAATGAAAACATCTCCGGCAGAGATAATTAAGAAATGTCAAATTTACATTGGTAGTGAACCACAATACAATATGTATACTATGCTTGCGAGAAACGGTGCAACAAATTAACAGCGCAACTACTACTAACTAATGTAACTAATGTGATTTTTAAAAACACAAACTAACAAAAATTAAGTCTACAACATTTTCTATTCAAGAAAACAATACAACAAAAGCTTTCTAGTTAGACTCAGCGTGGATTCACAATGTCCATAAGGATATAAACAAGGCATTATAGAAATATAAATAAAAGCTTAATAGAGCATTAGATAGTGTTAAAATCAAGCTACACAATATAGAATGGTTTCCCAACATTATTCGATTAAGCTTTTGTTATGTTTATATAATTATGTTCATTGTAACTCCAGCTTTATCATTTAAAAGAAGCTCAAAACAACTGAATAGGAAGAAAGTTTCGCTTGAATAAATCAGCAGAAATGGGCAATTAAAAATGTAGTATTTTTGAAAAAGAAAATTCGGTGCCAGTTAAACTGTTATACAGAAAAGCTATTTTAGTATATTATTTTGAAACTCAGGCAATTCCATTTTTAATTACTAAAACCTTTTTACGGGTAAGTTCACCTGATCCTTGGAGCTTTACTTCATAAACCTCATCTTGATTTGTTTAATTATTACTTTTAGTATTCAAAAAATTTCAGAAAAATCTACCAAAATACATCGCATGCAACATCAAGAAATTTGTTCCAAGCTCCTCACCTGAGAGTTCCAATTTTGAGCATATTGGCCGTAGTAATTCCAGTTTGGATAATTATACCCCTGTCCGTATGAACCGCCCCCACCGCCGCCCTGTTGTTGCTGTTGTCCATAATTGCTCTTCCATTGCTGCGACTGGCCACCCCAATTACCCTGATTCCAACTGCCTTGACTCCACATCCCTGGTTGAGAACTATTCCAGCTTCCTTGATTTTGCCAAGAGCTTCCGGTACCTCCTCCGCCACCGCCACTGTTACCTTGCCAACTAGCCACTTGGTTTCTACTGCTTTGAGATCTTGAATTGCGATTGTAACTGCCACTGCCACCGCTACTGCCGGAAGTACGATTACGATTGTCCCGACTTTCTGATCGCTCGTGACGGGGTCCTATGAACAAAAACAAAAATTGCAATAGTTCTAGACATTAAAAGTTTCGTCTTTCTCACCTGAACGGTTATTATTTCTGAAATCTCGCGAGCTGTTGGAAGAGCGACTGTCGCGACGAACGTCACGGTTCCAACTACCCGGTGGTGGACGACGATTTTGCCAAGTGCTTTGCTGACGTGACCTATTGTTACGATTACCATATGAACGGTTGTCACGGTAACCACCACGATAGTCTCCTAAAAGATGGAAATACTGTAATATTAACACAACTTTGACAAAAAACAATTTTTGCTTACGTCTCGACGTCGTATGATCCCATCTGTAAGGATGACCGCGATTATCGCGGTAACTGCTGTTTCTCTGATTACTCAATGGTCCAAAACCTGCTTCGCGTCCCTGATGGTTGTACTTCTGAACCAAAGCTTTAGCGTCCTCTTCGTTCAATTCGACATAGCTCACCTCTTCTAACCAATCTCCACGTCGTGGTAAATTCATATTGGCTAAAAAATTTGTCAAAATTGGACGTTTATCATAAAGTTAGTTCGTCGTGTGCGCAACAATTTCGATTGCAAACAAAACGAAAATAAAAAAAGTCAAAATTGTTACGCATTTTTGTACGCGAAAACTAAGAGACTGAAAAAAACTGAAAAATGCGGGTTTTGCCTTTGATAAGAAAAACAAAAAACGCGTCAACAATAAAAGTGTGTATGTAAATATTTTGTTATAATGTAAAAAAAAATGATTTTGTTCTTGTGTGTACCTTTCATTTCGAGTATAGCTGAATCGGGAACATCTTTACCGTCCTGTGCTTCTTGCAGAGCTCGTCGTTTAGTTTGTTCCTCGTCCGCGACAACAACAACCACGGCACGTCGCTTGTAGCCCTCGAACAACCGCATTTTGCGGCGCTGGGCTGATGGGAATACGTTTGTCTGCCACAAGGCTCAGCATTATAGTTATGTTCGTATTGACAAGTTCCTCATTATTCAATGATGAGTTATGAAGGTCAAAACGCTTGTTGCCTGGTCGTTGCATTATTTAAATAAAAATCCACAAGCAAACAATTTTTTGTGGCGACAAAGACATAAAATAACGCGAAAATAAACAACGACAAAAAAACAAACGTTTGACAAAAATTCCTTCTAAATAAACAGACCGTGGCATTAAATTATTATTAAGTGGTTTATTTAACCATTGTAATTTTCTTCTTCACACACACACATTCGCACATTAAACCTAGAACGTACCTTTAGTACTGGTTTCCTAAATCTTAAGTTACAAAAAATTTAGGAAGGCGTAAAACGCAAAATACAAGTTGCGGTGGTTCAAATGTCGGATGGCGGATTTCTTACAAGTATACCGACTAAACCTACTACTATTGCAATGTTCTTAAGCAAGATAAAAGAAAACTATTTCACATCGACCCCAATCAACATTTACATTCGGGATTGCTCCAGGTATATTAATCACGCAGTCCTTTTAATAAACAATAATAAATAAGGCAATAATTAATAATACTTCCTTCAAGTTATTTAATGTCAATTTATTACGATGTGTCCAATTTGACTTGACGTCATTACCAAAACTGCATAATTACGACACTGCCCTGTCATCTCGTCAGATGTAGAGGTGCACTTCCTATGCCCCTCCAATTACAAAGTAACTAATGAATGATAGATCCACTAAGGTATAATTTAATGAAAACTCTCTAGGAAGTGAACTCCAACAATCCAACTTTTTTGGATTAACATTTTTGCCTTTTTGATGATTTAACGTATCTTGAGCAAAACAAAGTCAGTTCGAAGTCGGGCAAAGTGAGAACTGAATTCTTGTCATCTCTCCTCGAAAGGCAACAAATATACCTCCAAATATCTTTCTATATTCTTCCACATGAAAATATTATAAATTGAAGACCAAATTAACTTTTTTATGGTATAATATATTTCAAGATTTTTCCCTATCCATCTGTGCATTTCAACTAAATGTATATGAAAGCATTTGAGATTTCAAATAAATATTCAGGCTCTACCAAATGTTTGGGAGAATAAAGCAGACAAATTTACTCGACTGGTTTTTGCATTTAAATGTTAAAATGGAAACATAACTGGATGGCCAAATTTGTATTCTGGTTTTCCACTTAAAATTTTTCATTTACCATTTTTAGTATTTTCAAGCTAAAATAAATTTCAGTTTAATCGTAGAAACAAATTAGAATTTACACAATGTCTACACTTTTGAGATTTAGTGTGATTGTGATTTACATATTTGATTCTTGCACGAAAGTCTTCAAAGAGATTCAAGTGCATTGTTTATGTCGATCTTACGTACTACCAAATTTTTTAATTCTTACTGATTTATCTGTGGTCGCAAGATTCAAAAGACAATTTAAGTTTTTATTAAAAAGTGAATGCGTGGCAATCTTGTTTTAGTTATAATCTCGACACTTTTATTTTTCCTAATCAAAATAACCAAAAATTGAGTAGCAAAAGTAGATAAAGCTTTCAAACAGCCTCAATGTAATTTTCTTGGCAGAAATCAACCATCCAACACCCGACACAACCATCCGAGACCCCCCTTAAATAGAATTTAAATTCGTCACGCCTTTTTTTTTCCATTCCAATATGTTTCTCTATTAAATTTCCACACAAATTGGAAACTTTGTTATAGTAACATTATGAGACGTACCTTACATTTTTTCGTAAATTTGTTAGACGATTCAATCAAAATCCCTACTATGTAAATTTACGTACCTTAAATTGAAGAAAATAGTCGCACAAGAGAATACTTACATTTTAAAAAAACCACTTTGTGTAGTAAATTAACGCCTCGATTAAGACGAAAGTGCATCTGTCCACACAAAAGGAAGAAAAACAAAATACATTTAGAAATCGGACAAATGCACTTCCGTTTATTTTCTGAAAAATTCTTACGAAATGCTTACAACGCATCTCTTCAGTATTTTTTGATAAAATTTGCAAAAGTTGGTTAAATCTCACCTGGTCAATTATAAAATTGCGGCGTCGAGCGGCGGCCACCTCCACCAAAACGTTCACGCACTTCATGAGACGATCCAAAATAACATTCCAGCGTCCCTTATAGCTGTTTTTAAGTGGATTTCCGTTAACCTGGATTAAAATAACGAGAAAATAAGGGTCAATGTAAAAATTTAAAAAGAAAAACTTACCGTCATTTTTTCCAACAAATGACTGTTACCGATGACGTTGTACCTCTTCTCGGGATTTTCTTCCACAAGTTTTTTCACCCAAAAAGTTTTACCTGATGCGGGTAATCCGCACATCATGATTACCTAAACATTACAAAAAGTAGAAAATTTTTTATTTTAAAGCGCGAATTTGTTACCTCGCATTCGCCACGCGATTCGGGTCTCAATGGACCTAAAACTTTCTCCTCGATCTTTTCCAAATACAAATAATCAATGAGTTCTTCGGGATGAGCCGTCCAAGGTTCTTCGCCAGCTCCCAAGTTTAATTCAAACGAACAGTTACGGGTAAGAATGTGCGGAAAAAGAACAAATTCTTCGCCCAGTTCAACCTTGGGTATGGTTTTTGCAATGCCTAATGATTCACCATTGTGGGTAAAGATTAAAGTCACTTCATCTTCACTTACGTCCTGAAATTACAAAACGGAAACTCTTAATCAACTTTTCCTTATTTCGATCAACAGCTAAGCATTATAGAAGTGATTAATCCTTAAATTCTTTTAATAGTCTTGAGAAATTGTTACAAATAATTATAATCTGATATAACTTTTTAAAAAAAATCTATGTCAATAAAGCTAACGTAATAATACAATAAATAGTGAACCTCCAATATCAAATCAATGTTTTGTTAAAAATGGGACAAGAAAATCATAAAAGAATTTAAATTTTGAGTATTTTCTTACCAAATAAGCACCAACCACATCTCCAACGCCAAATTTTACTCCATAATCTACAAACTCTTTATTAGATACAAACTTTCCAGACGATTCATATCCATAAGAATGTTCTGCCTCTCCCAGTTGTAAACCGGAACTGAGCACAGACCATCCCACACGAAAAATATGCTTGGGAATCTCTTGAACTGGCGCTTCTTCAACTTCCATCGATTCAGTTTTAGTTTCCAAATCCTTATTTTCACTATCTTCCACTTGGTCCTCTTTTGATTCTTCTTTATCTTCTGTAATTTTCTTTTCTTCGTCCTCTTTTGGTTTCTCCTTTATTTCTTCGTCAATTTCGGTTTCTTTTGCTTCTACTTCAACTTTATTTTCTTCAATCTTTGGAGCATTTTCTTTAAGCTCCTGTTCTTCAGCTTCTTTACTTTCTTCCTCGGCTTTAATTTCCTTTTCTTTGTGTTCCTCGTCGGTTTCCACTTTTTCACAAACAATTTCAGCACCTTCCGGTTTGCTCTCTTGATTGTCACCATTTGTTGTGCTCTCTTCTTTTTCTGTATTTTCTTCAGATTCTTTGTTGTCTGTAGCTTCACAATTTAAATTTTCCTCCACTTTCTTAGTTTCATTTCCGTCATTTTCAGATCGTTTCGAGCGTTCGTTGTTACCACCTCTGGCCCTATTTTTATCGTTGCGTGAAGAACTTCTGTCATTTCTACGATCACGTCTCGACCCGTGACCATCGCGCTTTTTGTCAGAATGTTTCACCAAGTCATCCCACTTTAGTTCTTCCGTGATTTTAACTTCGAAACACACCTGAAAAGTTAATAATTGAAACGACTAAAATTAAATAAAACATTAAAACTTTACTTTTCCCGAATTAACGCCATGAGTAGCCCTGACCCCAGCCCAAGCATAACCAAATGCACCGTCATGTAAGGGCTTGCCAGCTAAAAATGACTTTTTGTCGACTTGTAGATGCAAATCGGAGTCATCTAAAAATAATACTTAAATATTTGAAACAAAATTAAGAATCTAACAACTTACACCAACTCAAATAAACTTTTTCGTTATCCAAAACTGGCTCGTCCTCGACGATTGGCGTTTTACTACGCCTCCGTTGGTACCTTTCCGGCGACTGACTGGAACGTCTCCTCTTTTCGCCTCTTGCAGATTGTTCTCTCGATGATTCGCTGGTCTTTTTATTTTCGTCTTCCTCCACAACTTTGTCGTCGTTTTCAGTATGCAAGGTTTCTTCAGTTTCAATTTTTGTGTTAATCTCTTCCTTCATTTCCTCGTCGACTTCTAATTTAAAATCACTCTGAATTTCTTCTGTTTTTTCTTCAGGTTCTTCCGCTTTGCTCTGTACTTCAATTTCTTCTGCATCTTTTTTAATTTCATTAATTTCCTACAATTGAATTTGTTTAAGTATCTAAAAGTTTGTCAGAATTAAAACGCTCACTTTAATTTCTTCGACAGGTGGACACGACACTTCCATTTCTTCCTCTTCTTTTACGTCTTCTGCGATTTCTTCGGGTTCACTTTTAAGTTGTTGAACCTCCATTTTATCTTCCTCCTCTTTTTCATCTGGCGGTACATTTTGAACCGTGTCTTCTGCTATGCTCTCTTGAGAAGTGTTTAGGTCTTCTGTAGATGTGTCAGCGATCGATGTATCGGGAAGTTCTTGTGAAATAAAAAAAAAATTAATTTCCCTCCAAAATACGCCATCAACTTAACCTAACTTATAACATAACAGATCGTTGGCATTAAAAATCGCAAAATTGGAGAATTTTAAACAATTCTGCGAGAGTAGGTTCGAAAAAGTGCATTTGAAATTTTCGATCAATTGAACCATGAGTCACCCAAAATAATAATAAAAATTATGAAGATCAACGCAAATCAGATATCGATGGCAATTATGACGTAAAATTAATGCTAAAAACCAAGTAATAAAAAAAAGTACCTTCTTGCAATTCCTTTTCCAATGCATCCTTAAGGCGTTTGACAAGGACCGGTTTGTTGCCTTTGGTGTCCAAACCCCTCGCGGTCAACTCCGAACGTAATTCCACCACTTTTAATTTAGCCGGATCAATCGTGCTCATTTTACGATTAAATTATTTTTTCTAAATATTAGAATATTTTCCAAAATAACACAAAATAGCTGTCGTACAAAATCATCAAGCACAAAAATGTACGCGCAAAATAAGCAAATGGCGGCCCAACTATCGCATGCGCATTACGTAACTCGATTGCCGTCAACACAAAATAAAGCACCGTCCACACGACGATTTAAATTTGTTTTCAATTTTTATTACCGTCTCGCAAGAGAGACTTAAAGGCAAACTCGCGTTTTTGTTTCTCATTGACGATTTTTTAGCGTAAATCATTACGGTGGAATTTTTAAAAGCTTCGGTTTCGCTATTGTTTACGTCACACGAAATCGATAAAGCGTGGTTTCCACGCAACGCGCGTAAATAAATCGAAAGACAACAAGAAAATAAAATTCCAGTGTTTTAGAGCGGTCGCAAAAAAAATGGATGAAATTGAAATTGAAGATATTCCAGGTAATTTTTATTTAATTTAACCGTGGAAGCGCCACCGCAGAGCCAATATTTCAGTGCCAATCAACAACGATCTGGAAAGACGAATTGCCGAAGCGTTTGAAATTTTTGATCATGCCGGCAACAAAACCATAGACGTCCGGGAAGTAGGCACCGTAGTGCGTAGTTTGGGTTGTGCTCCATCTGAAGCCGAAATTCAAGAAATAATTTTGGGCGTGGAAGAAAGTGAATTGCCCGGTTGCGTACACTTGCGCTCCTTTCTTCCTTACGTTTCTCAAATGATAACGGAGCACAGGTGCGTCGCCGCTTATTCGAATCGAATATTGTAATAAAAATTGTCGAGATTTTAGATACGAAACCGCTTCGGCCGATAAGCTTTTGGAGGCCTTTCACGTACTGGATCCCGAAAAGCTCGGTTACATTTCGAAAGATTTTTTTGTTCAAGTGATGACCGAATACGGGGAGCCGTTTAACACCGACGAAATTGAAGAAATGTTGGAAATTACCATCGATCCTTACTCTCAAAATATTCCCTACGAGTACTACATTAACAAACTTATGGTGAGTAATAATTCAGCCTCTCCTCCTCATTTTTACCTTTGCACATTTCCCCGTAAGTAGTACGACGCACCCGAAGATCGAAGCGCTTTCAGAATCGCCGATGCGATCGAAGCCGCCAAACCCCCTCCCCCTCCTCCTCCCAGAACTTTTTCGGAACAAATGAGAGATTTGCAAGAACTTCAAAATCAAGAAGGCTGATCGATTCCTGCTTTTAACTTTTGTTTTAATTTTAGATCGACTAAAGAAGAAAACAATCTCCTCGTGTGGATCTTCCAAATCAAGTTAAACAATTATATTCATATTATTGAGTTTGAATAATAAAGAATTATAAAGTTAAAAAAATAATTAAAACGACAAACATCGTGCGAACGGGAATCTCGTTAATCCGTTTGTGTGCGTCAATAGTAGATCCAAAAATATAATAATAAAACCGTCGATCGTCATGGTTACCGATTGTAGCTGCGATACACCAACACCAACAATTTATTTATTTTGGCAACGAAATTTATTGTGTTTCTGATGTTTCTGGAAGTTGATTCCATCCGCCACTGGCGAGATAATTAAATAAAAGCAATTTGTACGCACTCTGTACACCGTCTATCCTCTTCCATCTTCCTTTAACACACGGAGCACCCTACTCGTTTACCTCGTTCACTTGTTTTACGTACGAAAGTCGTGAAAATTGTTTTATTTGCAATGTTCGCAATTTTTACTTATACTTAAAAAACTCAATATTTTTTTTATCGAAAATAAATAATACAGATCAGAAAGGCTCTTGCGTGCGCACAAACTTGCGGCGCTAATTCAAGTGAAAAAAATATCGGTTCAAAGTTTACAATATTTTGTACGCCCATTTCAGTTTAAAGTACACCGATTCAAATTTAGCATACATAAAAAATGGCGCAAGTATTAAATAAGGGACGTAATTCGCTCTTGGGTTTGAAAAAGGGTAACTCAAATTAAATCCAACTTAATTAGTTTTAACACAGCTGCTTACTGTTTTAGCGATTAATTTGGCCAAGGTAAATGCGTCTACTTCAAAGACGTACGAAACTTTACAAGTGACGGTCCCGAAGCCTTTTGTTTATCATGTCGAGCTGAACAGGCCCAAGCAACGCAATGCTATCAACGTTGCGATGTGGTCGTAAGTTAGGCAATTCATTTTCTTCTAGATAATCAACTTGATTTGTTTACTTTTAGAGAATTTGGGAAATGTTTTAAAGACTTGCACGAGGATCCAGATTGTCGGGTGGTTGTGCTGTCGGGTGTAGGGCAGCTGTTTTGTGCTGGGCTCGATTTTAAATCGGCAATGGCAATGGGAGAAAAGCTTGCCGAAGTTGAAGATCCGGGACGAAAGGGACGGCTAATTTACAACGTGTTGAGAAAATATCAAGAATCCATATCGCAGCTTGAACTGTGTTCGAAGCCGGTGTTGGCTGCGATTCATTCGGGTTGCATCGGTGCCGGAACTTCGCTTATAACGGCGAGCGATATGAGATATTGTACTAAAGATGCGTGGTTTCAAATTAAAGAGGTAATTTTTTTAAATTGCTCATGTTCTTGAAAAGTATAACTTCCTTAGGTTTTACTCGGAATGGCAGCAGACGTTGGCGTTATACAAAGAATGCAGAAAGTTATAGGCAATGACAGTCTTTTTAGGGAATTATGTTACAGTGGAAGGCAATTTTCAGCCGAAGAAGCGTTGAATTGTGGTCTCGTTTCCAAAATCTTCGACAATCAAGAAAGGTGAGCCCTAAATACAACTTACGTAGGTTTTCATACTCTCGTTTTTTTTAGCATGATGAAAGGCGTGTTTGAAATTGCTGAAGATATTTCCAAAAAGAGTCCCGTTGCAATACAGGGGCTGAAAGAAAGCATAATTTACTCGAGGGATCATTCGGTGCAAGAGGGGCTCGACCACATTGTAAGAACCGTCTCTCGTATTCACGCACAAATTCAAATAAAATCTATTTTAGGGCATTTGGAACCAACTTATGTTGCAAAGTGAAGATTTTGGCAATGCCACCATAGCGGTTGCAACCAAACAGGATGATGTGCTGTTTGCAAAACTGTAAAAGTGGCTTTCGATACCTTTCTTCGATGATTACAGATGTTTTTTATATTGCCTAAGAATACAAGATTTTCAAAAACAAATCTTTTATTTACTACCCGACGTTAGTTTTTCTCAATGTAGGTATTTTTATTTTTCTTTCGCGAGGAAGACTAAGAATAATTTATGCAAGTCGTATAAATCGGCAACAATTAATTTATGTAATGAAATTTTGTGAGAGTTACCAGATTTCATGTCGTCGATGCGTCGTATTTTTTATTATTGACTAGAGACTGATGTCACGGTTGCTATGGCGATTGGTGATTAATCATTTTTTAGTCATTTTATTAATCCAGGATGCGTCAGGCAAATTTTAACTTATCTACGTTACTGATCGAAACGAAATTAATTTAATTTCTGATCTCGGAAAAATTGGAATTTCTGAAACTAATCTACATAATAATATTTTCGTATGTAACATTATTTTTCAGAAATTTATTTCACAATAAAAACTCCTTAAATATATTTCATTTTATTTGTAAACAGATCAATTATTCAAAAACATTTTCAGAAAAAAGATTTACAAATTAATTTAACAAAATTACCCTTTCTTAGTGATAAGAAAATGAAGAAGCTTGATAAATTACGGGCTTGCCTTGCCAGCCAAAACTTCTAGAATAAGATCTCGAGTAAGATGGATAATTGGTATTGTAATAAGAGTTGCCGTAATATTGAGGAAGTGGTTCGGGGGCTAGAATAGCGAGGGCAAAAGCCAAGATGACGGCTAAAACAATCTGGAAAATAAAAAAGAAAATTAGCCAGGTATCACCGCAGCACAGATTTAAAATAAAATGATCATTCAAACACTTACAAATTTGTACATCTTCGAGAGGATTATTTGACTTACTAAACTGATGAGAGCTTTTTGATTCTGAAAACTTATATAGTACCTACTTACAACCTTGACTATCAAATTTGCATAATAAAACTCGAATTTTTAGTTTTTGGTGATTATAATATAATTTACATTAAATTAAAGCAGTCTTAAAGAAAGCCAAAATTCCATTTTAAATTTTCATGTTAAAGTTACTCGATTTTCTTTTTCTTTATTACTTTTCTTTTCATTACAGTTGCCTCGTTACAATGTAGGTCAAATTAAAATTGTTCAAATTTTGTTGGGATACAAAACCACTCCAAAATTAGTAAAAAAATCACTGCTTAATTCGTGTGAACAAGATTTGCCGCTTTTTATTTGTGAAAAATATATAAATTTTTATATATTAAATAAATTGTTTTTGGTTATTTATTTAAAACTTTTGTTTTAGAAATCAAGTAGCAAACAAAACACTTTATTTTTGAAAAATAAAATAATGTAAACTTTGTTTTTCTTTAAATTTCTATTTTAAAAAATAAAAAAAGATGGGCTATTTTTACCATCTCTGGAAATCGAAAAGAATCTCGTTCAAATTCGCGATTTCGATTAAAGAAAATCGCGTGACCAAATATTTAAAATGACCGCTTAAAGCGAGCAGTTCTATGTTTTGTCATCATAATGAAGCTTTGTCTGCACCGCTTCATGATATATCATATATCACAACCATGCATTTTGAAGGCTCCTTTCCCATTTTAAAGCTTTTAATCCACGCTTTTCTGCTAACAATTACTTACACCTCACCCAACTGATTTGTCCATTTCACTTTGAATTTCCCTTTCTTGTGAAACTTGTGGAAATTAAGATCAGAATTCTTTCTAGCGCTAGAATTACATCCGTGAACACAACAAAACGCTCTTGATTTTGATTTAGCTGTATTCATTTTGTCGTTTGCCTAATAACAAATTAATTTCGAGGCAAATTTTCAAATATAAGCAAGCTACGTTTCCCACAGAATAGCTATAGTTAGTAATCAGAATATTATTATCATTTTGTCCTAGGAAATATTATATTAAAAGATAAACTTTTGTATAAGTTGACTATTTTTCAAAACTGTAAGAAATGGTCAACAAACACAGCAGAGTGTAATTCGCTTTCATCAAGTAAAGTTTAGGTCTTAATTAAATCTTTTATTTTGTTTTTAAAAACCAAAATAACTAAGGCCCAAACGTAATTAGCACTTAGAAGCAATATTTAACGATAATACCGATAGTAATACCGATGCATGCTAACTTATGACAAGTGCCCGTTTTAGCGAGTTAACATTTCTGCCGGCAGACGTCGCTTCACTTAGCTGTAGTCGCGAATAAACTCGCGAATAAATAAGTACTTTTCGTTCTCCCGGCGCGATCTATGAGCCATTTTATTAATCACATATTTAAAACAACATTGGAAAAACTGCTCGCATATGTACCTATAAAATAAAGAAAATGATTTTTAAATAATTAACTCATGACCCATCGAATTGATTAGATTATAATGCCTAATATGAAGAAATTATCAATTATTTTGATTCATCTGTCATCTTGACCATCTTGACGTACGTCATTTGTAAAAACAAAAAGTTACCATCAAGCGACATAAAAGTAACCAAATAACGAACACACGACAACGTCATCTTGGTGTGTGTGTCTTTTTGGGTGTAATGTTATGCAAAATTTAATATTTTGCCAAACGCATTGTGGTGTCGAACGAACGTCGTATAAGCTCATTCACAATGGTAATTTTTTCCTTTAATTTTTCGAGTTTTCTTAGGGCGTTGAATTGACGTGTCGTGTTTTTTAGGTGTTGATAGCCGCCGCAGTATGCACCAAAGCCGGAAAAAGTGAGACAAATTTGCTAATATCCAATAATCTTATATAAAAATTGTGTCTTTTTAGCTATTCTTTCGCGTCAGTTTGTGGAAATGACCAAGGCTCGTATCGAGGGTTTGTTGGCAGCATTTCCTAAGCTCATACCGGCTGGCACTCAGCACACTTTTGTAGAGACCGACTCTGTGCGGTATGTTTATCAGCCCTTGGAGATGCTATATATGTTATTAATAACTACCCGAGCTAGCAACATTTTAGAGGATCTTGAGACTCTGCGTTTGTTTGCACGAGTGGCAAGTTTTTGCATTTTCTTTTTTCTCGTCGCAAGTGATTATATTTCGATTTTCTAGATACCAGAGTATTGTCGTTCGTTGGACGAAAACGAAATAATCGAAAATGCCTTCAACCTTATCTTTGCATTTGACGAAATCGTTGCTTTGGGTTATAGGGAAAGCGTGAATTTGTCGCAAATTAGAACTTTTGTAGAGATGGATTCTCACGAGGAGAAAGTATACCAAGCCGTGAGACAGGTAATTTGTTGCATTCGTAGTTTTCTTATCGATCGTGAAACATTACAACAATTTTTTTAGTCTCAAGAAAGAGAAGCCAAAAATAAGTTGCACGAGAAGGCTAAAGAGTTGCAGCGTAAACGAATGGAGTTGGCCAAGAAAGGTGGAAAACCCACGTTTGGCAGCAGTGGTGGTTTTGGTAATTCTAGTAGTGGTTACACCCCCGCACCTTCTGTTGGTGATATAGCCAACATTTCAAACGATGTTAAGCCATCCACCTATACTTCTGTCCAGTAAGTTTTTTTAATAATTCTTATATTTGGAACTCCTTTGTAAAAAGTGGCCATCTCATCAAAATGTATAACCACTTTCCGGGTGTTCCGATATTCTTTTCTTTTATCATGTTCAATTTAAACTAAATCCTCGTGGAGCAGATATTCACTAATGGTGAATTTATGGAAGCATTTAATCTAACGTAAGGGTTCTATTGATTCTAAATCTCTCGATAGGCAATTGCACTATTTGGTACAAAAATTACATTCAATCGATGCAATTTCAGAAAACAAGTGCCAATGCGTGCAATGAAATTAGGTGGCAAAGGAAAAGACGTGGAGTCGTTTGTCGACCAATTGAAATCGGAAGGGGAAAATGTAGTAAATACGGTAAACAACGTAGCACAACCCGGTCAGAAATCCATCGCCATCAAATCAGAAATTGACGGGTAATTGACAGGTGATATTGTCAACGACAAAATTTAATTTTTTTCTTTTTCGTCAGGGTTCACTTGAAGCAGGAAGAGAAGTTGATAGTTCGTATGGGACGCGATGGTGGCGTACAACAGTTCGAGCTCTTGGGGTTAATTACTTTACACGTAGGCGACGAAAAGTGGGGACGTGTTCGGGTGCAATTGCAAAATCGCGACAATCGCGGTATACAACTGCAAACTCACCCTAACGTCGATAAAGAACTATTCAGGTTGCGTTCACAGGTGAGCCGTGTACCACTCGACGAATTTGAGTCGTAAAATCTCGCATGTCTTTCTAGATCGGGTTAAAACAACCCGCCAAACCTTTCCCATTGCACACAGACGTCGGCGTCCTAAAGTGGAGACTTCAAGGCACGGACGAGAGTTTGGTGCCGTTCCTCATAAATTGCTGGCCTTCCGATGCCGGAGATGGTAGCTGTGACGTTAACATCGAATACGAACTTACCAGAACAGATTTTGAACTCACAGACGTTAATATTTTCATTCCTTTGCCGTAAGTTTATTAAAACTTATTTTAATTACGTTTAATTAATTAATTGGTTCCTTTGCAGTATAAGTTCCGTTCCAGTTGTGGGCGAGTGCGACGGCACTTACAACCACGAGTCCAAACGTAACCAGTTGGTTTGGTCTTTGCCTTTAATCGATTCGAGTAACAAGACAGGTGCTATGGAATTTTCCGTACCAAAGGCCATTCCTAACGACTTCTTTCCAGTTAACGTGTCGTTTAGTTCGAAATCTGCCTACGCACAAATCAAGGTAAGTTTATAAGGGAAAATTTCTTAATTTGTTGCATAAACGTTTTCAGATAACGGATGTTTTACTCGTGGACGAAGACACGCCCGTGAAACACGCGGTCGATTTGGCGATGTTTCCCGATAAATACGAAATTGTTTAAAATGATTTTTTTTTTTTTATGTAACTTAGGTGAAAAGCGGAAGAACACTTTTATATCATATTTTGTCTTGATTGCAAGTTTAATTTTGTACAAAATTTCTCAATGATTGTGTAAATACAAGAGACAATTAATCTGTAAGTTTAAAACCGACAACCCCTTTCCTAAGCAGACCATGTTACTTTAAGATATGTTTTTATTAAAAAGAATCTTATTGGTGTAGCGAGTATTAGAAAAAATCAGTTACTTTTTGTAAATAGTTTAAGTGATTTTTGAAATTTCTGTCATTCTTCAAATGCAACCGCACACACACACACACACAAATGAGTTGTGCCGTTTTGAGTGAACCAAAATATTACCTAGTTTATTTTTGTAACCCATTTCCCCTTTCCTTCCTCCTCACACTTTTTAGTTATCATTAATGTGTATCTGTTGCTTTTTACTTTAAATAAATAAAAATTATTATATTTATCGCCAGTTGTGACTTTGTGAGACTTACTTCAAAATTCGGTCTCAATTTTTGAGTTGAAAAACTACTACGTTAAAGTGGAACGTTTTAAAATAATATACAATAGTGTAGACTTCTTCGATAGCTTCTTTGTTATGTTATTGAAAATAAGTAAACTAACGGCGGTCTTTTCTATAATATCAAGGCATAAACCTACTCTTTTTTATTGGAATTGATTGGAAAAATAGTAATAAATGTTATTGTATTTACTTGACCTGCATCTCAGGTAAGTACAACCAAAGATAATTTAAAGTTTAACGTTGAGATGTTAACCGTAAATCCTTACAAACCAGTGTGTATTAAATAACATGTTGTAGTGTTACCGAATGGACAGCGGTGAAAATTTAAATGGTGATTTTGGAGTACAATCCGATTAGACGTGTTTTGAGCCCTTCACCTGTAAGGTGAAAATCAAGTGAAATTTTTGTGTGGTACAGCCGATCAGGTAATCTTACGATCACCTGTGTTTGCGTTTGGAGATCGATTTCACAGGAAATTAGGAAGATTTATTTTATTTATGAGGACGAAAGGTACTGCGAATTTGCTTTCTTCTTTGAGTGTCATACACTATGTAGTACGTAGACGATCAACTTGGCAGTAGCCAAGGTGATATACCAGGGAATTACTAATGGAGTGGTTTCCCGTTTCCATCTCTATAGCCCACAGATGGATATTTAGTTTTAGATCACAACGAAAGTTTATTTGAAGGAGAACACCTTTTAAATTGTTGTTGGCTTTGTTTTCTTTATTTTACCCATTTATTCAGCCTAGAACTATATATTTCTATGAATTACGACCTTGGATAAAATCAAATAATCACGTAGATCAAGGTCGTATCTCAGAGATGCGATCTTCCTGTTAAAATTATTGTATATTAATCGATGGTATAAAGACGTAACTAAAATAATAATGATAATACTTTTCGATAGTTTTATGAAAAAATTATTATATACTTAAGTTAGTAAACCTTTTGTAAAACGTCAGCAGTGACAAATATGTTATTAGAATTTTCTGCTTCTACCTTATCAATATTTTGTAACTCCCTTGAAATAAATTTATTGGCATGATGATGGGTGTGTTGTACTTGGTTGCTGCAGGACATTGATCTTTCTTTGGTTTAGAAAATCCCATTTTATATTCGCTTTATAATCCTCATAAAGCTCGTGGAGATTTGAGAAAGTGAGCCGTTCATCAAAGTATTTCTTAACCGATTTTTCCCTCATAGTGAGATTACATCCAATGTATGAAGGAACTTGCTTTAAAAAACCCGATATTGGATCCCTTTTGCAATAAGTGAATATTCGTAATGACCACTGGTGTCTTTTATTGCCACTGCTGATTGTCGCAATTATTTCTTTCTTGGGAACATTGAATATAGAATTTCTCTTTTCATTATTTATTTTATCGTGACATTTCCGAACACATTTTTCGTTACATCCAGACTTTATTTTCTTTTTGCTTTTCTGTTAACAAATTCTTTTGTTTCTTTAAAACTTTATCTCGCCAGTTTCTTCCCCGGGGTAGTCTTCTTTGGCACGCACCTCATCTTCTTTTTCGCACGAGGATTTACATTTTCATTTTCAAGAGCTATTTTGGTTTGTTGCGACTGAATTTGTTTAGATGTAGAAAATAATTCTTCGTAATTAATAACTGGTTAGTCGATATATCACCGAAAGTTGCTCGTAAGTGAATTAAAACAACTATTAGTGTAATAGTTATTTTTTTATTACTTATTTATACATGATAAAAATGTAAACGCCCACGATAAGTGTTACAAATTGTTAGAACTTATAACCGGACCAGTGTCGTTATTATCAATTCGAACGAAGTAATTTGATGTTGGCAACAATGGGATTAGTTTTCGTATCATAAGGTTGATAATTTTGAAAGTAGTCCTAGTCAGAAGTAGGTCCTCGCAAAAGTGAGGAAGGAATCCTAGACGATCGGTAGTGAAATAAAAATAATTATTAATCAAGTTGAATTGAATTTCAATGTTTAAGGGCTAATTGCACCAAATTCGATTAAAAAACACTTCACAATACTATAATAAACGAGATATTAACGATGTTGATGCAATAAGCCCTTGGTGTAATTATTCAACGTTTTTGTGTTGCATTAAATTAAATTATTACCCATCTTCTATTATCAGTAAATTATAAATGGACAAGAGTAATTTCTCTCAAAATTGATCTTTTTTATAATGTGAACCATAGAAAAGAGCTCACGAAGATTTACACATAATTGATTTGCCCTGTATGACGTACAAAAGAAAAAAAAATTCAATTCAAAAATTTTAATAGATTACATTTTGAATTAATTTGCAAAACAACACAAAGTTAATGAGTTTTGTTTTTAATAAAATGATTTTACATTAATTTTTTGACAACGTTAATTATTTTTCTTTTCTTATTTTTTTGTTTAAATATCACACAAAATATTGAAATCGTTCCTCGCGTATTCGAACCGTGTAAATAATTATAATACAAATACTTTCGAGGACATAAATTAAAAAAATTATTTAAGTAAATCTATATAAATTGTTAATCTTAAATTTCTTTGGTTAAAATGCAACAAATTGTTGTTAATAGGATGGAATATTACACATGGAACTGTCCGAGCATGGCGAACCGTGTCGATGACTTAGTGAATGTTGTAAGGCCATCGGTGTTAACCATTCTTTAGGCAGGCAGCGCTCCAAAAACGGCACCCAACTACTAAAATAAGCTAAACGATTCACCCATGGTGGAATATCTTTACCGCAAAGGATCTGCAAGTAAAAATTAAAAAGTTTAACAAACAAACTCTTGGAGTGAACGCATGGTGGGGGTAACTTCCGTGTACAAACCGAGCTTGGCATTGCCTAACTTTCCGAAACCTCAGAACTTGAAAGGTAAATTTCTACGCTCAGAGACAAAGTGTCTTTCCAGCACAAAAACTAATAAATGGCAGATAATAAGGTCCGCAGTAAAACTACAACAAAACCGGAAAAAATAAATAAATCCAAAAAAATAATGAAATAATATATAATTTAAAAATTAAAAACCCCTACAAAAGTCTACAATCGACTGTTTTTGGAGACGTTATCCCTCCGAGATACAAAGAATGATCGGCTTACTTATTAGGTCAATGACTATCTCGACAGATTATTTAAAGAAGCAAAGCTCAACCTAGGTTTCGTGAAAATCGAAGAAACTTACTTTTGTGCAGGCCCCCGAAAAGTGATTACAATTGTTGTTCATAAGATGATAGCGATCGCCCCTAAATTCTCTACCAAGTTCGCTAACGATACGTTTCACTCCATCTTCCGTGAAGTCTGTATAACCGATTTGTATAGATTGTCTAAAAAGTGGCAAAAAAATAAAAGCCTACCAGTAAAATAATTTTTTGGAAAAAATCTAATTACCTAAATTTAAATTGTTCTCCTAAATCCTTTTCATCTCGTGGTTCGATTTCAAAAATTCCCGTAAACGGAAATTGGTGTCCACCGTACGCATACTCGATCCCATATATTTCAACACCCGAATGAAAAACACCCAAACCGATGTTGGCAGTATACTCATTAACTTTGTACATGTCGTAAACATTAAGAAGCACCGGCTCCTTCGCCATGTTATTTGGTAACAATTCGTCCGAACCTGAATCTCTCGTCACATTCATACAACCAAATGGCAGGTTACACGCGATCCCGTTCGAAAACATCCTAAAACACATTACAATAAAGAACAATCAAAATTATGACTCGACAAAATAAATAAAACAAGGAAAAGAATTGGTCAACATGAATATTCACAGCTTACCCTGAGCTTAAATTTGTGTCACGCGCGAACCGAAATATATTGACTACAATTGAATTTTAAGTTTTGTTTAATTCATATAAACTTCCGTTTAGAGCCTTTTAAAAAATAATTCGCCTAATTTCGTTAAAAAATATAAATTTTGACCAGGATTTTAGGTTAGCATTTGTTGACTTGTCAAAATGACAGGTGGAGGCACAGGAACGGCCCGAGTAACTTTTAGGTTTTTGTGAAAATTTAATAATTACGAGGTCGTCCATAATCTCTAGATTCGTAAAGCCACCAGGCCAGACTCCATATAAAACTTTATATATAAATTTTATCAAAAAGTATTTCAAAATTAAAATTAAATTTATTTTTTTCATTTGTGTTTATGCTTTAATTAGTGGAAAATTATTATCGGTACGCCACTGTTAGAATTAAATTCAAGTCACCGCGAGTAAGGTTATGTGTAATATCAAAAATTTGCTTTGTTGTATTAAAACTCCGTAAAATAAAATTGAAAGAAGATGACGGCCGTTGAAGAAAATCGCGAAAAGGCCCTCCAGGACTACAGAAAAAAGCTTCTCGAGCACAAAGAAGTCGAATCGCGGCTAAAAGAGAGTACGTAATAATTTTTGTCAAGTCATAATAATAATAATTATTGTTTCTTTAGTGCGTGAGCAGTTGAAAGATTTAACTAAGCAATACGACAAGTCAGAAAATGATCTGAAAGCTCTGCAAAGTGTCGGTCAAATCGTCGGAGAGGTTCTGAAGCAATTGACCGAAGAAAAGTGTAAGTCGGCACAGCCGAACCAAATTTGACTTTTCTAATCGACATATTTTTGTTTAGTTATCGTAAAAGCGACAAACGGACCTCGCTACGTGGTCGGTTGTCGTAGACAGTTGGATAAAGCAAAGTTAAAGGCGGGCACTCGCGTGGCTCTCGATATGACGACACTGACCATCATGCGCTACCTGCCTCGCGAGGTGGATCCTTTGGTGTACAACATGAGCCACGAAGATCCCGGCGATGTAACGTATTCAGCCATCGGTGGTCTGTCTGAGCAAATTCGCGAGTTACGCGAGGTTATCGAGTTACCTTTGATGAACCCCGAACTCTTTCAACGGGTGGGTATTACGCCACCCAAAGGATGTCTTTTATATGGACCCCCCGGTACCGGCAAAACCTTACTGGCACGTGCAGTTGCTTCTCAACTAGATGCTAACTTCTTGAAAGTTGTCTCCAGTGCAATTGTAGACAAATACATTGGCGAATCTGCACGACTCATCAGGGAGATGTTTAATTATGCCAAAGATCATCAACCTTGTATCATATTCATGGACGAAATAGACGCCATCGGCGGTCGGAGATTTTCAGAGGGCACTTCAGCCGATCGTGAGATTCAGCGTACTCTCATGGAACTGTTAAATCAAATGGACGGTTTCGATTCCCTGGGTCAGGTTAAAATGATTATGGCCACCAATCGTCCCGATACTTTAGATCCGGCTCTTTTACGTCCCGGTCGTTTGGATCGAAAAATTGAAATTCCTCTTCCAAACGAACAAGCCCGACTTGAAATTCTCAAAATTCACGCCACTCCCATTTCTAAACATGGAGAAATCGACTACGAAGCTGTCGTCAAATTATCTGATAGTTTTAATGGAGCCGATTTAAGGTAAAACCTTATTATGATTACATAAAATGTTGATCTTCTTGGGCATTAGGGGATGCAGTTTAAATAAAAGACAAACGGGAACGTCTACTAGTTTCGACTTTTAATTAAATCATCATCAGGACTCGTAACCCAGGTGGTGAACTCTTTCTCAAAATACTGCAATACATAAGATAAGCATGAACGTAAAGGTGTGTAAGTCCGGCACGAACACCGCAATATCAAACATACAAAATTAAAAACATAAAGTTTATGTTTTATAATTTGACAATTTGTTTTAACTACAGGTGGATCCTTTTTACAGTTCTCCTGGTTATGTTTTTAATTTTGTATGTTTGATATTGCGGTGTTCATGCCGGACTTACACACCTTTACGTTCATGCTTATCTTAAGTATTGCAGTTTTTTGAGAAAGCGTTCAACACCTGGGTTACGAGTCCTGATGATGATTTAATTAAAAGTCGAAACTAGTAGACGTTCCCGTTTGTCTTTTATTTATACTGCATCCCCTAATGCCCAAGAAGATCAACATTTTATAAAATAATTTTGGGGTGAGAATCAATCTTTTACTTATTATGATTAGTTTGCAGTATTGAATGTTTCGATAACAATTAAATTGTGTTTTCAGGAACGTGTGCACCGAAGCTGGTTTGTTTGCGATTCGCGCCGAACGAGAGTACGTAATTCAGGAAGATTTCATGAAAGCTGTTAGAAAAGTGGCAGACAATAAAAAATTGGAAAGTAAATTAGACTATAAACCAGTCTAGGCTGGGCACTATTTTCACATTTTGGCCAATAAATGTGTATTTAACGATAAAGAAAAGTTCAAGATGTTTTGTGTCTCAATTTCTTTTAACTTAATTGGTATTACATTTTTTTAATAATAAAATTTATTTACTTGATTCTTTTTAATTTTCGCCAATTCTTTTAAGCAGACGATACAAAGTCGACGGCATTAAAATTAAAACGATCTTTATTTTTAGAACATATTTTCTTTGATAACAACAAATAAACAAAATAAACTTGCACATTTAACAATAATAAAAAGAGGAATGAGATGTTTTAAAAACATAAAATATATTATAAAAGTTTTTATAAATTAAAATTTAATATCACACGGTAAAATTTCCGCCAACTATCACCCAGTCGTCATCATCTGTGCTCGATTTTCGTCTCGGTTTAGTATCTGGTTCTGTACATGACTGGGTCATTCTCAATTGTGGAATATTTTTTATCGACGCTGAAATAGCTCATCGCTCTATCAATTTTTTTACACAAAATTTTACCTCGACGTTCAAATTACTTACTTAAGATAGTTTGCAGACTGGAAGTTGTGAATTTTTTGACAACAGACGCGTTTTGTTGAATTGGTGTAGAATCATTTTGTTCCGAAAGAGTTGAAAGCTGGTTTTTTTTATCCAAATTCAATTCTTTTACATTCCAAGTAGGAGGTATGGAGTGCACTACTAAAAAATAATGTATTCAAATCACAATCGGTATCCTTTCGTATCATATTGTATTTACCGGGAGCTTCTAATTTCTCCAAATTTCCAGTTGTGGTATCGGAAGCAACATTTTCATTTGAGCTACTAAGTGCGTAATTAATTCTAGATTTGCTTAAGTCCATAGAGCCGTTCCTTTCTGGTTTTCTATTCACGGATTCTGAATCCAAATTCAAAGACATGTGCATACAATTACCTTTTATTGTTCCTGTAAAAAAATATTTGTTAAAATAATGTTACCCTTATTTAAGAACAAAAAAGTAAAAATAACCTATTATACAAAAATTCATGTGTTTGTCCTCGTTGTGTATTATACTTACCAAGAGAGTGTACTGGATCCAAATTTGTGGTACTAATGCCAGAAGCAATGTTCTCATTACCAATCTCGAATCTATAATTTGATTGGGGTTTGCTCAAATTTAAGGAGCTGTTTCTTTTCGGTATTTTATCTGCACATTTTGTATCCAAGTTCAACGATCGCTGCATCCAATCGTCTTTTATTGCTGAAAAATATCAAATCAATTAATTTTTTAAGGTTCGTTATAGCCGGATATGACTGTAGTTACAAAATTAAATGCTACGGTGAAATTAATATTGTGTGTAAACTTACCAGTACTTTCTGAATTTTTATGTGACCGCTGCATTTCTTCTTCCTTATTGTTTTTAGTCACTTTCACCTTATCAAAACACAAAATGTCGGCTAGCAGTTTTTCTTTCTCCTCAATATCCTTGACAATCGCTTCCCGACTCCTCAAATCTGGCTTAAATCCGTACATACTGACGTTCATGAAGACACTTCTAGACGAGTGACTTTCGGCATCTGAACTAGCCGAACTTGCAGTCGTACAACTTCCTCTTTTATGACTCCTCGGTTTGTAAAGAATGTTATCGTCGAACTCCTGATGCGAAATTTCGTCGTATGCTTTCAATTTCTTTACTTTTTCGTTCAATGACGTCGATTCGACTGCCTCTTCTGCGTTTGTAACAATTGTAGTGTCTGTGTGAACCGTTAAATCGTTTCCCGATGGTGTTTTTGTGACAGTCGGTTGGATACTAGCTGCTTTGTTCACTTTTGGCTCTAAAACATTATTAATTTACGAATTCAAAAGATATTTCCGGCTTACCTAAAAGATCTTCGGGATTTTCGGCGATTCTGATCAAACTTCTGTCGCCTTCCAAAATAAAAATTTCTTTTCTTTTCGTACAAATGGCAACAGACACGATTTGCCTGAGGTTACTCACGATTGCTTTGGCCGTGGGTCCGTTAGGATTTGGATCCAAAACGTACAGTATGTCATTGTTATATGTCACAAGTAAATCATTGTATGGCATCAAAACTCCAAACGATGTTTCATTTACTCTCGACTGTTTCAATTGTTTGGAAATGGGATTGATGAGCTGAACTTCGCGATCCGACATTTTAAAACTTTTTTCTAAAATGTCCTTTAAAAAAAATTGAGCAATTAAAATGTGAAGAGCAGAAATGGAATAAGAAGAAAGCTCACTTTAAACTTGAGTGTCTTTTGAACTTCGCCTGCCAGATTCGAAATCCATAGTCTTAACCCGGGTCTCGAGCAATATGAAATTACGTCTTTAGGATTTGGACTCTTTTGATAAAAAACACCTCCAAATTTGTCCAACCTGAAAGCCTCTTTGTGAAATTTCAACGAGTTATAAATTTATTATTCAAACCTACACTTTCCTGTCTTTTGTACCGATTTGTGTCACAGTTTTCCAGTCTTCCGCTTTGCTGATAATACTCCGGTATTTTGTCGACACCAACAAACCTTGCGAATTGTAACTCAGCTGAACGACCGGTGAAGCTTCGTTCAAAATGTATCGTGAGGTGATGATGTGCTAATAATTTGAAAAGACGTTAGAATCAATTTTAAATGCAATTAGAAAACTTACCATAGAAAAATTGACATTTGTGAAGACGACTTGCCCGCTTTTATCACCCGAGAACAATTTTGTTCCATTTCTGGACCATTCTAAGGCAGTGACGGTTGTTTTATGCATATCCCCCACGGTGTACCTCTCCACTGGTTGTTCTTGCTTAGGAAGCACTTGTTCGGGTAAATCTCTGGCGTGCTCCTTAGGAACTTGAAAAATACTGACTTTTCCATTAGCACATCCGCATGCTACCATATAATCCACGGTGGATACAATTTTTACTATAGTTATTTCACTGCTTAGATCCTAAAACCGAAAGAGTTAAAAATAGAAACAAACTCCTATCAAGTTAAACAACTCACCTCCCCTTTTAATTTTTGAATTATTTTCTTCTTCCGATCGTACCAATACAGCACACCGGTGTTACTACCCAACGCTATAAAATCCGACACCACATCCACGCACGTCAATTTAACATAGACGGGAAATAAACCACTTTGAACTCTCAGGGGTAAGCAAGCGAAGAGGTCAGTCAAAGGCGCCCACTCTCTCAAATCACCCATTACTTTTTTTTTGTTTGATGAAAATTTATCAACATAATTTGAAATTAGACGAACAAAACATATTTATCGTGTGTTAACGTTATCAGTGTTATCGTTGAATTGTTTTTTTCGTTTTAACATTATCGTCCTCTTCGTGCTCCGGTGCACGGTACCCGGCGTACATCGACAACTACGTTCAGGGGGAAACACCAAAAAGCACCTTCAAATTCTTGTGTTTCCTCGGCCAGTGGAATTATCAATTTGTTTGGAATTCAAAAGTAACCTCGAGATGACGACAGTTATTGGAATGATAAAGAGAAAATGAATTTCAGTGGTGGTACATCGTTTAGGAAATCGGCAAAATTTTTCCTGCTTTATCTTTCGTGATATATTTTAACCAGCATAGTCTATACTTCGAAAACCAGGATACTTTTCTGACACAATTGACAACCAATATTTTTTGAAATTTCCAATTACCACCTTAAAAATATTCTATGTACGCCTCTGACCGTTTTACAATACCGTCAAAAGCAAATATTAACCTCACTATTTTAAATGTTCGCGACACGATGAATTTGTTAAGAAAATTTAAACAGAACTTAATTTTGACTTCCGGGGATAGCCTCGTCGTTTGGCATAACGGTGTTAAGACGATTTTGAAAGTGCCCGAAGCACCTTCAAATGAAAAGGTCAAAAAAAATTCCGAAGAAGTTAGAAGAATTTCGTGCGCTGCCGTTTCAAAAAACCAAAACTTCTTGGCGGTATGTCTTCAAAACAAGCAATTGGTGGTGTACGATGGCGAGTTTAACGTTACGATGAACGTTTTGACCAATCGCGGTGTAAGTAGTGTGAAGTTTGGTCGTTCTGACGAATTGCTGATTGCCGACAAAACTGGAGACGTTTTTGTGTACGAATTCAAAACCCACAATCAACCTCGTCTAATTTTAGGCCATCTGAGTATGCTGTTAGATATAACTTTAAGCGAGGACGAAAAATTTGTAATTACTTGTGATCGGGACGAAAAAATCAGAGTGTCTTGTTACCCAAACGCTTATAACATTGTCAGTTATTGTTTAGGACACGTAGAATTTGTGGTCAAATTAGAAATGGTCGATAATATTCTGATTTCGGCTTCCGGTGACGGAACCGTTCGATTTTGGAACTTTTTAGACGGACGTCAGCTTCACAAAATCGACACAAATGAACATAGTTCGAGCGAAAGCGTACTCGAATTTTGTAAAAAATTGGAAGACGTTCAAATAAATGCTTTACCAGTGAGCGATCTTCAGGTATTTAAAAATGGTTCAGTTTTTGTCGGCGTAACTATTTACGATTCAAACGATGTCCAATTATACAGAGCAAATATTAAAAATGAAGAAGTGATTGTAACGTTTGTAGAAACTGTGACGACTTTGTCAACGATAATTGCTTTTCATCTAAGTGAAAATTTGTTGGTTTTAAACAAGGACGAATTTTTATGTTACCGTTTAAACGGCGACCTTCGCACCATAGTTAAATTAAATGAATATGCTAATTTTTACGAAAGTTGCAAGACATTTTTGTATGAAGAAAATAATTTTAATATTTCTACTTACTATAAGAGGAAATACGACAACGTGCAAGAATATTTGGAAAGGAAAAGGATGCGGCTGGAAAACGCACAGTAAATTATTTTCTATAAACATATAAATAATATATCTTCTACTTTTTTTAAAATAAAATTTGTTTATTTCCATCTCGTCGATTTTTAAATCTTATTTAATGAATTAATCCTAGTTTAAAAAATGCGCGCTCACTTCTTAATAATCACGCAGGACAGTTTTTTGATAAAAATGTGGGGCCATTTCTAACAACCACTCTAGTTTAATCACTGTCAAGTCTTTCATGAACAATTTAGCTCCATAAATGACATCGCAAAACATGACCCTAAAATATAAAGGTAAATTTTTTTCAATAGTCTCAAAGATTTACTCACCATTGAGGTTGACGAATTGTGTACAATGCACTGTCAGGATAAACATACAATTCGATATCGCCACGCACGGTTTTATAAACCCCCGAGTGATGTAAATAAGCGGCGTTGGGAAATAATCCCGTGACTAAACACTTGCAGACTACTTCGGTATTGCCTGGAAATAAAAAAAATTTTGTTTTAGTCATCGTATAGCTGAATGGAACTCATTTCTACATTTTATTACAATCTACATTAATGGTACATTTCAAATTAAGAACAAACTCCTTTTTATATAGTTGTCATTGATGTATGTAATGGAAACGTGCAAATAAAAATTAATTTTTCTCTCGTTTAAAGGAGCCATTAAAATAAAGCTTAAAAAATGCTTTGTGAATAAAAACCAAAGTTCTTACCTCCACAAGAAATCAGTGGAACTTCATAGTTCCGCACCATTTTTTCCAATCTCGTTCGTATTTCGACCACCCGCTTCAACGCTTTATAACTTAAATAATTCCGATGGCAAAAGTCTTTTCCGTAATTGCTTTGAGCAAATCCAATGAAAACGTTCAAATACGTCAGCAAATCGCCTTCAATCACTTCAAAGTTTCGTTTTTGTATTCTAGCACGGGCGACCCCGGTGCCGGTTGTGGGTTTCGTAAAAACATTTTCGACTTGCAACATGGAAACTATCGTCAAAATTTCTTCCGAGCATCCAAACTCGCCTAAAAGAAGAATAGTTTACGTTGGCGTTTGTTCCCACTTTTTCCAAGTTACTTACCAGATGTGAGCAATAATTTTGAGTATAACGGATCGAGGGCGAATTCGGCCATATTGAAACCCAATGGTGCGGTCAATTCGCCTTGAATATCGATAGCGTCCAGCGCGTACAAAATTTCCAACGCACTTTTAATGTTCATTTTTGGGGGCGGACTCGGAAAATCGAATTTTAAAACGTTATCGATTCCTAATGCTTTCAATTGTAAAATAGCAAAAGTTAAATTGCACCTAATGATTTCGGGCGGAGTTGTTTCGGGTAACTTTGCAAAATATTCTTCGGTATACAGGCGGTAGCATCGGCCCGGTTTCATTCTGCCAGCTCTTCCTGCCCTTTGATTTGCCGAAGCCTTGCTAGTAGGTACGATTGCTAGGCTGTTTGTGTGAGTGTCCCGATTGAACCACTTCATTTTGACAAAACCAGAGTCGATGACGTGTACAATTCCGGGAATGGTTATAGAAGTTTCGGCTACGTTAGTGCTGATCACAACCTTTCTAAATCCATCGTCGGCCCGCTTAAAAACCTTCATTTGATCGTGATAGGGCAGTGACCCGTACATAGGCAAAACGACAAACTTTTCCTTTTTACCTGCGCTTTCGATGGCGTTGGCGTGTTCTCTCAACAATCTTACTGCTCTGTCGACTTCTTCTTGTCCTGTCAAAAAAGCTAAAATGTCGCCCGGTTCTTTCGAGGAATTTATTTTCACAACAGCGTCGACCGTGCTTTGTACATAACAGGGAATAGCTTCTGAAAAATAATTTCTAAATAGCAGTGTTGTGAATTACCGGGTCGCAACTTACCTTTAACATAACAGATTTCAACCGGATATTGGCGACCGTGAACGCTTAATATAACCGCCGAGTCTTTCTTGGATTCGTTTTCAATGTTAAAGTAGGTTTGAAGTTCTCGAGCGTCGATTGTCGCAGAAGCTACGATTAAACGCAAATCTCGACGTCTCTAAAGAATAACGGCAAAAGTTTTACTCGTAGAAAATCTCGCAAGTATGGTCTTATAATTTACCTTTAGAATTTTTTTAATGAGACCCATTAAAATATCGGTGTACAGGGAACGTTCGTGCACTTCGTCTAACATTATAGCAGAATAACTTTTAAGTAGCGGATCGGCCATCATTTCTCGTATCAAAATTCCTTCGGTCATGTACTAAAATTGAAGAAAACCGTAGGATTCAAAAAAGTCGCAAGATAAAATGAAATAGACCGCCAAATTTTACCTTAATACTGGGCTTATTTGTACAGGCATCAAATCTAACGGCGTATCCGACCTTGTCGCTCTGAATTAAAGAACCAGTTTCGTCCGCCACCCTATTCGCCAACGAAATGGCGGCAACTCTTCTCGGTTCACATATACCAATTTGCCCTGGCCATTCCGCTTCGATCATATACTAAAAGAAAAAGTTAAGAGGAACAGGATGCCAATAAAAAGAATTTTTAAAGCGAATTGTTTATTAGCCCAAAATAATACCAACATACATCAATAACAACAATAAATTTAAATTATTAGATAAGTTTACAAGAGTTACAGAATTTATATCATCACATAACTGCCAAGTACCACTTAAATAGAATAACATGAACAAAAAACAAGAGAGCTGGCGCAAACGTGCGGGGAAAATCGCGAAACCGCAAGTGTGCGCTCGCCCTTAAATTCGTAAATCTAATTTGTATACAAAAATAAGCGTTACGACACAACTCCAATTTTATTCTAAAGTTTTAGCTTACAAACAAGGATAACGAAAAATCGTTAATACGCTCGTGTGCGCTCGCCTTTAAGTTCTAAAAATCTAATTTTATTTTCTTTTGTTAAACAAAGGCAAGAATTTTGTTTGTGTACTTACACTGCTAGGGATTACAAAATTGTCTTTTTTAAAAAAATGTCTATTCGATAGGTAAAATAAAAAATTAAAAAAATGGGAGACGCGTTTTTTTCAAACTTAAATAGTAAGGAGGTACGACGTAATAATTAAATTAAGACTTAGAATTGATTGTCTAAATTGGAAAACTTTGTGGGGAAAAACCCGCCTTTAAAGTGTCTCTTATAAGTTTCTACGAATACCCGTCTAAAGATAATAATCATTAAGATGCCCGGTAAATTAGCAGTAAATTTTAAATATCTCTAGCGCAGGACTCGAAGTTCGATTACCGACGACGTCAAGTTAAAATATAATTTAGTAGTTCGTACCGTTGCCCGTTAAGGTACGAAAAATGTAGTTTTGCATGTCCAACAAATGAAATTCGGTGATGCAAATGGCAATAAATAAAATGGTAAAGCCGAGGTACTGCATGTATCTGAGAAAATCCCACAGTTTGTCGCAAAAAATAGCCAACAATAAACAATGTATCATGTTGTGAACGTTGACGATTCGCCACAGCCAGGCGACACTAAAGAAGAAGGAACTTTTGAAAATCACATCCTGGCGCATACCTTCCAAGATCGAAACGTCGTTACGTTCCAAGATGTCCTGATATAAGGCGATGTAACGGTTCCACGCGGTCGAGCTGATCAACAACTGAAGCGAAAAACAACAAATGATTCGCGCTACTTTTTTCGTCGTAACTTTCGCTTTATAAACGACGCTCGTTTCGTGATCTTTGCAATCGTTGGGCGAAACGGTCGGTAGCTGAATGTAGCCTCGACGTGGAGGATTGTTCTTTAAGAAGACAAACGTGCCGATCATGAGGGCGATGCAACCCGCGGCGTCGCACAATCCGTCGATGTAATAGCCGCTCGTGCCGATCTCGGACCTCTCGCCCTTAATGTGTCGTCTAGCGCGCGCCACGTGTCCGTCCATGTCGTCCAGAAACGTGCGAATCTCGAACAAGAACGCCCCTAAACGTCTGTAGGACAAACTGTCGCTCGAAATGCACTTGGCGCTCAAAATAGCGACGAAAATATGAAAACAACTAATCGCGTTCGGCGTTATCCAACTGACCTGGGAGATTTTCAAAACCGTGTCGACTATCGTCACTAGAGGCGCAAACAAATAATGATTCGTGTGATCCAACAATAACGCCTTAACCGTAACATCGCACAAGGGCGAAATCTTGCAACCCAACCAGCTCACCGCCTCGTAATTCGACGTGACGTTATCGTCCATGTTGCGTTCACGAGGATAATTTTGTATACGCAGGAATAAGTTACAATCCATCCAAATAAAAAATATGTACATCAATAATAATAACACGAGCAAAATCTTGCTCACCTGAGACGAGGGGCCTATCATTTTGCTATTTGAGCTCGACTTTTAAAAAAATATAAATATCTGGTACTTAAAACATAAAAAACAATACAACAATAAAATAAAAAAGTTATTAACAAAAATAAGTAGTTAGGTATTTAAATATTTAAAAAAATTCCAATCCAAGTTAATAGGCGAACGTGAATTGATATTGGCAAACCTGTAAAAGAGGAAAAATTATAGACTTTTTCCAACGGTTGCTTTGGTTAATTTTGAGTTAGAAATTCTGTCGGTTTGGCAGCAATCGACAGATGCAAGTATAAAAATCAAAAATATATTTTCTTCGAAACGACGAGAAGCGTGTGAGAGTGCAAAAAATTGAAGGTATTTGTTTTCCAATTAATTTTTCGAATCCCCACTTAACTCGAAACCACCTCGAAAAATATTTTGTGACATCGCTAGCCTTTTTAAATTATTTAAAATGACAGATGTAGTTTTTTCTTTTAAAACTTACAATGAATTAGTATTATGGCACGGGTTAATAATTTTAATTACGATTCGTGTTTATCCAACTTATTACAAACACAACTTAAACTGTTTGAATAATCAACGACTTTGCCAACATTGACACTTTGACAGGAATTGAATGTCGGAAAGAAGCTAGAGTTGGTCGAATCAAAACCTATGCTATTCTACCGAAGTACTGAAGGGCCCAAACACAAAGAGGTTGTAGAAAGCGAGAAAAAATACATCATTGATTAAAATTTATAGATTAGTTATGAAATAAAAGATCAATATAAATCTGTTATCGGAATATCGAGAAAACTATTGAACAGGGTCGGTCAATTTTGATAGTTCTTATAGGGAACTCAATAACTATAAGAGTTCAAAATCTATAGCAAAAACAATTTTTTTGTTTACGAACTATAGGCAAAATAATTTCACGGTCTTCTGTATTTTTATTTCATTTTTTAATGAAATTAGACAAAACTGAAACAATGGATTTCCATTATAACTTTATGTAATAACTCGAAAACTAACGTGGCTATTTAAAATTTCTTTGATCCATTTTATTGTTCTTAAAAAACGCCTCAAGGAAGTGATAACATTTTTTCGGTGACTTGAAAAACAACCAATTTATAAGAATATGTAGAAAAATCGAACTTTTGCCTATAGCTTGAAAATCGTATGGACTGTAACGTTTATATTGTGGTTGATTAATTATGCTTTTAAAATAAATAATAACATCAAATATTATATTATTATCTTGATGGTACACACACTCGAGATTTGTTAGCATTGGTAATAAACTGGGATTTAAAGTTAGAGGTGTCATAGAAATTTGTGAGAAATTCTTCCTATTGAACAAAATAACTAGAATGTTTACACTACCACGAACTGCAATTTTTTTAAATCACGCCCCTGTAAGTCGTTTTGAAGAAAAACATTAGATATCTTGTTATCGCCTTTGAGGAGCAGTTGTACAACAGAAGGTCAACCTCGGATCAGAGTTAACCAAAGCCTGGGAATTCTGCGAGTTAACTCTGATCCGAGGTTGAGCCTTCCGTTGAACAACTTTAGTAAATAAAAAAAAATTTTATGTGATAAATAAAGACATTTTGGAAGATCCCCAGAAACCAATTTGAAGTGATCAATGTGGAAGTTTGTAGAACATATTATCTAATATAGAACAATATTGTGTGCATATGGAAATTATGAATAGAATATTGTTTACTTCTCAGCTAGTTAAAAAAAGGCCAGAGCAATAAAGAAGTGTCCAACACTCCATTAAATGTTCCAATTCGTTCCATAGAACGATCAAATGAATATTTTTGGAAATAACATTTTTTTCGTGGCGATGGAAATACATATTACGTCCATATCTTGGAAAGTTTTTGTAGGTAAATTAGGGTCCAAATAAACCTCGACGGTTTGTCAAACAAAAGTAAAACATTTATGTGGCGTAAAATTAAACAGATCGATGTGAGTTTTGAATGAAAAATTTAAATTTTTGAGCTAATAAACAAGTCAAATTCAATTACGAACAAAATTCTTACCTGAGGAATTTGGGTACTTTTACCACATCCTGTTTCGCCCACCAAAACGAGCGTCTGATATTTTTCCAACAAATATAAAATATGATTACGATTTTGAAAAATTGGCAATCGTTGTCTTTGCGTTTGAATCGACTGTGATAAATTTTTGTTGTAAACGAAGTTTGTGAACTCCACTAAATTTGTCGAATCGTTTTTATCCACGAGGTAGTTGGCAGTGTCCGAAGGCTTTAAGAAGCGGGGTTTAAAATCACTCATTACGAATTCTATCCGTTGCTCATCTAATAGATCTCAATTCGTTGTTGCGTTCTTCGTACAAAAATGTTTTCTTCATACAAAATATAAACAAACGAAATTTAACGGTGGTAAAATTTTTTCTTGCTGCGAAAAAACAAAATTTTAACTTCGTCGTTCGACACCAACAATATGCTAGTTTTATTATCTCGAATCAATTAGCAGCTAACACAAATTACGCATTTATTATTTTTGAGTTTGATGAAACATTTCGAATAGTGTCATCAAAGCACTGTCAATTGTTTGCATTTCGCAATTCGCTAACTTACCGACCCCGACAGAATATCGCTGATAGAAAAAGGCACAACCACTCGCAATTAAATAAGTAAACAAAATTTTATAAATTTTAATTATTGACGAATGACATAATTAATTAGGAATGTGTGGGAGAGCGAACTTTGTTCTAAATTTGACCTAGATTTTTATTTGCCAACAGATGGCGCCACAACGACGAATTTTATGAAATTTGACTTATTCAAAAAATGAGCGTTTATCGAAATTTACGATGCCGCAGGATCGCTTAATTAATAAAAGATAAACAATATCCCATCAAATTTAAGACATATCCCGTTCCCACAATAATTATTATTATATACCTAGTATATACAGGATGGTTTTAAATTGTTACCCCGTGTAATGTTCAATTCGAGCCGGTCCTGTCTTAAATTTACTTCGCCAATCGTATTTCAGATGTCACGTAGTTTTTTTGAAACCCTAAAAATTTTGAAAAATTCTCAAAGAATGTTAACCCAACTTCCCGTCCATTTGTCGCCTCATAATTTTGTCGTCGTTTTCCGTTTCCTCTTTTTTTTGCCGATAAATCAAATAATTAACGTAGGCGAAATTAAAAATTCAAATTAAACAATTAAACATTATGTGCAATTAACATAATTGCGTAAGAAATTAACGATTCACGGTAATTATTCGAAAAATAAGGAAAATCGCGGTACTACCCACTTAAAAATTCGTGTTGTGTTGGCATGTCAAAATTGTCCCATGTCCGTTGCAACGTTTCGAGCAAATACGAGACATGATAATAACAAACAAAGTTTAAAAAATATAATAAAGCTTTATTATTTGTAAACATTTATTGTACATTCGTGTCAGCGTCGGGTACGGCGAAGAATGTCGTGGTTAAACTTCAACGACAGTTTAAATCAAATAAAGGGACAATTAACTAATTTCGCCACAGGTGTCTTAAACGAAACGATCTTACAGGAACAAGGTAAATTTTAGACGTTTTTACGATAATAAGGGCGTCGGAATCGTAATTTGTAAACATAACCTAAAAATCTCATATTTAAATTTCTACAAAATACGGATTGTCTGTAAAATATTTGTTTTTGTTTTAGAGGAGGAAGTTTCGAAAACAGATGACGATCCTGACAGTTCGGAAGAGTTAAATCACCAGGTGAGTTTGTTTATTGTTGACGGGCAGCACAAAAATGATCTTCGTTGTCCCCCTTGCTTAATCGACGTTTTTAGTAACAAATGTTCTGCAAATTGTGAAGTGTTGTGTAAACTTAATATAGAGGCATAGCATATTTACTTTGTCGATAAGGGAATCGTATCAAGGTATCGATCAAACAAATGGTCATGTTTACTTAATTGTATCATAGCAATAAAAGTATTAACGCTATCGAAAATTTTAAATCCTCCTATTTTACTAATAGATAACAGTAGGGAGCGTAATATTGGACACGAAATTTCGACCACGGCACAATAAATTATTTTTAAATTTTTACTTCAACAAAAATTGTTGTCTTTGTTGCGTACAATGCATCTACGTGAGATTATAATTTAATGCGTTATAAGCTGTGTGGGGGCTTATCGAAGGACTAACTTACTTTGCTTGCATTTACTTATTAACCTACTCACGGTGACCGAGCTCTACTTGGATAGCATGTGATCCATAACCACATCCACTAGAAATCGATACTCTAATGACAGAGCAGGGAGTCACCTTATACCAGTTTCATGTGAACCCGATAGCACCAGAACATTGGATTACAAAGTCTTTACCTGTTAATCCGAGGTTCCTCTGTCATTTTAATCGGTTTTCTTGACACTATTGGGGATTCGGAATTGCTTCGGGATCACATTCTACTGATGGTCGCATTTTCGTCAATCTTCAAATGATTAAGAAGCAAAGTTAAATTTTGAAAAAAGTTGAAACTGATGTCTGAAATACCTCTCGGTTCGATAATTGACTTTATTTATAGTTCTTATAATTTGTTAAGAATTTTGTTCAAATTCTAACTATAATTCTACTACGTTGATTATATTGGACAGACTGTGTTACATAATATCATTGTGAAACCTTTGCGAACAAAACTTGGACAAATTTTAAAATACTTTGTAGGCTGTACGTTTATAAAATCAAAAAAGCCTTCATACTTTCTATGGCCGAACAACTCTTTTAGAGCTTTAGCTTCCAATTTATCGCTGCCTTTTTAGCGGTCTTCTTGCTTTTCTATCAGTATTAGGTTTTGTATTTGGTATTAATGCCGGAAAGAATAGTTATAGAAATTGTCGAATAATATTGATTTTCCTATGGCCTGAGTCTCGATTGTCGTAGGGGTTTTCAAGGTAATTCGGCCCATCTTAAGTGCGCTAGCTCTTTTTTTATGAAACTACAATCGACAACCCCAACCACATTTGTTTATTTTCTCTAATTTTGTTGTTGAATTTGAAATTTTGGTTTTTATTTTTTAATCAAGTCCTAAATTTTTTAGATAAATGGAAACTTTTGTAGGATTCCCATAAAATCGTTTGCTCGATTCTCCCCCTTTATGAATATAATATGTCAGATAACAAGGTAAATATTTGTGCATAAAGTATGTACTAGGTACGTTATTAAATGTTATCAGCTCTTGCATACGCAAGGATTATTTAGGAAATTAAAAAAGTCGATTAGAAAAAAATATGCCACAAATTTTAGCTAAACCTCTCTCGAGAGAGAGTTAAAATCCAATTAATTAGGGTAGATTTGCTAAGTATAAATGTAATTATTCGTATGACATAAATTAGGGAATTATTCTGGTTCACGCCGAGTTGGTGATTCAAATCCGAAATTTCTCCAAAGTTTTTGTAAATAAGAAAAGCATTATACTTTTTCTGCGACAGAATAACGGCCACGCCACCGTGGACCCTCGAAATAAAGTTGAACCTCCATGAAGTGGTAATTTTTAATCAGAATCAACTAAACAAACGAAACCATTATATCTCGATGGGCACCTGATGGGGTGGGCGTCTTATCAACGTCGCTCGTGGTAACGCAACGCGTCGGGCGCCTATATAAAGGCGAAGAACGAAGCCATTGTCTATTTAGTTGTGCTTTCGTTAATTTATGGAATACTGGAATAGTGGGTAAGTTTTGTGTGCCGCTTGCAAATTTTACACAGCATTCCTGATCCGACTTTTGTTTACCAAAAGGGAGCGTTATCTGAGAAATTCGTTATTATTTGCTTACCCAGTTATCTCGGAACTGGTTGAGGCGGAAATAAACGGTCGCTTTTTTTTTGTTGACTTATTTTAGAAATTCTTTAAGTTGGCGCCTTTTTTCAAGAAACAAAAGACGCCTGCCGCATCGACAGTTTTTGATGGAGTTTTATTTTTTGTACTTGATAAACAATCGAACAACGCAAAGGTTCACGGACTTGTTTCTCGTACATCAAAGTTTATACGTGCATGCATAAATTGTGAGCAATTATTTTCTTATCACCTCCGACGCTTGCGCGTTCGCCCACAACGGCGCGACCGTTTCGAGCTTGTCTCGTTTATGTTCTCTCGCGGTGAGGCGCGTCTTTTGCGAATTGTTTAAATAAAATCTAATTTATACTAATTTTACATTAATTGTAATATAGAAAATTTGTGCTCTTCGGCGTAGGAACTTCTTGTTTACCTTTGGCGCCCTTTTCGAATTAAAATTTGAAATGCGCGCTCGTTTTTTGGACACGGCCAGCAACTACCGCAGGTGAGAATATTATAATTTATTTTGCCTTTCAATTGTTGTAAATTATTATTGGGCGGTTTTTCGATTTAACATTTTTCGTTTTAATTACCATTACGTGATTTTTATACCGTGTGTTGCGCTATCGTCGCGTCTACCTTTTTCCTAATCGCTGTTTAAATAAACTTTATCTTGTATGTGTTCCGGTGGGAAATGGGCTTGTGCGATAAAATATCGACGATAAACTTCCTTATTAACGTTCGCAGAATTAACATCACCTACATAATTTAAGGCCCCGGGTTATACCACACTTTTTTTTAAACTTCCTTCGAGAATCGAATTTTATCGTCGGCGTCAGGTGCCGACTTATTATTACGTGTGGTTTTTAGTTTCGTAATTTTCGTTGCAAAGTATAAAACTTGAAACCTTGATGCAGGCAGTTCGTAAAGGCGATAACGGAATAATGTGCTTACGTTTTGGATTTTATTGTAGTCGACGACGCGACGCTAGGGCAGACTGTTCACCGTGAACATGGGCCGCAATAGCTCACGTGGTGTTTTTTTGACTGGATCCCGCATAAATTCAAAAACGCCGTAAGTTTCAGTAATTTTAAAAGTTATTTTTTATTGAAATTAAAGGTGATTCTCGGCCACGTGTTCTCCGCTTTGGAAGAAATTTTTATAATTTGTTTTAATTTTAAGAAACCCTCGGTCGGTTCAGGCTAATTTCGAATTCATATACTTTTTATTTCTTTTTCCAAGTTTTCTACACCACATTCAAAGCGGAACAGAGAAAACTCCCAAGAATCGAAAAATCAAAAATTGGCTGTTTTCTGTACATTTTATAACTAAAATGGGGCTTATTGATATTAAAGTATGAACTAGGGAAAGAATTATTATTCTATTCTATTTGGTTTTTGAGATTATAGCTCTTCGTTGCAGCCCGATTAATTTCCGGCCAATAAAAATATAGTTTTCGATTAAGAATTTTTTTGTCATAATTTGATACAAAAGTGCTCTGCAGATGAATGAAGGTTTAATTTGTCTGTAATCCACTTTTGCGTCAGAGGAACAGAAAAAACTACATCGGAAACTGAAAAATACAATTTTTTGGGTAAAAATCTTGCTGCTACGGAGAGCTATATCTAGGAAATTAGAGAGACCAGAACAATAATTTTTCTATATTTTAAAGCAGAATTTATCTACTTTGATTTCGATAAAACCTATTTTGAATATAGAATGCACAGAAAAGGACCAATTTAAGATTTTGTGAATTTTGGAACATTGACGAACAAATTTGTCCCAGTTTCGAATTGAATCTGTCAGAAAAAATTTAAAGCCTTTTAAAACCGTTAAAATTGAATTTAATCGAAATGTTATTTTATTTTTTGCAATCAAAAAACCAGCAGTAATTTAAAAGTACTGCGCGCCGATTCTTTCAGGTGCGTTAAAAATTGTGTTGGAATATTAATAAAAATGTTCCAAAACTAAAAAAGGGTGGAAGTAATAATTATTATTTGAATTCTACAAAATTAATACCGCACCTTTCAATTTCAAAACTACCAACAGCTGCATTTTTAAATTTTACCTCTGAATTTTTAATTTCCAAAGTACGATGGTATTAATTTTTACAAAATTGGGGGGGGGGGGCACTCGATATCTGCAATGATCATTATTAAACCGGAGCATCTAATCGAATTTGACTGAGATTTGGTACATACGAGGTGCACAATATCTAAAATGTTTTTGACCTTCGTCTTATTTACGGGCGCTAATCGCACATTTTCCACGTTCGCGCTTATCTTGGTGTTTATTTCTTTCTCCTTTCATATAAAAATAAAACGAGCACAAAATGCTTCAACTTGCATTAATAACGTGCGCGTTTCCATTGTCGACTGTGCCGGTTTCCTGTGACCCGCATTATAAATTGTGTAATATTTATGAATATGTAACAAACGTTTGTTCAAGACAGCTGTAAATTAAGTGTCTAAAACACTTGTTTTGTTTTTTAAAAGGGGAACTTGGTCACCCTTGGTACATTTTAAGCCCGCTTCGATCCAACATTTAAAAAAAGTTGCTACTTCTTCATGCCAAGTCGTTTTAGTATCTATCGCTCCATTGCACTGTTGTGAAGTTTTGCAATAATTTTCTCTTGTCTTTTTTTTTTAGGTCCAAGTTCGACATGGCGGCATTAAAGCGGAAGAAGATTTACGAAAACGGATAGATGAGTTGGAAAAGGAGAAGGCAGAATTGGTCGTTAGTTTGGAACAATTGGACCTCGACTGTCAGCGTACGACGGAAAACTTGTTGGTTTTGCGGGACGAGTTGCGTGCAGATTACGACTCCCTTAAGGTTCGACATGAAAAATTGGAACTGGAACACGCAAGCTGTCCTACCAAGAGTAACGAAGCAGAAGAAAACGTAATGTTAAGAGCGAAAGTCGATTCTCTGGAAGGAAAGCTAAGTGAATTCGAGGCGATTTCAAGACAGAATGTAGATTTGCAGCAGCAAAACCGAGAATTAGACGAGGTAAACTCCAAATTGAAAGAAAAATCCAGCGATCTTGCTCTCGAGTTGAGTGATGCCAACGAATTGTTACGTAAGAAACTGGAAGAACTTCAATGTTCGAATGACGAATTTAAGCTAAATGAAGAGAAGTTGGTCGAAAAATACGAACGCTTGGAAGTGGATTTTAAAAACTCTGCCAGAAACGACGAAACGGTACGCGAGAAAATTGAACAGGAAAAACGGGCGTTGCACGAAATCTACGTGAAGATTTTAACAGAAAATGCACAAAAGTACATGGAATCGAAGAAGGATGAAGAAATGTTGTTGGTTTTACCGCAAGACGAGTTGGCCGTAGAGTTCGGTAAAAAAGTCGAAAATCTTCTCAAGCTTTTCCTGTACTTGAAAACTAAAACCGAATCGTTGGAAAATGAACTGTACGAAGTCACCGAAGAAAAAAACAAATCGATCTTGGAAAAAAATTTTGAAATTGAAAAACTTTTGAAGAATTCAGAAATTTTAAGCCAGGAGGTTATCACGAAAAGTCTCATCATAAAAGATTGCGAAGCCGAGTGCGCGGAATTGATGAAAAATAATGACGCGTTGATTGCCGATTTAAAAACTTACCAAAATAACGGCGGGCTCCAAACAATTTCTGAAAGCAACGAGGATAACCTTCTCCTATTGGAAGGCGAATTGTTAAATGCAAATCAAAAAATAAAAGACCTGGAAGTTACGATTGCGGATATCAGTAATTCAAATCAGGAGACAAACTTGGAAGCTCAAACGGAGCTGGACTACATCAAAATGCAACTTAACTTAACCGGACAGGAATTGAATCGAAGTAAAGAAGATTATCACGAATTGTCGCTCCGTTACAATAAGTTACAGGAGGAAGATTCCGAACTTAAGTTTACGTTGGAAAAATTAAAGGCCGACTATGAAAATGTGGAATACAAGTGCGAAGAAACTAAGGTCAATTTGGAGGCGTCTTTTGAAGAAAATCAATTTTATAAGATGGAAATGGAGAAGTTTGACGGTTTGGAAGAGCAGAATAAGAAATTTTTGGCCGAAATTGAGTTGTTTAAAAGTTTGGTCGAGAAATTAAAGGTCGAAAGTGAAGAGAACAAAACGGCAGCCAAGAATTCCGTAGAGAAGCTTCAAAATTCAAAAATGAACGAAACAAAGTTAAAATTACAAATCGATACGCTTTTCAAAGAGGTGCAAGCTTTGAAAGAGTCGAATAAAGTATTGGAGGACGGAAATAGAAATCTTGAACAAGTCGAAACGGAAATAGTTCGAACTCGGGAAGATCTTCTGGAAAGAGATCGAAGAAATGAAAATCTTGTAGAAGCAAATCAAAATTTACTTAAAGATTTGGAGCGGACCAAATCGGAGCTGTCTAAAATGTCTTCGGAATTTTTGACGCTGAAATGGCAGGTCGAGAATTCCTCTGGGGAAAAGATAAATAAAGAAGGAGAAGAAGAACATTTTCGTAACGAAAACGTGGAATTACAAAATCGTTTGAAAGTTTTGGAAGCGCAAGTCGGTGAAGCGGTTAAATCGAGGGACGAAATTATAGCGCTTGTGAAGGTTAAGCACGAAGAGAGCGATCGTTACTACAAAGAAATTCAACGATTAACTCAACTTTTGAACATGGAAACGGAAAAGTCGGAAAAGGTAAATAAAGCGTATGCAGAATTGAAACAAAATTTTGCCGACGAACGCGTTGTTTTGGAGAGGGCGGTGAACGAGAAAACCGCTGCTATTGAAAAGGAACAATCCATGGGCAAGGAATTGGAACGATTAAGGGTACACTTGGTGGACATCGAAGAAACCTACACGAGAGAACTCATGGATGCGGAACAAAATAATAAAGAAATGCAGGAGAAACTAAACGATATTGTGAAGCGGGAAAAGGATTCGAGTTCAATTTACACTTCGGTCAGTATTAGGGCAAATCAGCAGGTGGAAACTTTACAAAAGCAACTTCAATTGGTCACGAATCAAAGGGACGAACTAAATGTCAAATTATCAAATTACGAAGATCAGAACAACAAACAAATTGCTGCTTTGACTAATTTGCAATTGGTGTTGGATCAATTTCAGAAAGGTAAGTTGTGCTTTTGTCGATATTATTTTGACTATTATGTATTACTATGTATTGCGTTTAGATAAAGAAAATGACGTGACGCGAGAGACGGAGAGGATACGGCGACAAATTGGGGTTGAAAAGAACGTCCAGGAGAATTTGCACAAGGAGATTTCTTGTCTGAAATCTCAATTGGAAGATAGTAAGCAGGGTCTGCAAGCGGCTTCGAGGCTCGCCGATCAGTTGGAGAAGTGTCAACTGCAAATTTTAAATTTCAAAGAACAAGGTAAAGGCAAGTCTTGCATGCGACCGGAACCAAAAATTGGCATATCCGTATTTAGGAATTTCTGGAGGCCATCGGCTGTGGTCTCCAGTTTTTTGCTGTAGTATTTTAACTATTTTTTGTTTGGTTTAATTAAATTTTGATGGCTGCACGTGAAATATCAGCTGGTAATTCTGGGTAATTCAGATCTCAGAGTATCGACTGATATTGACACGTTCTGTTACAACTGCAAAAAAGGCCCACATGTTTGGTTTATTTTTTGAAAATTTTATAATACTGTAGGCTGTGCGAATAACCGCACGCTGCTGTGTTTGTCCGAATGCTCGTAGAGCGCTTGTATATGTAGCACGATTTTTTGGCACGAATTTTTTTGTAGACGTTTTGCACTTGCACGCTTCCGAGCGCGTTTTTTTAATCTCATTTGGTAACTGTGAGGTAATTTTGGACAACCTCAGTTTACTAAGTGGGATAAAATAAATGCGGTCGTTGCACCACCGATATTTTGTTTTTTGCACACAATTTATTGTTTATGTAGCTTTTGTTTTGTTTGGTTGTTCATTTATTTAGTAGTTGCAGGAATTTTTGAGCAATTCGCATGCGGCCCGGATTTTTTTTTCATGAAAATTAAGATTGTGAGTATTACATCAGGTACTGGTTTATTAGTCGCTCGACAACCAGTTCCTGTGTAACACTTCCAGTTTTATTTTCGCAAACTTCGCACGTGCCCGTAATGTGAGTTCGTTATTTTTATTTATGCTCCCGATGTATCTTAAAAGTGTTTAATTTCGTTTTCACATTTACAGAGAAAAAACTACTGGATCAGCTGACGAAAAGCGAAAGCGTTTGCAAGGAGTTGAGCACTCAAACCGACGCAAAAGTGGACAAGACGTTGATGAAAAATTTGATGCTGAGGTACGTCACCTCCAACAGCAACGAGGAAAGAAATCAAACGTTGAAGATCGTCTCGACAGTTTTGGATTTCAATCGTGACGAGTTGGATCGTGTAAATTTAAACAAACAAGGTGGTGGTTGGTTAAAATTGTTGATGCAACCTCAAGCGATGCCCGATCGCGAATCGAACAATCAGGAGAGTTTGTCGCAAGCATTTGTTAGATTTATGGAGAAAGAGTCGAAACCCGTGGAATTGCCCAATTTGTTACCTTCGAACGAAAGGGAACGACGCGTAAGTGAAAGCGGAGTTGCTACTCGAAAATCCCAACCGCTTATGAGCGAGATAGTTTTACCCACGTTTGGTGAATTTGAAAGAAGCAGAAATTCGGGTTCAATATTAAAGGATGTCCTAAAAGATAACAGTTAGCATGCCGAATAAATTTACATTTTAATCTGTTAAACAAAATTTATTGTTATTATTTATAAAAAGTTTGTGTGTATATTCTGTATTTTTGTTAAAAATTTTAAAATATATTTTTGCAATGATTCAAGCCGGTTGTCTAACGCAATAAATTCATTAATAATTTATTATTTAAATTCAATGACGTACAAAAGGTTTCTGTAATTTGTTTTGGATGTACCGACAAGCCACTTTTGAAATTCGTCAGAGGGCGCACACGTCGCTGTAGAGATGTGCGTCTATGCATCTCGCACCTTCTGCGATCCTGTTGGTAGAATAGAAATCATGAAATTCTTCTTGCTCACGGTCGAGGAAATAAATTGTTGTGGAATGTCGCCGTTAGCGTTCTTTCGCTTTATGTCTTCCTGATGAGAAACACAAAAATTTTGAAGTTTTACCGGCCGGGCGAATCTTGAAATTTGTTCCATTTCTATCTTCTCTCGCCTCTGCGCTCCTAATAACGAGCACAAAAATTTTGAAATTATCACGCCGGCTAATAAATTAAAGTAAATGCCGACAGTAACTTGCTGGCGTTTATGTTTTCTTGATACAAAGAACAAAAGTTTTGAAATTGTCGCAGCCTAGCGAAGCAAAATAAAATGCGTGTCGAGTAGGATTTAACTTCCGTGCATTTCTGTGATCCTAATGAAAATCCCAGAAATTTTGAAATTATCGCAGCAGGACGAAATAAATAAAGCAAATTATTATGTTTGCGACCTCTGTCGCCTTCTGCGTGCCTGGTAGAAATAGGCGAAATTTTGAAATTCTCACACCGGGCCGTAGCAATAAACTAATCAGTAAGGCGAGGTACAACAAGCGTCACTTGACGAAGCGAAACAGGAGAATTTTCAGTGCGCAGGTTCGCCACGAAAATGAAAATCTTTTTTTAAATGTAATTTTGAATTGCCACTCTTTTTTGATACCTTTAGCAAAATGGCGACGTATTTCACAGTATAATAATTTGTTTTGTCGAATATAAAGAAGCGCCAACAGTGTCGCTTCTTGTTTATTTCTACCGCTTCGTCTCTCTCTTTATGTACTCCTGATACAAAACACAGAAAAATTGAAATAATTTGATGCCCAAGAATTAAACTAATCTACAATTTGTTGCGGTAAATTGAAATCTGTATCGCGCGCATGTTGGGAACATGACATGAAAATGGCATTTTTAAATTTGTTGTCTTTTTATGCCTCTTTCACGTTACCAAAAATATTATTCACCTAAATGCAAGCAAGTTTTATCAGCATCTGTGTCGTAACTCCAATCTTTCGGGTGACAACATTACAAAAAGTATAAAAAAAGTCAAAAGTAGATAATTATGTATAATAAAAATAATAATAAAGAAGCAATTGTTATTGTGACATTTGAGTGTGTATAATTTAAAAGTTAAATATGAATTTTTGCACAATATTTATAAGTAAGTAACCGGGCCGTCTTAACAATTTTTGAGATGCAAAATTTCGGCGCCATTATTTGCAGCAATTAAGCGAACTAATAAACAAAGAAATTTATGGTTGCATAGTAACGTTGGTAATTTTCTAATTTTTTGGTTATAATGAATTATGACTTTAGACCTAGCAGATATTAACTAAAGAAATAAGAAAAGAACAAATGTTCGTATTTGCCCCAGACGCTCTATAACCCGAGTACGGCTCTGTTATTAGTTAGTATATAACGATATTCTCCCGATATGATGAATATGCAAATATTTTCGTGCCATGTACACAAAATATCTAATAAATATTTTGTTATGGGTGTCCATTTCGTCCCTGGCTGATATTACGCCAGTTATGCGAATTGATAGCGGATGTCTGCATTTCTGGGTAGACTAAGAAAAAATAAACTAGAATTGCGTCGAAAATAAAATAATTATGATAGCGATATCAAAAGTTCAGCAATCTAATTTTAGCGTGCACACGAGTTACTTACGAAATTGCTTATACAACGTGCAATAAATTAATCATCTCTAATTATAATTTTTGAAAAAATGAAAAGATGAGGTATTGCGTGTGTGTTTTGTTTTTGTGCGGCGGTGAATATAAACCAAATGGAATGTTTACATGAATTTTTTTCTTTCTAATCAATTATTTCTAGGTCTGGTGTACGGAGATGTTCTCAATTTCGTGCGAACGATCGAGAATCAGCTCGACTTTAATTATAATCAGGACAAGGAGCGCGCCTTGTTGGAAGAGAAATGCAAAAGTAACGGAGGACCGGAGACATTTCAAAATTTACTGGTAGGCTCTCCTTTGCATGTAAAAATCGCTTATCTGACATATCTTGTTTCCGTTTCCCAGATACGGGGACTCAAACAAGCCTCGGTAAAAATTTTAATCAAATTACCATCGGAGTAATTAAGTCGCTATATCTCGGAAACGGTGCGACAAAATAGAAAAATGTATACAAACAAAAATGAAGAGAATGAAATTTACAACAAAAAATGTCCGATGAGTATTGGTCGTAACAGCAATTTTTATACGACAAAGAAGACTTCGAAAGTTATAATTTAAATTACTAACACAGAACTACACTTTCAGTCGGCCAAAGCGGATTTGGAGTATTGTCTGAATGGCGCTTTCGGCTATGGAAATCTCTCCAAAGTTTTCGAATTGTCCAAAAGCGATGGCGCCTTGTTGGAGTACGTCGACGAATATTGCAACGCAATGACGACGATAAAAGATTGCGTCAAAAATGCGGCCGCAATTTTTCAGAATTGTTTCAACGAAAAAGAAATTTTGAGTTTGAAATTTGTTGTCAACGTCTTCGACAGCTTGGCCAACTTTACCTGCTACAAAGACGGTGACTGTGTTATTTGTGAGTCCTGTTTTAAGACGCATTTAAATTTCTTCTTTATTTTGAAATTTTCTCTTTAGTTTTCATTGCGGAAGGAGGCCCCGAGTGCGTGCTAGATAAAAACGACGAATTAAAAAAGTGCACCATCGACATAATGCGAGGAATAGATTTAAATGACGTTCATCTGAGTACTATGCCATTGTTAATCAACTACACGACGGTTTGCGAGTAAGTCTTTAAATTTTTATCTAATCTACCTCCGACGCGCCCGAATATATTAACGAGATTCCAAAATTAAAAATTTAGTTTCGATCGACCAATCTGAAAATCTAATTTACTCTACAGCTACTTTCTATTATTAATTGATATCGTTTGCAGGGATTTTTCAAAGTTACAATCGTGCATCGTCAAAAATTTGGAGCAATGCGAAGACGTCACTCCGGCCAACGTTATTGGATCCTTGTTTACATTTATTTTAAGAAATTATTCTTGTTAAATAATAATTATTGCATTTCTGCTTATTGTATTATTTATAATATTATAATCTATTTTATTGTACATTTTTATTATGAACCACCACCACCGATGCCCGTTTCTACGTACAGCACTGCGTTTAGGCATAACGAGAATTAGGTCAAACGTGCACACTTTTGACGTTTGTTAACTACAGCTGATCTGACGCACAATTTTTTTCGTATAGTCTTTTGTTTATGTGGAATTTTTCTTATATAATTGAGGGGGAATTAGTTAAATGAGGACAACTCGCGGGTATTTTTTCCCCATAAACTTGTGACGAATAAATGAAGGCGATGGAGGTGCCTACTGCGTCGAAGAAGGGTTACAGCAGTAAAATACAAAAACTGAGCTTGAAAAATTTGAAAAACAGATTTGCAAGAAAGTCTTGCGCGAACTCCGGTGCCGAGAACGTGGAAACTAACGAAACCGAGCGTAATTTGCAGTCGGATAGTGATGCTTCCTTTTCTTCGGGGAGCAGTAGGAATCGGGCTGCGAGCATTCTTAAGAGTTTCAAGAAAAAGTGCAAAGGGGCGGTTTTTGATTGTAAACCGCGGCGCAAAAGCGAAAACTTTGATATAAGCCATCAGTCGATGTTTGCTCACAATGAAACTCAAATCCTGCCTCTCGAGACTGAACCAAATTGTAGTGAAATTAATTCCGTGCCACCGCCCGTTCCTCCGCGAGTTCCCGAAATGGAATCACCGCAAGTGGTGCCCGAAAATGTAGCGGTAAGTTTTTAACGACGCCAATGACGCAATAATAATTTGTTGTAATTGCAGAATGCCGACGACGACGCCAACGGTGAGCGCGGAGTTCGGGAAGAATTGTCCTCTCTGGCGCCTTACGGTTGGTATTGGGGTGCAATTTCCAGACAAGAGGTGGAAGAAAAACTCAAAGGTCAACCGGACGGCGCATTCCTTGTCCGCGATTCCTCTTCCACCAACCACGTACTGACGCTAAGTTTTCGTGCTTCAGATACTACTCTTCACACGCGCATCGAGCACAGTTACGGCTATTACGCACTTTTCACACAAGAAGAGGGCGTCAAAAGCATAGTGGAACTGATCGAACAAGCAATTTATAAATCGAAAAGTTCCGTGTTGGGCTATTCGGCGCAAAGATCCACGGATTTGCGTCCGAGATTTGTGGTGCGTCTTTCGAAACCAATTTCGCGATTCACCGAGGTGCGTTCTCTGCAATATTTGTGTCGATTTAAGATTCGCCAATACGTCAGTGTTAGTAATATTCCGCAATTGTCGTTGCCTAAATCGATCGTAGATTATTTGCAAGACCAGTATTGGTAACACAACGGTGAGCGATTTCTCGAATCGGACGTTACCGATACTAACATTATCTTATGTACGCCATGACGTCGCAAATTGCAGTTGTATATTATTTGAAAACGCCAAATTCACAATATCATACTTACACGGTGCCCTCAATTACTGAACGCTAACTTTTGAACCTGTACCTGTACGTGTTTAGGTATAAATTCATTGCTCATGGAAACCAGGCCGACTGGTTCTTATTATTTGTTGTAAAGATTTGGCTCGGATAAACGCCAACTTGTAAAGAAAAACATATTTTGGGTTTTGTGCAAACTTTGTTATTTGTAAAAGATATTTTTGTCAGAAATTGTTACAGCAATAAAAATCGATACGTAAAGTTTTATTATTGTAATGGTAAACTTTTCAATTATTAAAGCATTGGGTAGGTTCTTCGAAGGAAATATTAAATCGTGCTATCTGCAATTGTGGCACTTTATTTCTTAAAAAATTATGTTCACAAATATAAAATTACATCTACATTCAACTACATTCGACTATGTTTTCCAAAGTTGCTATCTGTTCCAGTTGAGGCCCAGCATATTTCTAGCCTGAAATAAAATATGTGCTTAGAATGCTTAAAATATAATTCGAAGAATGAACAAAAAAAAAAAGAGCGATTGGAGCTATTATTCCAATTAAAATTCGCCTTTACACAAAAAATTATAACTCACCGTCGTAAAAGCGGACGTGACAGATTCGATATTCCCTAAATTTGTTAGATCCGATTTAATCAGCAAGTCGTTAACTTGCATAAGTTCCTTTAATCGACTATTCAAAAATTTCCAAGTTTTTTCGAAATTTTCCGATTTATCTTGTATCAAGTACAATTCGGTCGCTTTATAAACACCAGCCAAAGCGATACGCCTGGCGTACCAATTAATCTGAAATAAAAACATCCGTGTTGTTAATAATTCGGTTTCATCCTTACCCGCTCACTTACATCCACAGAACGATCGCCTGCATAGTAACAGATGTCGTCCACCATAGTGAGTAACGTGGCCAAAGAATTTGGCACGTTTTGCGGCATAGACATTATGGCCAGGGCTTGGGGCCACTTGGATAAGTATGGAATGGTCATTTCTAAACGTTGCTGGACAGCATTCTCTACAATTTGTCTTCCCGTCGGCAGTTGCGCCTCTTTCCGATTTTGTATCTAACAAACATTTTTTAATTCAGTTCCCAACGCCTTAACACCAAGTCACCAAAACTGACCTCTTTCAAATAATCGACCAAACTTTTATTTGAACGTTTTTGAAAATAATATACCAAATCGCCGCCGGTACCCGCGAACATGCCATGCGTGACGCCGTGATAACCGGCGGCTTTGGCACCCTCCGCTATTGCATTTTTCGACCATCCTAGTTCCATCACAAACGGCAAGGACGACTCCAATATTTTATTTCTAATGTTTTCTTCGTATCGTTCGTTAGTGTTTTTCTTTTCGTCGCTTCCTACTCCAGTGCTTTGCGACGACGACGACTGGCGACATCCTAAGTGAGATGGTCTAGATTCTAAAATACAAATTTACAATTTAAGAGCGCAAACTTGAGGTGCAAAGAAATTAAACCGCTTTGTTTTGTTTCGTTTATTACAAAAATATCAAATTAAGAACAAATAATAACGTCAAGGACGTTCAACATTGGGCCTCGTCGAGTATTTCATTTAATCTGATGGATAGACTATCGATTACATCCACCGTAAGCAAGGCCAGGGAATAAACTTTTTCTTGTTCCTCCGGAGACATCTGCATCATCTCGTCGGCTTTCTCCTTCTGATTAGCCACGCTCACATTAAAATCAAATTGACTTGTTTCGTTGCTTCCGGCATTTAAGAGTTTCCTCTTATTATCGATTTCGCTTTTTAGGGCCTTCAAATTGTCACCGATCTTCCCCAAATAATTCCGAATTTCCTCCACGTTGTCCCTGATCTGCGTTACGTTATTTTTGTCTCTCGAAATTAAAAATCTCAAAAAATTCAGGTTGGCGATAATCGGATCCGAACGTTCCAACAAGTTTTCGGGTTTTATCTGCCTTTTAGTCTCGCAAAATAAATCTATTGTTTGTTTCAAATTTGAACCACGAAAATAAACGGACAATTCGCCCGTAGTTTCGACTTTATCGAGCTCCTCCTTTAGGAAGTCTTTGTAAAGAGTAATCAGATAGCTCCTTATACCCGGGTACGTAAGTACACTCATGAGGTTGTAGACGAGAAGGTATCGGCCACGAGTGGAGAACGATAACATAAATCGCTTGAAAATCGCGAGCGCTACCGTCCGATGCTTTTGGATTTCGTTGAAAATTATAACGTTGATAATATTCAAGCAAAAATTTTGACTTTCGCCGTTATCCAAAATATGATGACTTAACGTCCGTCCTTTGATTCTATCCAGTAAACTTTCGGCAAAACGTAAACCGTTCTTTTCTAGCGCCACCTCATTGTTTTTATTTAGAAAATAGCTAACAAACCGTAGGCAATACCGAAAAACAAAAACCGAGTCGTAGACCTGAGGCAATCGTTCCGCGCACATATTTTCACACAAAACCAAGTAAAACATAGTTCCTAACGCTAAATCGCTCGTTTCCTTGTAATCCTGAACATTCTCGTAATTTCTGGGATCCAACAAGACGAAGAGATCCGGTTTTAGCAGAATAAGTTTTTCGATTACGTCCGTAGCGGTTACGCGCACCGAGGGATGCTCGAAATTTAATAAAGCAAAGGGTTTGTCGAATAGGTGAATCACGAATGTTAACAGTAAAGTTTTGGTTTCGCGGTCGTGATTTAAGCCTTCTACGAGGACCGCATAAAACTTCAGAAGCGCCGAGGTAATCGAGTTAATTTTTTCTACCGCTTTGTCGACGTTCTTATCGTCTTTATCCAGCAATTGTTGGACCAGGTCGAGATCGTTCACGTACACCTTTACAGCGTTTACGCCCCAGGCGATAGAACTGTAACGTTTCTGGGGCAGCCTCAATGTGACTTTTGCCAAGCATTTCAGCAAGCTAACAAATTTATCATGATCGAATTCGCCCAACAGTTGAAACCCTTCGATGAGCTGAAGGAACACGTCCATGGTATCATATTTGGCTACTATTACGTTCGTTAACTTCTTTAACGTTTCGAAACGTGAAGTTGGGAGATTGCAGTCGACGAAGCAAAATTGTTCGATTATGTAATTGCAAATGAGAGTTGCAAATTCCGATTCCTCGTGTTGCTCTACAATTTTTAACGCATCGTCGAGCGAGCCGCGCGTTACGCATTCTTTCAATGTTTCGATTATCATTTTTCAAAATCACTCGCTAAAATTTTTGACACCTAATTTTGAGGTTAGGTTGAACGACTGCAAAACCGTAAATGTACACACGGATTTAAATTTAAAAATGTTCCTATTCTCTTTCCTCGCGTGACATCGGTCTACGTCTTCTATTTATTATTTGGTTATTTTATTTTTTTTCTAGAACCAAAATATTGGTGGTTGAAAATTTATAAAATATAAACAAAAATTTTCAACTTACATAATTATTAGGCCGGACGAAGTTGTTATCGTCATAACTTGATCGTAAATTTCATATTTGCTGCATAAATGAATTATATTTTTGATTCGAATAAAGAAGACGTAACGTAGATAACAAGAACAAGGGGAATAGTAAACAATTTTAATGAAATTTAGACAACGAAACAATTCAAATTCGGCCTACCAATCTAAGACACAATTTAAAAAATTTAATCTTTCTACTCACTTTTAAGGCCGTAACGTAACACGGAAAGTAACGTCATTAGTGACATAATTTTAAAATTTTAACTTTTCCCTTTTATCACAAAAAATCTTTGGTTGGTTGTTATAGTTGAAAATTTTGTTACCAACATTTTGAATCGTGGCAAAAAATCACCAAAATAATCTTATCAAGAATTTTATCGTTTACACCAGCAGCGGACTAGCATCCACATTATGGAGGGCTAATTCTTTTTGTATTTCCGGAAATAGATACCAAAATGAAACCAAGAATTTAAAACTTTTAAATTTTTTTTAATTTAAATTAATTCATTTTTTCAAAAATTCGAGCAACGAGGTCCAAAAAACCGTAAAATTAGAAAGCGTCTACCGGATTGGCTGAATCCGTAAGATTAGCCCCGCCCATGGTTTGTTTTTATTTTATTAGAGTATTTTTCACATCCACCGCGGCAAAGACACAGATCTTTGTTTTTAAGTTAAATTCGGCTAAAACTAACGAAATCCCATTTAAAATAATTTAATCATGAAACTTCATGTTCGTCCTATACAAAGCACCACAACAATCGTGCAATTTTATCAAGCGATGTTGGTATTACGAAAATTTAAGCAACACCCCAAAAACAATAAAAGTGACAGTGACAGTTCGGCTGTGCTTATTTTGTGTTTTGTGTCACTTGGATTCCAAAAATTCGCAAATAAAATCAATGGAAGATGAAGTTTTTCTGTTCGCCATCGATTCATTAATTTGAGACAATTTAAAATATGTCCACCAGATCACAACTAACTAAAGATTTGAACGGTAAGCGGACCGGCAAAAATGCCCCGAGAAGGGCACAAAAAAATCAGTTTCTCTGTTTATGTTCCTATTTTTAGTCAAAAAGAGGCGTGTCCTCCGCTTTTCGCTCTCGAATTTAAATAAGTTTAATTAACATTCGTCTTGAGATTTTCATTTACTTAATTGAATAGTGAGTCATGGTGCGTTACCGAACTGTCACACTTTTGCCAAGTGTGCTTCGAATTATTTAATTTAAATCGTTCCACTTGTTTTTTTTGTTTCAGAGAGCGTCAAGGTTCTGTTGGGAAAGCAAGTGAAAATTTTATTTAAGAATGTGGTGCGTCTCGAAACAAAAGGAGATAAGACTGAAAATAGGGTTTTGGTGAGTCGCTAATTCTTTTTAATTCAAACTTAACAAAGTTCCTTAATCCTATTATACGGTGTTAATTTAAAAAAATCGTCTTTAGTTTGTAACGAGCGATTAGTATATAAATTATGCGCGTGGTGTCGCCACCATTGTTGTTAGTTCAAGATTGACATTTGTGAGTAGTAGTTGTGACAGCTCCTTCGTCGACGTTATTTCGTTAAATTGTGTTGTTCAATTAAATCTTCAAAATGCCTAAAGCCGAAGTCGGAACGCCGAAATACCTCGCCAATAAAATGAAAGCGAAGGGTTTACAAAAGCTTCGCTGGTATTGTCAAATGTGCCAGAAGCAGTGTAGGGACGACAATGGTTTCAAATGCCACACCATGTCCGAGTCGCATCAGCGGCAAATTCTCCTCTTCGCGGACAATTCCAAACGTTACATCGACGACTTCTCGAGAGAATTCGACCGCACCTTCACCGAGATACTCAGACGTCAGTTCGGAACGAAACGCGTCTACGCAAATCGGGTCTACCAAGAGTACATTTCGGACCGTAATCATCTACACATGAATTCGACACGTTGGGTCACCCTAACCGGTTACGTAAAGTGGTTGGGACGCATCGGAAAGTGTATAGTGGATGAAACCGAACGGGGTTGGTACATAACTTACATAGACCGAGATCCAGACACAATCGAAAACAAAGAGAAACGTCGCAAGCGTATCAAGTTGGATAAAGACGACGAAGAAAGAATGCAAGAATTTATAGATAAGCAAATAAAATACGATCAGGACAAACTGAAGGACTCCGCTGTCGAGGAGCAAAAATTAAACGAATTTGTTAGAACCGGCGAGGAAGAAAAACTAGCGCTAAACATAACTTTGGCGAAACCTTCCACCTCGGTTGCCTCGATTCCCTCCCTAGACCAACTGATAAAGCTGAAAGAGGAAACCGATTGGGAAACCAAAAGCATTAAGAGCACGAAAAGCACAAAGAGCGAATCGCAAAAGAAGAAAAAAAATGCGCTAGATGAAATTATGGAAAAAGAAGAACAATTTAAAGAAAAATCTAATCGTAAAGATTACTGGTTAACCGAAGGAATTGTAGTGAAGGTGATGACGAAAAGTGCTGGAGAAAAATACTATAAAATGAAGGGGGTAGTTATCGAAGTTGTCGATAAATACGCGGCGGTGGTTAAGATGCTAGACAAGGGAGCAAAATTAAAGTTGGATCAACAGCACCTGGAAACCGTCATTCCGGGCATTGGAAAATTGATGAAAATAGTTAACGGCGCTTACAGAGGCGAAGTGGTTAAGCTATTATCGATTAACGAACGAAATTTCTGTGTCAATGTCGAAATTGCGGCCGGTCTTTTACAGGGCAGAAAATTGAGCAAAATCGAATACGAAGACATTTGTAAAATCCACATCGAAGAAGAAGAGGAATTGCAAGAATAAAATTTTTCAAGTTTTTCCATCTAAGTTGCGGAAAATTAGCATTTCTTTTATCTTTGTTTAAATACCGAAAAACTTTTCATCCACGGATTTTATTCAAAATTATGCAAAGTTAAGAGCGAAAACCTTTTGAAGGTGACGACGATTTAGCCGGATAAGTTTTAATATATTTTTAACAAACGAACAAATAAATAAAAAGTATTTTAAATGTTTTTGTTGTTTCACTTGATTTTTGCTATCCTTATCCGAATTGTTTTAATATTTTTAGGTATTCTCGCCATGCCGCATACTTTTGCTCACTGCCAAAGTTCCCACCAGAGTAAGCGCACACCTAAAATGTTCCCATTTACGAGAAAATTTAAATGTTCAAATTCTAGATCGATTGCCACTTTCATTACCTGGAAATACAGTCGCTGGAGAGTAAACGTGGGAATCAGTTGACCTTGATGATCAATGACAAAGTTTACTCGTTTTTGGCCGGGGACGATTCGACCTGCACCACGGAGGTCGACACGATGATATCGGCCCTTGCCACAGCAATCAGGAACATATTCCCCACTGTTCCTTTGCATTACATAATAAAAAAGGTAACTTTGTAAATTATCTTTAAAACACCCAAAATCTCATCCAAATTCTTGCATAGATCGAAGTAATTCCCAATGCGCGTCTGCAACAACTGCGGGACGTCGAAGTTCTTTCACCAAGTACACGAGAAGTGGGTCCCTGTGGCGGGTTTTCTACCCAATACGCCTGTATGTGCGATTTTCACAACATGCCCTACCGCGAAGAAGTTGCCTGGGACGTAGATAACATTTACGTTGCCTTAAATACCAGAGAATTATGCCTAAAAGATTTCGATCACTTGGAGCAAAAGTAAGTAGGCAACGAGATTTGACATTCGCTTTACTCGAGTCTTAAATTGTAGGGATTTGGTTCCGATAATTAGCGCACTAGAATACAATACCTGGTTCACAAAATTAAGAGCAAATCATGTGCGATTATCGCACGAGACCATGGATCGCGTCCTGCACGTACTGAAAAAATCGTTGAGTTTAGAAGAGCTTTACTTAGATAATTTAGGGCTTAAGGCGGATTTTGTAAATAAATTGACTAACGCGGTTAAAGCGAACCTCGCCACTTCTTTACACACGATCGATTTATCCAACAATATGATCGAAGATAAAGGTGAATTTGAGTTACTTTCGTTGTACTGTTTACTAATGTTTTTTTAAGGTGCAATAAATTTAATTGGCTGTGTGTCGCGCTTAAATAAAGGGCTTGAACATTTAAACCTGTCTCACTGTGGGCTGACGTCTAAAGGTGTAAACCAACTGTCTCAGTCGTTCACCGCAACCAACATCGTCCATACCTCTTTGACGTATCTCAGCTTGAGCGGAAATAGTCTGAAAGATGACGTTCAAAATCTGTATAACTTTTTATCGCAACCCAACGCCTTGCGGCACTTGGACCTTTCGTCCACCGACGTAATATTAGAAAACGTGAGTAATAAGATGTGTAGACTTAATTTACGACAGTTTACGTTTACCATTTAATTTTTAGCTCTTTGGTGCTTTAGTAAAGGGTTGTACTTCGAACTTGGTACACCTCAACGTTTCGAAAAACCCATTCAGTAGTAAAAAGAGTAAAGAATCTCCACTATCGTTTAAGCAGTTCTTTACTAGTTCGCTCAGCTTACAGTACCTTAACATGGCTCATTGTAAGCTTCCTCAAGAAGCCCTCAAGTAAGAACCCTTCGTCGCATTCCTTTTTTGTCTATCTAACATTTTGGTTCCAGGAATCTACTCTTAGGTTTGGCGTGTAACGAGTACACAAAAGACATGAGTTTGGATCTAACGAGTAACGTGCTGGGTGCCCAAGGTGCGCACGTTCTCGAGTCGTGCGTTCACGGCGTTCGTTGCATTTCCAGTCTGGATATTTCAGATAACAGTGAGTATATAACTGGCTTTTCTCTCCGATCTGGAAACTATTGTTTCGCTTTTCAGACATGGACGTCGATTTGGCAGGCGTGATTATCGCAATCAGCAAAAATAAATCGTTAAAACATCTAAACATGGGACGCAATATGGCAAACATGAAAGCGAAACATATTTCCACCGTGATGGACTCGATTGTTCAAGTCATACAAGATGAAGAATGCGTCTTACAATCTCTAATCATTCCGGATTCCCGACTCAAGTCCGATCTGCACAATTTTTTAAACGCCCTAGGCGATAACAAGTGCTTGGAAACGATCGACATAAGTGGAAATTTAATTGGCGATTCGGGTGCGCGCTTGTTGGCGAAAGCCTTGCAAATCAACAACAAATTGCGAACCATAATTTACGATCGCAACAACATCACCTTGCAGGGTTTCAACGACATTGGCTATGCTTTGGAGAGCAACCGAACTGTTCAATATATGCCTTATCCCATCTACGACGTCACCTTGTGCATGAAAGCCTCGGCCGATCGCACCGAGGCGGTAATGCGTAAAATGCAGGATCTCTTAAACAGAAACGCGATGCCAAAGAAATTCAACAACAATCGCAACTCATTGTTGCTTCAACCTAACTTCTTGCTTAGTTCCAAGCAGCAGTCCATGTGCAGGCTGATGGTGCAAACGCAGGAAGCTATTAAAAACGTGACCAACGAATCGCTGTTGCAGAACAACGACGTCAACCACGCGAACGGTGTCATACAGGACGCCAATAACTCCAGACATCTTCTCGGCAAACTACAAGAGGTGGCCCAACAAAAGGAAGAACCTCATCCACTCGGCATCAAATTGCAACAGGCGGTGGTCGACATACACGGTTGCATCAACGACCACCTGCAGACCACGGCCGAAAAGATGCTGAAATCCAGCAAAGACCTCTGCCCCTACGTCCTGCGCGATAATCCGGCCGTTCAAAACATCAAAAAGGAGTGCAAGAACAAAAATCAAATTACAGTCGAGTTTCTTTCTACGGTCATCGACCAACAGGCGGGCGTTGAAATTATGAGTAAAATTCGGTAAGACGAGGTTAATACAAAAATGGTACGAAATAATATTTCGTTTCATAAAATTCAGGGAGGTGAGTTCTGCGATGGCAACACTAATATCCGAGCTGGTCGTCGACGAAGTACAAGAAGCACTTTTGAAGAGTTACAAAATTTTAATGGGAGACACGTCAGGTTTGCACTTGGATTCGCCGCCGAGAAGGTCGCGCCTGAGTAGTTCCGGCTCATCTAAACATGGCGCCAGTGACGTCTCCATAACGGACAGCAGTCATCAGTCCGATCACTCGCCTATGGTAAGTTTTAAAAACTTTTCGTATGCAAAAATAAATTTATTTTCTTTGTGCATTTCGTACAGAAGTTGGAATATTTGAATCTTGTAAGTAAAAATTGCGACATAATAATGAACGTTGTTTAGGCGGACGAGGTATGATTTATACGTTTCTCTTTCTTAGGCAACTCCACATCTGTCCATCAAACGAAAGAGTCTTCACGGTCGCAAGTTGCGACCCAAGTCTGTAGTGGATAGCGTGGAAGGCTTGTCGGCTGACGATATACCTAGTTTATTGCCGTCGATACCTCGCAACTCGGAAGAAGAAGATTCGGTTACCGAGCTTCCAAACGCCACGCACCAATTACAGCATCTAGTCAAAGGTCGACCGCGTAGAGCGAAGACGAGGGCTCCCACTCGTCCACTAATAAAACCCTGCGAGTCGACCGAAACTCCCGATCTTGGCGAAGGTTTGGACACCTTCTTCAGGCCGGGATCTGTAACGCCAACGTCGGACGATTGTAGTTCTTTCCAAGCAGATGGAAGTCCGAATCACGATTTCGCGTCACCTGTTCTCGGCGATGATCGAAAGACACCCAAATTGAGTCGAAATTCGCCGCATTTGAAGGGTCTTCTAACTCCGACGCCCAGATCGCGCTCCAGCGATAATTTGGAAAAATATTCGCCTCTGATCGGGCGAAAATTTAATTCGGACGTTTCGTCTCCTCTCGCCAGGAGATTTACCGGCGACAGCATGATGTCCAGAGAGAGCAGCGACGGTAGTATCGCGGCAGAAACTAACATTCCTTTAGATTATTCGTCGCCCAGCAGTACCCTCTCGAAGGGAATGTCGCCGGACAGTTGTAAGACGGGTCGGTAATTTTTCGCACCGCCAAATGTCTTTGTTTTACATTTCTTTCTATTACAGACGATGCCGACAGTTTATCTCAATCAAAATCGAAAGCGGCGCCGCCAATTGCGCCAAAACCACGTCCGTGGTCGATGGTGAATTCGGAACCGCGTTCGGGCGATTTGAACCTCTTGAGTGACGGTTCGTCGCCGTGCAATTCGACCGGAAATACTCCAGATTCCGGCGACGCGCTGGATAGTTCCGAATCGTCGTCGATGGATCGACGAATTTCCAAAGAGAGTAAAACCAAAAAGTCGGGTAAGTAGCGGTCATCGCAATAGTAATACGATGGCAGTTCTGGGCCATTTTTGAAGAAAACATCATCCCGCAAATAAGATTCGGACTTGCAAATGTTTTGCTCAAAAATGGTTTAGAACTTTTGTCGTTTGTCCTAGAACTCGGCTTTCCGTGCTTTATGTGTGGCTTTTTACGTTTTTTTTTTGTTTTCGTGAAGGTACCTTCCAAAGTTATTTGCCTGTTGATGGCGACCTCAAGCTTTTTTTACGCAGCAAGGTAGTTTTTTTGTTTTTCGTTTGCGACGCGTACAAGTAGTAAAAATTTTAATCGCGGACTGTTTTAGGAGGCGAAAGCGGATGAGAAGAGGGATTCGTTTTTGTTATCCAATAATAAACGAAATAGCAATTATGTTACCGATAATGCGCACATAACTAGGTGAGATCGGCGGATCGCTCTGGTGGAGCCATCGAACGACGCTTTTGTAATTTTAATTTAAATTGGTAGCTGATGACGAAACTACGTCGTGACGTGCTTGGACTACGATATTACAAAAATGCAACAACCACTCGACGTGCATTCCAAACTCGCGCGGTATTCGATATTGGTCGATGGCTTTGTAACAGATCTAATAGTGCAATCAAAACGTTTTCCAAAAATTAATTAGCGTAGGTTAACTAACAGTGCACTCCGGTTTTTATGTTTTATCGATTATTTTTTATCAAATTACAAATTGTGATATTTAATTTTTAATGTCTTTTCCATTTCCATTGCCCTACGTAGGAATTTTTAAGCCAAATTTGAGAGAGAATGAAACAAAAGCGTATCATTTTAATTATTCCGTGAAAAAGAAGGGAGGTTCGTGTTTTGGTAATTTTTTCCACCTTCCTAGTCTTTCAATCTGCCGACAATAATTGGAAAGTTTCCTTGCTAGAAATAAAATTATTTCAACGGTTTTGGTCTTAAACCGTGCTAACTTTATCAACAATTATCAGATTAAATCGACAAACATAGTGAAATTGAAAAAATTTCCGTGAATACAAAATACGTTCTTTCCTCCACGTTTGTTTCATTTTTTTCCCAAAATTCAGTATTTTAGCAATACATACAGGGCGGGACGACATAAAAGTGCCATTTACGCTAAGAACCAAAGCAAAATATTCTCTCGCCCTGTTCGCATTTTTTTAGCACTATCGAATGTTTGTACATAAATTTATTTGCAATTTTAAGTTTTTAATACTTTAAATTGTGCGCTTGTTTTTATTATTGGATCTTTGTTTTGTTATTACTACGATTAAAAAAAAAACTATTTTTGTTAACCCGTGATTTACGGACGTAGTTGTATCCTCACTTTTATTATTATCCTTGTTTGTTCGTCTTAGTATAAAGTTGCTTCCATATTTTTATGTATCGTTCATTTTTATACTCTTACTCGTCTTTTAAAAAAAAATAAATTTGATGATATTTAATGGTAAACATGTTTTTATTTCTTTTTATAAAAATTTTATTCAACGAAACTAATTATAATATAAACCCGAATATATTATAATCCACATTACTAAAAATCCAGCAAACGACGTCATGAAACCTTCTTTTAGTAACTCCCAAGCACCACCGTACTCGTCCTCGTCCACTTTTTGAAAGAAGTTGAAGTAAATGTAGGTAATACCCCCGTTAAATATAGCAAACCTACAAGGAAAAAGGGTTTAGTTTGGATACTAGAGGTGAAATTACCAACCGACATTAAAAGTCCCACGATCCCTTTCAAAGGTGCGAAACCCCAAAGTACTCCTAGAATTATTCCCAACACTTGTCGTCCCCAGTATATTACATCCAAAAATTCGTCCTAAAGCAAGCAAAATTGAGTAAACCAATTAAACAAATTTAATCGACTTACTTTATTCGTCCATTCGGAATTTGCTTTAATCGCACGACTCCACACCGACGCTACGTCTTGGGTTTTGGAATTTCCATTTCTTTCTACAGTCTTGGTTCTACTAGTCATTTTTATGATAAAGGAATTTAAATTCACGAGCAATTTGATTAACACAGATTTGAGGTTATGGTATGTCAGGTGACGTCGAGGCGATTTTCATGATAGCTGGTGTCGACCACGGTCGTACACCGTACTTTTTATAACTAAAATCGTAGATTAATCTATGACTAAAATGTACAAAACACCGGGAGCTAGTAGATACAAAATTTATTAACTTGAACAAATTCCCCCATGCGGCAATTCGCTTCCGTCTATAATACAAGAATAAGTATCGAACTTAAAAATCGGATTTCGGAACAGGAAAATGAAACTCAAAATAAAAGCTAGCAAGTATGCTTTATTAAAAATAAAGTGGCAGAATTATCGGTTAAGCAAAATATTATTCAATTTAATAATCGTTACGTTCGCGTTCTTTGGGCATCAGATACATCAAATCCTTGGGATAACAAATGTAAACATCAACATAAGATAAAGTGCTTCTCAAAATGTTGAGCACTTTATTAAACTGCAATTCGTCGTCGGGTGGATCTTTAAACACGTTGAGGGCCAAGTACTGGTATGCTTGGTCTCCAAACTTTTTATTAATTTTATTCACCTCTTGCGTGCATTTTTGAACGTATTCATAATCTAGGGAATCCTTGCTCGATTTTCTAACTATGAAACCAAATAGAAGATAATTTCCATTAAAAGCTTCCGTCCGTACAACTTGCCCCAAAGTTTTTGGCCCACGTTTGTAAGCAGGAAGAATGCCAAATTTCTTATCCACTTCTTCCAATGCACTATCGACAAAACCGTCCTCCGTGCCAAAGTAAACGATCATGGTGCCAGCTTCGATTTCAGTCACAGAACGAGGAGCGTTGACAATCTTACATTTATGAATAATTTTGCGGGTGGGAACGGCGCTTTCGTCCTAAAAAAAGATGCCTTACTCACTTTTTCTTTCCCTTCTTTAGACTCTTTTTCGTTTCCTTGACATTATTATGCAAAGACGATTCCGATTTCTGTTGGAGTTTTTGTTTCGTTTTACCGTAATTCTAAAAATAAAAAAAATCGTGAAAAATATTCTCAACAGAAATCGGATCGCAATTTGAAGCATTTCGATGATGCAATTTTGAATTCAAATACTTGTTAATTTGACTATTTTGAATACTAAACTTCAAATTGCATAAAAGGAGCAAAATACACCTGTACTTATGACTGACCTGTTGAAAATTACACACAGTGATTTTGACGTTGGTGTCTTTAAAAATGTGCTCGATCATAAACTTCACCGAACTCCACTCCAGTCGATCCAAACCACAACCGATTCGTGGTATGGCCACCTGTTTGACGTTATTTGCTTTCACATGCTGTTGCATCTTTGTTAACGAATTCCACATGGTGTAAAGAGTAGGTTTGCCGCTGGAGTACTTCTTTGTAACCAAGTAATAGATAAAACGAGGAGGAAAACTTAAAATTGCCAATCCACCTTGCTTTTGCTTTTGATTACTTAATTCGCCGTGTCTCTTGAACTGCGAACTACAAGCAATTAATTTAAGCACTCAACGTTATATAAAATTTAAGAAAAGGCAACATACCTGAACTGCACAGCAATTCCACTACCCATATTCAAGTCTTCGGCTACGCAATGAGCCAACGAATAATCCTTCGGCATCTTGAATAAGTCTCCATCAATTTCTTCAACTTTGGTGTACTCGATATTACCAGGTTTGTCCAGAAGCTTCATTAAATTATCGAATTCGACGTCGGATTTCTTCTTAGCATTTCTGTCTAAATTATAATAATCGGTTGTAGTAATTCGGGAGTCTTTTGAACCTGATTCCACTTTGTCGTTGCTGCCGCTCGGCGGAAATTGAACATTTTCGTTACCCTCCTTTAAACTACGAGTCTTTTTAACGTTCGCTTTGTGATTCTCCACCTGTTTGTCAATATCGTCGAGTTCCTTTGAGCTCCAATCTGCATCGACTTCTTCTACATTTTTATTCGTATTGTCCTCGACACTTACGATCTCGCTTTTTTTCGATTCCTCTTCTTTTGCAGTTTCACTTTTCTGTTCCTTCCTCGTGCTGTTACCCTTTTTGTTCACCGTGCCACTATTCGAGCTGGCAGAGTTATTCTGCGTCTTAGCCTTCCTGGACTTACCCATTTCGAACTATCGAAACGAAGATCGCTGCCTAAAAGCATCAAGATATACAATATAACCTCAAATTTTTACCGAAACGTCGCTAAGCAACGAAATTTTAAGTTTCCGAGTGAACGCGCGCGTTGACAAAACTACTACAAGGTCGAAAGTAATATTTTTCCAAAAATAAATTTGACCTTGAATTTTTTTGGCTGTAATTTGAAACAATTAAGTAATAAATTTTTGGGCGTGTTATTGTGATAAGAATTTAAACAAACTTACGGATTCCAATCAAATTTGCTATTGGAAGTATTGCCCAAAAATTTGTGCAATTAACGCCCCGATGGATTTAGAACAAACGTACACGTGTAACTTCCTGGCGAATATTATTGTCGACGAATGAATTCCCTTGCACTTGCACACAAGTTTTTGACCTCGATTTCAGATGGGGGCTTCCCCGAGCAGATATGATATCATCGGGCGCGTCATCTTGACGCGGCGTCGAGTTTTCAAAACACCCAGGACCGGACCTATAATAAAATAATAAATTTTGTTTTCAGAAACAATTTTAATTAGCTTAACCAATGAACAACAAAAAATTTTATTTTAAAGGCGGGACTAAAACGAAACCGTGTTTTCATTGGTCGCCGTTTCAAATCTTTAAAATTTAAAGAAAAAATCAGTCTCGATTATTCCGACCAACGGAATCTCGTTAATCCGTTGATGAGCGTCGGTGGTATACCGATAATTAGATAAGATTCTCATAATTTCTAGTTCCGTCTTCTTGTGTGCATCAACAGGTTGCGGTTTCAAGAATCTGATAAAAATTGGATATCTTCAACTTGGAGCAATATCTTGTATATTATTTTATTTTCGTGTCCCTGCTTGGTTTTCTCGTTTCTTCCAATTTTCAAGTGACAAACTCGGTTAGCGTTCGTTGACGACCGGATTTGGAGCAAATCGATAAATTTTTAAGCGAGAGTAAACATCGCGGCGCAATAAGAAAAATAATGGGCGATACTTGTGAAATTCACCTGGAAAAAGAAACTTACAAGCCCGGCGAAGTGGTAAACGGGAGCGTCCAATGTAATTTTATGTCCGAGACGACGATAAAAGGAAATTATTTAATTGATTTGGAAAACATTTTCAAAAATTTATGTGAAATTTAAATTTTCAGCTGTTCGAGTGAAAATTAGCGGAATCGGAAAGGTCTCCTGGAAGGTGAGCCGGTATTCGTACCAGCGCGCCCAAGAAGTTTATCTGGACGTCGAATTAAATCTCATATCGGGTGAGTTGGCAAAATATTGGGACGTGAAAAATAATTTTTGTACTCTTTGAGCAGACCAAACTACGACTGCACCAGGACAGCACAGTTATCCGTTCACTTTCACGTTGCCGTCGCCTTTGCCTTCGTCGATGGTCGACGGCAATCCGACGTACTTCAAAGACGTCGTTTCGTTTGTGGTACCGCTGGTCACGATAGATGTTCATTACGGATGCATCGAGTACACGGTTCAAGCCACGATAGAACGTTCGTGGGCTTTAAAACTGGAATCGTCCACGGGCTTCGGCGTTTACGCTCGCCAGAGCATTAAAGAGATCGAAGGGATCGAAGTAATCCGTGCGATTTGCGTAGTAGGTACAGTGCGACGAATAATTTGGTCTAAAATTGCAGAAACCTGTCGAAGTCAGCAAGGCCATAATTCCTCCTTCGATCTTACAAAAAGCAGGTCCGATCACGGTGACCGTGAATTTGAAGAAAGGCGGTTACGTGTTGTCCGAAGACGTCAGTTTTAACTTGACGGTCAAGAATGCGTCCACCGTTAACATCCAGTACATTCAATTCAAATTCGTTCAGGTACATGTACAGTTAGTCACAAAATATTCCGACGCTTCTACGTTAGCACTTTTTTTTTCTTAAAAAAAAAACAAAAATTTTTTGTTGGAAATTTTATTGTCTTCATTTTTGTTTATATACATTTTTTTATTTCGTCGCACCGTTTCCGAGATACAGCGACTTAAAGAAGAAAATGAAACAAACGGAGGGTATTCTTTTAATTCGCAATATCTCGGAAACGGTGCGACCAAACAAAAAACTTCATATAAACAAAAATGAAGCGAATTAAACTTGCTATAAAAAATGTCTGGTAAGTTTTATTGTGAAAGCGGTTTTTATATGACAAAAAGTCTTCGTTAGGTATAATTTACATTGTTACCGTAGGAGCGTCCGAATATTTTACGACAACTGTATATAGGCGGAAAATTCGTTTTTTCGAAAAAATAACTCGAAACATTGCAGGGTTACGTTTTTCAAGCGGAAGCATACACCAAAAGCATGGATTCTTTCGTGGGAGACGAATTCGTCATCAAAGATGGCTCCATCGAGTGCGGTATGGAAATGTCGAGAAATTTGGTGTTAAAACTGCCGGCCGACATGTTCGTCGGTAATTTTGCTCCCAGTAACATTATCAAGAATTTTTGGGAATTACGCGTAAGTTTCTCTACTATCTACCCCCCCCCCTCCCCGCCCAAGTCACTTTATTTACCTTTTTATCTCTTGCAGGGCGAAATACATTTACCGTTTCCAAATAAAGTATTTACAGTTCGAGTTCCTCTGACTATAGGATCGATTTAATTGTGTGTATTTTTAAAATCTTATTTGTAATCTTAAATGTCTGGACAATAAGCATCTAAATTGGTAAATGTAAATTTATGCCAAACTCTCTCAAAACCTCTGATTTTCTTAAAAATGTACGCTTATGATAATTTTACGGTCACATATTTTCACTCTTTCGACCAATTAAAACTTGGATAATAAAAGAAAATATTTTTGACAATTTACAAGCCAATCGAAGCTAAGAGAAGATAATAATATATTAGAATGCAAGATGTTTCGGTGCCTTTATTGTTTCGAATCCGAATTAAGGTGAGATTTTTTACGTCCCCGAACGAAGAAAACTTTTTTTAAGCGTTGGCATGCCAACGCCAACAAACCAACATTTTTCGCACCGCCTGCCCGTGTCAAACTCGACGGTTTCGACCGCAACTTAGTGGTCACCCTGTATAACAGTTTAAATGTTTGGTTTGAACTTACATAATTTAAGCATACAAGGCAGCATTGTAACAAAAACTATATGTGAAAAATAATCCTATTTAACTATACTTGTCCAGAAACTCTTGTATTGTTAATAAAGCTGTCTGTAATTATTTGAAATTTTTTGACATCGACCTAACCGACCTAACCTCAAACTTCGAAATTGTTTTGCGATCATGGAAACCTCCAGCGAAAAGCCGATCTGTGTGATAGTGTTGGGTATGGCGGGATGTGGAAAAACAACTTTGGTAAGTTGTCTCGCCTCGGAGGGCGATAAACCCTACGCCATAAATTTGGATCCCGCTTGCAAGCGGTTACCATTTTTTGCGAACATAGGTAATTAATATTACACAACTTGCATAATTTTCGAGGTCTGACTTTTTTTGTGAATCTTTTCAGACATACGCGACACTATAAATTATAAGGAGGTCATGCAAAAGTACAAGTTGGGGCCAAACGGTGCCATCGTAACATCCCTCAATTTGTTTTCGATAAAGTTTTCGGAAGTGGAAGCTTGCATTGCAAAGAGCGAAAAGAAGCACTGTTTCATCGACACGCCCGGTCAGATCGAAGTATTTTTATGGTCTGCTTCGGGTGATATCATAACTAAGACGTTGTCGAGTACATTTCCCACCGTTATTTTGTACGTGATGGACATGGACAGAAATACGTCGCCCGTCACTTTCATGTCTAACATGCTGTACGCTTGTTCGATCCTATACAAAACTTGCTTACCGTTCATAATAGTCATGAATAAAGTGGACATAGTGGACAACCAATTTGCAATCACTTGGATGCAGAATAACGAGACGTTACAGGAAGCGTTGGAAGCAGACGAAGGTTACATCAGCAATCTGTTGAGCTCTTTAGCAATGAAGTTGGAAGAGTTTTATAAAGATCTCAAATTTTGTGGCGTTAGTGCCGTGACTGGGAAAGGAATCAAAGATTTATATTCCTTAATCGACGATGCTGGACGAAACTATCAATAGTAAGAAGCTCTCGTTTTTAATTCATTTAAATTATACATTTTCCTTTAGTCCCAAACATGTAAAAACAACAACGGACGCAGCGAGCACGTCCGGTGTTCCAGGGTTGTCCACCATCAATTTAAAACGTTCCGAGGACGACAGCGGTTCAGATTCGGAAGGAGAAGAATTAAACACATACGGTAAGTAACTAGCCAAGTCGTTTTAGCTTAATTTCTACCCGAACTTTTATTTGGTCATTAAAATAAAAGACTCTATTTAACCTGTCAACGTGGAACTAAAGTAATTTGTTTAAAAAGAAGCGGACTATAAATTTTTCACCCAAACGCATTTATGAAGGATGAAATTTATGTCTTATTGGAAAACGCGAAAATTATTGGGCTACGGCCACATATTGTTAATTTTTTTTTAAACGTTACACTTGCAGATAACACAAACGCGGAGGAGGAAGAAGTCAATTTTAGAAAAATTGTCATGCAGCAGAAGTTAAAACAAGTTGAACGGGCGAAAGAGGCGGCCGAGAGGATTATAAAGTAATATTTTTAATTTATTACCGTAATTTTAAGAAAAAGGCTATACTATTTTTTGTACACTTGCGCTTTGTGTAAATAAATAAATTCGATTATTTGAAATGTTTCTCGTTCGTTCGCGCAAAACTTGTGAATTTTTGGGTTTTTGAAACAGGATTGCAGAAAGCGCAAGCAGTCACTTTATCACCTTACCCATGTGTTCGCTTCTGCCAAGTTATGAAATCCTGATAAAAAGCAAGAAAAGTGATGAATACGATGACTCAGTGTGGTGGCATAATCTAAAAGATCAAGTCAAAATTTGAAAATTACTTTAATGAACACTATTGGTGTTGAGTACAAAAATTATTTACGAGCATAAAAAAGTTACATTTCTAAATTACTTTATCTTCGAGGATATTATTCCCAACCTAAAACTTTACATACGTAATCCCTGTAAAAGTCGACACACCATATTAGCAACCAGAGAAAGACTATCACAACTTTTAGAATTATTTGGATAAAAAATGATATGGCCATCATCACAGCGTCCCATAAACCTGTTATTATTTTTACGGCTCGAAAAACGGGACACCATTTTATAAACTCTTCGGTTTTTATTTTTTTCTGTGAAGTGAAAAACAATAGGGTATTGTCCGTTAATGTTTCCGGTATCATTTTAACGTTGATTGTTCCATTTTTTTCATAAATAACATACGTTTTCGTTTCGTCAACTCCGATACTGATTATCATGTGATTTCTTAACATAGTAAATGATATGCCTTTCATTTTCTTCATCTCCATTTCTTGAAAATCTGACGGGCATTCGTCATCGTCGTCTAAATCGAAGTAGTCATCAAAAATACCTAATACAGGTTTGAATTCTTCCGTCAAGGCGTTCCACCCCTCATGTGAAATCTTAACTGGCGTGGATGTTATCTCCGTTGGAGAATCTTTGAGTTCGGGTTCGGCTTGTTTCAACTTGTATATCATCGTGCAAAACGCAATTACAATTATAAAGAAAACTGAACAGCGCCAACGCTGTGATTTTTTAGCCCGATCTTCACAAAGCCTATTCTTTGCCAACAAATCAATGTCCTCATCAAAATTTGACCTGGGCGCCTTCCAACTTTCGTCGTCGTCGGAGTAATCGATCGATTTCTTACTATTTTTATTGTCAAGTTGGTCCAATGGGTCCTCCTCCTTTATTGGCGTAAAGACGTCTTTGGGAATTGGCTTGTAGTCCGCACCAAGTGTTTCGCTTTTTTCCTTAAAGATATCGTTCAAGTTTGCCGATGACAGCAAAAAAGGAACAAGCGTTTCTTCGTCCTCAGAATTTATCTTGAGCGCAAGATTTTCTAAAAACTTTTTATAATAAATGCTTACTTCTTTTTCTATGTCTACACTTGATTCGCGGCTATGAAGTACTGGCTCGATGTAGTCGACCACTTCAAATTCTTCGGAAGATTTCTTCGTTACAGCATCGTCAAGTTTGTGCGAATCCTTCATGTTTGATGTTCCTACGGAATTCAAATGTTCAGAAAAAGATTTATAAAACGTAACTTTATTACCAGGTTTGATGGACAAATTCCGAAGGTCATTAGAGAAGTCAATCCAACTCGAATCCGAATCGCTACTTTCCTTATTCGCAAAATTGCTTGACATAGCTGAAGATGTAGGAAATAAGCTGAAATAATATTTTTTTAAATACATTTATAGTCTAACGGAACAAAAATAAATCCCGTTCTCATCTACAAATATCAACATCCCTTCGCCATTTTGGCTAAGATTTTAACAAAAGAAGTTTCTTTTCCGCCCTTAAATTTAAAGGCGGGAATTTTTGGTTTGGTTGCGGAGTTGGTGCTCGCGTTTGCGTGGTTTTTAATTTTAACAATTATATTTTTAAATTGTTGATCCACAATAATATTGTGTAAATTGCATAAATTTAGTTGAATTAAATAATAGGGTAATTGGGCAAGCGTAAATTCCACCAGCGCTTAAATTTATAGTTCCTTTTAAAATACGCAATTTTATAGTAGGTACATTTTTGCTTTCCTCAAAGAAGGATGGCAAAAATAAAGCAAATTAATATATAAAATCAAAAAAATGACTCACCTTCAAGCGTTTGATAATAAAAAATTAAAACCCACCCTTGGTGTAAATAATTAAAAATTCCCAACTAAATTAATATACTGCATTATTTTCTTTCTTAATATTTTGTCATTTTAATATATTTTAAGTGCTTTTTTACAAAAAGTGCCTTTGCTATTTTTGACCGCAAAAATTGAAAGTATGAAATCCGTAACTTTTTCCATGTTACTGGCAAATATGATATTTACCGTTTTATGTAATGCTAAAATGAAAACATTTGATTCTTATTTTGAGCCGTATTAGAGCATTTCCAAGCTCGAGAACGTTTTCCGATCTCTACGTACCTAAATTTAATTTTTTACGATTTAAAAAATAGAAAAGGTTTGGCGTACACTTTCTAATTGGGGTTTGCATGGCGGTCGGTTTATGGTTAAATCTCAAACCGGAATATTTTCCAAAAATTTACAAAACTAAAACCTAAAAAGAAACTGCATTGTGAAATTTTGATGGTAAAAGATTTCTCTTGCAGTCAAACAAAAAATCATAATTTTCGTTGTTTTTAATAAAAATAAAATTATAAATTTTAAGAAAACTTAACTAAACCTACTATTAAACTTAACTTAATATTAATTTTATAAAACTTTGATACACACTATAATATCCGTGGACGTCACTACTCTAGTAGATCTTTATTTGTTTTCAAAAATAAAATTGATTCCTATTTTTTAGGAAATAAAAAGTTCGTTTGGATAAAATAAAAATAAAATACATCTATTTTTTAATAAAAGAAATAAATTAAAGTATTTTAAAATTTCACAATTATAACAGTTCAGACATTTTTTGTACCTTGCGTATCTGAGCCGTTATCTGATATCCGGTATCGAGAGACCGGATTTACAAGATATTAACTAAAAAGCATAGCCAGCACAGTTAATAACTTTTTAAGTCGAAAAAAAGGATGGTATTAATACAACTTAAAAGAATAATGATAAAACTACCTTCCGTCATTCTGAGCTCTCTAGGTAGGTACACTTTTGAATGTAAGCTTGAGCAAACTTCATCTTTTTTCCCTTTAGTTCCTCTCATCTGGAAAAACAAGTTATTTGCTTCTCAGCAAAAATAATACGTTGGTTGTATGATACTTTGAAATTCACTTCCGAGAATAAAAATTCTGTTCCATACCATATCGGTTTTACGTTCATTTGCTTCGCTTAATATCTTCTTCTTCGTCTTATTACCGTCAGTACTGTAAAATAAATTTCCTTCGTATTTTTTAACTTAAACAAAAAATGTTTCGTTTACTTGTATTAGGTTTCATCAATTCCCAAAAATATTTGTGCCGGCAACAAGCAAAACTTGTCAAACTCTTCCACGTAAAATTCCATGTCTAGTTTGTCTATATCAACTCCTACGGTCGAGGGATTCACTGAGAGGAGACAGTACTCAAACTGTTGTGGTATTTTTCTGTAGAAACTGCTCAATCGCTTATAAAAAGCTTTGAGGTGAGAGCTGTCTTCGTTGATGAGTCTCTTGACCTAAAATTAAAATTTTTTCTTTTTTCGTTTTAACTTATACAAAGAATAAAGTCTTACGATAACGTAAAATGTTTTTGTTAACACGATTATAGTGAAGAATAAGTTCTGGCAGATTTTTGCTTCCAAACTAAAAGTTCCATACAATAAGTTAAACAAATTACTCAGCAAGCGTTTTAAAATTGCACTTTGTTCCTAAAACAATTAGAAATTAAATTAGATGGAGAGTAGCAAGGTGATTTGAAGCAACTACCGCCGACACGTTGGTTTCGAGACTTTTGAAGTCTGAAATTAGTAAATCGCTTTCAAGATGCTTGATTTCGGTCTCGTAAAATTCTCTATCGTCCTTGATGTCTGCAAATTTGTCAAGCGGAACGACGAGTAGCGTGATTGTGAGAGAATCTTCCAGGATTTGTAAAACGATAGGCGATTCGGGCAAAGTTTTGTTAACCATTCGCCCTAAAATTTCGGTGGAAATTTGACTGATGACATTAAATTTTGAAGTTTCGGGTAAAAACCGAAAAAGTCGAAAATAAATTGAAAAGCGATCGTTGATAGAATAGATTCGCTTTTTTAAAAAATTTTGATCGTTTGAGCTGAGATTAATAGAGGGATGATCCTAAAATTTACACCTATAAGATTAAGTGCGTTGCAAGAAGACACAGACTTACGTAATACAAATTATAGTGAACGATGCTAGCTACAAAGTACTTGGCGATGGTCTGATGATGATGTTTGGCATACTTTTCATTGATGAAAACTTGCATGTTTCGCGAAACGATTTCCTTCTCGTCAGCCAACAGACCCATAAAAAGGAAGTATTGGCCATCCATGAGTCTCAATTGAGCGTCGCAAACGAGTTTCATCAAAATTTTCGACGCCACGAAACGTAGGTATGGCGTTTTACTGCAGAGGGCGCTAAAGAGATGCGGAATCAATGGATCGTAATACTGTAAATGCCTGTAGAAAAATATCATAATGTGCAATTAAAAGACTTTCAAAAGGAAAACGTAACTTACACGTTACAAAAGTCGAGAAGGCCGTATAAAATTTGTAGTTTGACAAAGTCGTTTGCGCCTGTTATTGCTGTAGTCAAATTTGTTACGCATTCATGCACGAAGTTTTCATTTACGAAACAATTTCTTATGTACAAACTCATGCAGAGGGCCCAAATTTGTTGGTTCTTTTTGAGGTAGTCTGGAAAAAAAATGTTTAGATAGAAAACAAAGAAAAACATGTACAAGCAGGGGCTTAGCGAAGAAAAAAGTTTGGTACGGACCAAGGTGTCAAACTGGTGAGAATTAAGCTAGATGAAATTCTGCACAGAACTAACAGAAGTAGCATTGTTATTAAATTATGTCCATTTTAAGCCCTCAAGTTACCTATATATTTTTTTAAAGAAATCAACAACAAATTTACCGCTAAGTGCAGACTCCACACTTGTAATGATATTTTTCAGTAAGACAAAATTTTCGGCTGAGAGCACAATTTGTCTCAAAACAATTAACTCGTTTATGTAAGCGATGTCTCTCATAAAATACGAATAATGCCCCAGCTTTCTCTCCAAAACGGCGGTCAATTTATTTTCTAGACTTTCCTGAAAATACTAAAACTTTTCGTTAAAAAACATGTTTGGTTGGTTTTTTTATGGTTTACCTGACTGGTGGACACGTCCCAGTTGTTGTCGTCTCGAATCAAACGTGAATAGGACAAAATCAGCGTCATCACATATTTCACACATTGACCCGGAAAACTCTGATCGTAAAAAGCTTCGCTCATGGTGTAGCGCATGTTACGGAAAGCGTTCACCTGTGTGGTGTTACAATCGTTCACGTTCTTTTTCTCCAACATTTTATTAAGTGCATAAACCGTTAACGAGAGGTCAGTGCTGGAATAATCTAAGGATGCCTAAAAATTAACTTGTAGAAGAAAGTAAATCAAACAAAAGCAAAATTTACCGATAGAAACCGTTTTATTTTTTCCTCTAAAACTTGGTGGTCGTCGTATTTGACAAAACACAGCAAAATACACAGAAGTTTTAGTGCTGGCGTGCGACAACCGTTCTCGTTTATTTTATTCTCTAGCAGAAGACGCGCCGAATTTTCGGTTAGCAAATGCAAGGAATGAAAACGTTCAAATATCCCAAGGACATCAAAGTTGTTAGAAACGAGGTAATTTGGAATCGACCACATACAACTGTCTTCTTGAATGTCAAGATTAGAAAAAACTAGATTGTGCAATTCCTGTCAAATTTAAATATTAATTATTGAAGGCGAAACCATCTTCAGTTGTTTTCATTTTACCTTAGCAAAAACAGCCGAAGTCGCCATCGGATGGAAAATTTGCTTTGCAAAAATGCTCAAAATATACATCACTACATTTGATTTGTTTGCGTAAAATGTCAGCAGCTTTTTCAAATACGGTATACAAGGTTTCAGATCGTTAGGCGATGCTTGGCAGCACAAATGGCGAAGCCTCTGAAAGAAAAATGGTATGAGGAAGCTTTGTGAGGTGGATCAATTTCGTTAAAAATAAAACATAACTTAATTGCGCCGATAACAAAAAGTAGTAGTAAAAAACCTACATTCAAATTTTTCGTGATAACCAAGTCTTCTAACAGCACGAAAAGATTGCAGATTAACTGGATGTAGAGAACGTTGGTAGACTTTTTGTTCCATTTTGGGTCCACAATTTTATTTAAAACATAAAAGATCGAAGTTTTATTTACGTCTCCATGGGTATTGTTAATTATGCGCTACAATTAAAAAGAAAGAGTAGTTGGAGTAAACTAATTGCAGAGCAAAAACTAACCTTAAGTACGTCATGACACCTCTGATCTTCCGAAGTCTGAGTAATTATTTTTAAAGATTTATTGCGCACTTCTTCGTTAGAGTCCACCAACAACCGGATGACGTTGATTAAAAATATTTCCATTTGAATTTGTCTCTTTGCTTCACTTTGGTATTCGAACGAATCGTGTAACAGTAAAGTCACCAAATTCAAGGAATTTTTTCTAAATTCCAAATTATCACACGTCATTGCGTTACAGAAAAATTTTATGAAATTCTGGTAGGCGTTCAGCGGGAGATGCTTTATAATTTTAGCAATGGCCTGATAAGAAAAGCGTTTAGATTTTTTGGGAACAAAAAAGGTAGAAGAACTTACTTCGTGTTCGTCGTAATTTGAGTTAAAGCAAATAAATTTTAATAAATCCGTAACGAGACGAAATTCCTCGCAATTGAACTTTTCAAAATTCTTTTTGATAAACAGGCGCACGTTAGCTTGATGCGTCACCTGAACACTTCGGCTTCTGTTGTCCACCAGGGAAGTTTTCAAACTGCTGGTTAGCGACAGTAAAACAGGAAAAAGCAATTTTTTCGCGTTGCTGTGTTTGCTTAAGTTATCGACCATAACTTGCAAGCTTGCAAAAGCCTTGTATCCGATGCTCTCACCGCTTTCATCTGAAAAACCACCGTAACTTTAAAATCAAATTTAAAAAACGTTTGTTTAACAAACCAACTGTAATTTGTTGGAACTCTTCGTTCGTGCAATAGGTGAAACCGTGCAGCACCGAAATGGTAGCATTCAGTGTGTCTTCGGGTAAGACGAACTTGATTAAAAATAATTTGAAGTGATCCATCAAAACAATATCTCCGTTAACGGCATCGGAATCATTTAAAACCTTCAGAATTTTCAAGTACATTGGCGCATAAAAAAATACCTTGCCCGCTATATCCAACGAATTAAGAAGAAAGAAAATGCTAGCTACGTATAAAGAACAATCAACGTTGAAGTCTTCGTTGTCTAAAACGTACATGATCAACGTACACACGTACTTGTCGTCCAACTTGTTCCAGTCGATTTCGTTCGGCTTTGCATCTTTCAATTTTTGAACGCAATTTAACAAAAACTTATGAAAATCTACGGGAATGTGGTCGCGATAGCGTTCCTGGTCTTGCGTTTGAGGCGCGGTTGTGGGGGATACTTCCTTTAAAGAGCAAAACAGTATTTCTAGGTATTTGCGACATCGCAAGTTTTGTTGTTGGTCGCAAATGTATTCTACAAAATCCATGTTCAAACATAAACACAAATTTAAAGAGCATAACCCCACTTTCTAGTTTGACATTTGCTTGTAAACTCTGTAAACTGGCAGTGGTTGTTGTTATGTCATTAAATAGAAATTTTCCTCAATTTTCTAGGAAATTGAGTTTTTCCGCATTTTTGTGGAAACCGTTATTGCTTTATTTGTAAAATGGATGCAAAGTAAAAAAAAACGATATCTTTAGCACAAAGCTATAATAATATCGAGTGTGCGCGGTAGTATTTAAAATAATTTTGTACATTTAAAGAAAATTTCGAATATTCCCGACACATTTTTCAATTCCTCATAATTATTACTGTATTTTTAAAATCAATTTTAGCAAACGTCGAAGATGACATTTTGAAATATCGCACGATGCAAAGTGGACGTTAAGCGTCGACGACGATAAGTAAGCGCCGGTATTGATTTTTGGCCGTTATATGCACGCAAACGTAAAATTAACCTTAAAAGAAAATAAAGGTCCAAGTCTTGGGCTAGAAAATAATTAAAATGGAGTGCGAAGTTAAAACCGAGATTACTTATAGCGAAATTAAGTTGGAGTACGATAAAGCGACGGTGAAGCAAGAATTCGATATAAAAAAACTGAAAGTCATAAAATTGTCCAACAAATACTTTAAATGTGAATTGTGCGATTACAAGACGCCGACCGTGCACACTTTGAGGCGCCACTTCATTGTGCACAGCGACGAGAAACCGCTAAAATGCGATAAGTGCTCGTACAGCGGTAAAACGCCGCAGTCCCTGCGGGGTCACGTGCAGCTTCACCACAGCGAGAACGTCGTGACGCACAAGTGCGAGTATTGCGATTTTAAAACGGAATGGGGCAAGGAATTAATTTCGCACAAGAAAATTCATGCGAGAGAAAAACGGTACAAGTGTAAGCTGTGCGCGTACGTGTCGCCTTACAGCAGCGCATTGTGGGTGCACACGAAAAAGAAACACACCGGCGACATGCGTTTCGTGTGTCACATTTGCGGTTTTAAATTCACGCACAGTCGCGGCCTAATTCGGCACGCGTTCGTCCATACGGGGGAAAAACCGCACGAGTGCGACGAGTGCGATTTTAAAACCGCGCGTCCGGAAAGGTTGGCGATCCACAAGAAGAGGCATCAAGTGACGAAGGTGGAATTGATCGGTTGCGAGTTGTGCGGGTATCAAACCACGACGAGCGCGAATTTAAAGAAACATTTGTTGATCCACTCCAAAGAGAAGAATTTTAAATGCCCCGAGTGCGATTTTCGCACCGCCAACAAGATGTACTTGAAAGCTCACGAGCGGGTTCACGTGGAGAAGGCTTACATATGCGCGATTTGCAATTTCAAAACCGCCTACAAGCAGCACTTGGCCGAACATGTGAGGAGGCACACCGCCACCGGCGAGAAGCGCTTTCAGTGTTGCGTTTGCGATCGCCGCTACACCCGGCGCAACACTCTCAAATCCCACATGAGAACCCACACCGGCGATTACACCTACACCTGCGACGTTTGTTCCTACAAAACCGACACCAAATCCAAGTTGGAAAAGCACGCCATTATGCACACCGGCGATAAACCATTCAAGTGCGCACTGTGCAGTTATCGCAGCGCGTTCAAGGGCGCCCTCAAGCTTCACACGATATCGCACAGCGACGTCCGACCCTACGAGTGTTACCGTTGCGGTCATAAAAGCAAAACCAAAAACCACATTCGGCTCCACATGAAAATTCACCGCAAAGAATGAACTGTGCAATAATAAACGCGCTTCTAGTCGGTTGTGCAAGTACAAAGATTATTATGTTCTCAAGTTTGCTTCTTTATTTATTTTTTGAATCGTAAGTTCTGTAGTTTGGGTAAAAATAAAATATTTTCACCAAAATTTATTTGCGCCAAGGCGAATAGCATCCACAAATACGAATGAATGATGATTTATTGGCAATAAATAAAAATATTTACAAGTAAAATTAAAATACTAGGATAATTACAAATTTTGTCCCAATCTTTCGAATTCGCCGAGCAAATGCAGCATGTCGGAATGCTCGAGGGACGAATTTTGAAAAACAATCCTGAAGAAATTCGGATGTCCTTTGTGGGCTTGGTAGGTCACCATCATGGTACCCTCTTTCATCATTTTTTCTTTCATTTTCGGCGCTATCGTGTGTAATTTTTTGTTGAAATCCTGCGATTGTTCTTGGCCGCGCAGACTTGGCGGTAAATACCAGAAGCAGACGTTGGTGTATTCGGGTCGATCCAAGACCATGCGAAAGCCGGGCCGTTGCTTTAAGTGTTTGACGAAATATCCGACGTTGTCGAAGACTTTGTCTACGTGCTTTTCGAAACCCGACTTTCCTTTCGCTTTCCACATGAACCAGAATTTTAAAACGTCGACCCTGCGTCCGCACTGCACGTGTTTGTCTCCGGTGTCGTAGCTGGTGTCGTAAAATTTGTCCTTTTGGAATAAGTAGGCTGCGTTGGCGGAGTGCGCTTGGGACAAAAGGTTCTTGTGTTTCAACAGCAAAACCGAGCATTGCTGAGGCGCCGTGAGCAGCTTGTGAGGATTCCACGTCACCGAATCGGCCCTAAATGCAAAAAAGAACGATTAAAAAATTTCGTTAAATAGAGCGCGACCTGGTCGATGGTTTTAATATAGTTTAAGAATAAATAAATAATTTATGCCGCGAAGGTCAAAGGACGCAATCGAACCAATTGGGTAACCGATTTCGTCAGATCTGCAAAAGAAATAGGCGAAGGCAATGCGACATTGTGAAGCGGAATGAGGGCATCATTTTATACTTTACCTTGCTATTCCGTTAAGTAGGTGACGATATTTTTTTGACATCAAAGCACCGCCACCCCATGCGGCGTCCACGTGGAACCATAAATTGTAGCGTTCGCAAACGTCGGCCAGCTCTTCCAAAGGATCGAACGCGCCGAAAACTGTGGTTCCGGCGGTCGCGCTCACCATAAACGGCGCCGCTCCTTCTCTCGAGGCCCTCTCGATTTCTTCCACCAAGTGCGAGACGCACATCTTCCCCGCAGCGTCGGTGCGAATCAGATAGACGTTATCGGAACCGATTCCCAAAAACGACGCCATCTTCTTGACGGAGTAGTGGGCCTCGTCGGATGTAAACAACACCAGCCTTGGAAGTCCGGCCAGACCAACGTCCTATCGAAAAGTTTATTTACTCGAGCTAATTTCTTTTACCACTAGAAAGTTGTTAATTGACCACGAAAGCGTGAGTTTGTTTGTCCGCATCAAACATAAAAAATTGCTTACCTTGATGTCGGGTTTGAACTTGAATCGTGCACAACTGACGGCGTACCCGTTGGACATGGAGCCGCCGGGACAAAAAATGCCATCCCCCTCGCCGTCGGGAAAGCCGACAATTTTCCTCATCTCCTGCAGGACGACCTCTTCCATTAGCGTGAAGACCGGCGACACTTCGTACGTATAAACGCTCGGATTTAAAGCGTCGGTCAGCCATTGTCCGACCAAGCCGTAGGGATCCAAAGAGGAAAACAGCTGATTGACGAAATACGGATGGCCGGTTTTGACGGAAAAGTGAATGGTATCCTTAACCAACTGCGTAAGTTTTTCGTGCGTCGCGCCGTCTTCGCCTACGCGAAAATCGAACAATTTAAACAATTCGGCCGGATGGTGCCATTCCAGAAGCGGCTTGTTCCGCGAAGTTCCCTCGAAGACGGCGTCCTTCACCAAAATTTGAAAACAGTCGTTCAAAAATGTTTCGTGTTGTTCCTTGTCGGGCGCACTCTGGAACGTCGCTTTTTTCAAAAGCGGCAATTTATTGTTGGCGCACGAAATTTTGAGACCGTTGGAAAATTTTGTCGGCGTTAAACATTCTTCGTCCGAAGACGTCGCCGACGGTATCATCTCGTCGATTTCCTCGCCGAAGAATTCTTCTTGACCGGTGGCTGGCATTTTACGATCCCTCGATTACACGACTGAATCACAAATGTTGGAGCTGCACAATCGTCAACGTTTTAAGAGTATTTGGGTCACGTGTAGAGGCCTTGTTGAGCTAACTTTCGCTTAAGGCGGCCAAATTGACCGTGGCGCTAAATATTGCGGTCGTTTCCATCATCGGGGGATTTCTTCCTTCGGACTTCTCTCGAAATCCGGCACGTGATGCACGCCGGAAAATGCACCGGCAAATTCGGCCTAAGACCGCAATCGGCGTCCCGGGGTTTTTCAAGTTTTCACTTTTATATCGAAAGTGTTTGCCCAATTATTGTTAAGTAACCTTAAGAATTTGATGACCTACACAATTTTAGTTGTGGTTTTTATAAAATAATTAATTCATTTAATGCATTAATAATTTCCGACTTTCGATATCGAGGCTAATTGGTCAAGCGATTTTACATGGTGTAACGGTTTGGTAGCCCAAGGCTCTTTTGTTAATTACCAATTATCATAACGTACTATACTTCTATTTACTTAACGCTACTGTGTAATTATCCTCATGGTAGGTAGATTGTACCTACTAAAATTCCATATCTCACAAAAAAATTGGATTTTTACATAGTCGAGCATCGAAGCTCCAACAGAAACATCGGCGATGCTTGTACGCAAGAATATTTGATCTGACCCCCCCCCCCTCGCCAGCCCGTTTATGTCGATTTTCCTTCATGGACTTAATTGTATATCAAACCGTCGCTTATTTTAAAAAGATTGAAGATTTGGACAATTTCTGATCACATTTCCACAAATCAAGTCAAAAATGATCCTATATTAAGATAACTTTTAGATCGGTGGCAAAAGATGGGAATTGAATTACAAATTTTGATGATGCAATTTTGAAAAAGGTAACGTAACCTCGTTAACATAAAAGTATAATAATGTCTAAAAATTAGCAAGAACATCCCGACGAGCGTGATATGCACGTGATTGGTTATGCTTTTCAATTTTAATATTTACAAATTCATGTAAATCGCTTTTTGTAAGCACGCACTGTGGGCATGCACGATCACGTGGGCATGCGGGTCATCACAGACCTTCCTTATATGTTTTGGGTATGAACTTTGTTTGAAATGTCTTCCCATGGTAATTTCACAACGTTTTTAGGGCAAAGGTAAGCTCTGGAAGCCTAATCGGCAGGGGTTGTGTAACAGAAGATAATTCATGAAGCAGAGCTAACTTTGCACGTTTGGTCTAGTGTAAATTTAATTATACAGGAAAAGGCACCAAAAGTGTGAAGAATAAACGGGGGCAAGCGCCTCTGGTCCCCGTGACGCTACGCCACTGTTTTTTAAAACTAATTTATAACAAAATAAATTAACCTGAGAGAATCGCTGGGAAAACCTGGTGTATAAGTGGAAATCCGAAGAAATGTAGAAAATCCTACGAATCCCAGGAAATCTTAGGAAATAAGAAATCCCAGGAATGTAGAAAATGCCAGGGTCTGGGAATTCTTAGGAAATCGCAGGGAATTTTAAGAAATCCAAAAAAACCCTAGAAAATGAGAAATCTAAGGAAATGTATATACTGGGTGTCCCCGTGACCGTGGAGAACCTTTTTACACTTTTCTAAGACAAATTTTCAAATAAAATTTTTGTCCAAGTTCAAATCCTTGGGGGATACCTCCCTCTAAAGAAATTTTTTGAATTTCTGATTTCAAACGACTATAGCTCTGATGTTATTGATTTTTTCGGCTTAATGAATTCGAACTTTTTTAATTTTCTAATCCATTAAGCCTAAAAAATAAATAATATCGGAGCTATAGCCGTTTAAAATCAGAAATTCTAAAAAGCATGAGTTTTTCTTGCATTTTCAACTTTTTCGAAAGAAAATCTACAAAAATTGACAGGAATTAATATAATACGAAACTGTTTGGCCTTCATCTACAAAACTACCCAACTAATTTTTGGTCGTTTTGGATGAAGAAGAACCAGTAGTGAAAGTCCTTTTGTGCACGCTTCTAAGTTCATTTACAATTTTACATAATTTTTAATCCAAGCTTAATTATTTATATATTCAGATGTTATATAACTCCGTGAACTTGTCCCCTCAACCTTGACTTTTTTATTTATTTTTTTAAGTAGAAAAATTTGCTAGTCGATGAGTTCAATTTTTAATAATCAAATAATCATTCACCGAAGGGTCGAAGCAATAATTTCCAAGCCACAAATGTGGTTTGTGATTTAATTGAACACTCTGGTGGGCAAAAACTTCTGTGGTTAAGGTGATTAGATTAGCATGCATCGTTTGGTTAGGTTCTTTATTTAAATACAGATCGAGACGAATTAAACAATTTCTTGTAGAAAATCCAGCAATAAAATATAAATTACGCTTACTTTAATTGAGATTACCTTTGCGGGATTGAGTCGATTACTTAAAATATAAAGTTTTAGGTTTTTTTTCAGGTGTGTGCGTACAAATTAAACAGACACCCTAGATCAAGTGAAACTTAATCTCACATTATTAAAAGCCAATTGTATAAAATTTAAGTTAGCTTCGTATTTATCCAATCCGAGTGGCTATAAATACAGTTAACCCTGACCTAAGATTTATACAACTCATCCTTAAATTCTTTACACAAACTCCCGGGCGAAGTTTGTACAATCTATCAAGCTTAAATTACATTATTTTTTTTTTGTCTATTTTAGTCCGAGATTCTTAGTTAAAGTTATGTCGAACAATTTTCAAGAGAAATCAGGTACCAAACTCGAATGAAAATAAGAAAAATAAATATTTATAATCTCTGATGAAGCTTAACCTTTACGTTTAATGTGTACGTTGATTTACGAACCTAAACTGTGATTTTAATGAACGATATAAATTACTCTGTGGTCACAATAACGCAAAAATGATCTCTTCTGCAAAGTCGTAAGACTTAATTTGTACTAAAACTTTTGATTGGTTTGAGTGAATCAACAGACAAACGTCAACTACGGAAAGACTCTAATTTATTCTATTCAACCTTGAAGATTGTTAAACACTGATAACAAGATCGATGACCTAATTAAAGTGGTTTATCGGTCTTCCCAATGGTGCAGGATGAAAAATCCAGCAAGATAATAAATTCAAGCATTTTTTATTTTCTTATATACAATAATAATTTATAAAAAATATACACATGGATAAACATTTACTACATAATATTTAAACTTGTTTAATTATTTATGTATTATATAAAAATAATAACAAACATTCTCTGATATGCAATTAGCGATTCATCGTTTGCTTAGTCAATGGTCATACATTAATATTAGAAACGGTCCCGCGTTTTTTTGGCTTATCTTTAATAAAAAGTAAAATTTTGTTGGCACACTCAAATTACATTGCACCTCGACGAAACTACTTAACAACTGTGAGATTGAACTAACCAAAATATGCACCGCAATTCGAGCAACGACGATTTTTTAAAGCTAAACAACATAGAATTCCCAAAGGAAAGAAAAAAATTGCACAGAAAATACCTAAACAAGTGTAATCGTCTTCTAAGATTCCGATACGACAAGCAGGGCAAGCACCGACCATAATAATTTCCGGTGGTACGATTATGGTCGTGGTTGTAGTGCCATAGTTTGGTCCTCCAGGTTGAGCATAAATAGGCACATTTTGTCCTCCAGGCTGAGCATAAACAGCTGCTGGGGGATATTGCTGGTATGGAGGTTCTAAAAAGAAAAATTAAGTAACTTGGCCTCAATAAACAAAGGATTATTTACGTGGTCCGGCTGTCGGCGTGTAAGGAGGCGGGAGATCCCCTAAAAGGTCGTCGTGCTTATTAGTTAAAAGAAAAATATGTACAAAATAAATTACCTGCAGGATAATTGGGTGGCTTATTAACGTAAGGGTCCATGGTAGAACAAGGGAAAAGCAATTAAAACGAATTAAACCTGATTTTGTTATCGTTAAATTTGATAACACTAATAATAATTAAATGACACAAATAGTTATAATTTGACGTTTCATGGGTCACGTGTGCAAAGGAGCGTTCACAATATTATTATTCCAGGTTCAAAAATTATTATACGGCGATGTGAAAAAATAGCTTCGCAAAATTCGAGACAATAATTAATTGGCTCTTTTTGTGTTACATTGCGTAATAAATACACGCACACACGTATATTTTTTAACTTTTAAAGTAAACACATCAACGTGAACAGAGCACGAACCAAAATTTGAGGTTACGTCGCTCACTGTCGTTTTATTTGACACCCTTGACATTTACAAAACATTTGTCTAAATTTTTAGCTAAATTTGCAACAAAATCGCCTATTTTACAATAATTTCTAGTGCAAGTGTTCATATTTAGTGTGGAAATGTTTTCTGCGGAACGGTTTTAAGATTCTTTGGATTATTTTCATCGATTATTTCTTCGTTACATACACACCACGTCACTGGCGATGTTGTACAATAATTGGATAACTTTAAAAATGCAAAACAAATAAATTGCGCACTTTTACGGTGGATTATTTGTAAAATGCAATCTAATTCTAATACCGGCAAGATGTTTATAATTCGTGCATTGGAAAAGATTCTCAACGATAAGGAGATCAAACGCTCCCATCATTTGCAAATTAAACGTGCTTGCGAAGCTGCCTTACGTAAGTTGTGTTTTCTATTTTTTCTAGGTTGAAGTAAAGCCTCATTCTTTACGCCATATGTCACATTTTATTTGGTCGTGGGCTTAGCAAAAAATTCCTTATTGATTTAATGATAAGTCGTACTCTTATCTTAGTCAATTTTCCTTACGTGCAAGTAATAGCTGAATTATGTCTTGACACATCGAACTTATAATTTATGTTGTTAATTTCTTATAAAGGAGGTTCTATCCCACTTGCAGTTTAACCACTCGGTTTCTTGTCTCGAGAATGGAAAAATTACTTTTATTTATATTTTTAGTTTAAAAAGTCAGTAAAACAGACGATTGCACGCTCTAATGGTTCTCACACCGATCGTTAAACTCAAACAATCACACCAGCTGGGTTGCAGGTCATAGGTGGGAAGATTCCTTGACTAATAAATTTTCCCATAATTACTAGTAAAAGTCATTTTAATCCTTCAATGAGTAATATAAAAATAAACAACTGTAGTCCCTACGGGGAAGCGTAGATCAGGAAACGGTCAACCTACACCGATTTCTTAAACACTTTTGAGGGCAAACTATCCACCCGATTGGTTTTCAATACAAAATGGATTTAAATTTTTTTATGAAAATAAAAAAGCTTAATGTTTGTTGGGTAGCTTATTTTTGCACTCTCGAGTACGGTAAGCAAGGTATACTTCAGTGTTTGAGATTATTTATCAGAAAAATTACGTAAGGTTATTTTGTATCGATTAAGCTAACCGAAATTCCCATCATGAAAGTTGGCAGCATAAGTTGTTAATTTCAATATACTAATTTAATTAATTCTTTTCTATTTGCTTGTCAAATGGTTTGCTCTAAATATATGGTATTTTTCTACCTTTTCTATTTACATATTGTCTGTTACCGTGATTTAAGTTGTTAAACTTGTTTTTAATTTGTCGTATACACACTTAATTTAATTATATCTCATTTGTTTTGTTTTGTTTTTCAGATGGTTCAATAGCTTCTCGTTGATGTTCTCTTCTTTTGATTTCAATTTTTTATGTTTTAAACTTTTAAAAATTAAAACTGAAACTAATAAACTTACAAACTTTTGGTTGCGTAGTAACGGTGGCAATTTTTTGATTTTCTGGTTACAATAAAAAATGATGACTTCAATTAAATTTGTCGTTGGTTTAATTTCTTTTTATAAAATTAATTAAAAAATCTAAAAAATAATAAGTTACATTGGGATTAATAATTATATATAAATTTTAAATTTGAAAAATCTAGGTAGTTTACCCTGAACACTGTATTTTCCTTTCATTGCGTTCATGGCAAATCACAGTTTTTTAAAATTTATATCTCGTTAAATTTATTTTATAAATAAATGATAGATTTTAATCTGCATGCCTCTAAATTTACAAATGTAATAGTATATATTTATTATAGTAATAGTACATAGTTATTCAGATTTTTAATTCTCTACGACTCAATTCGTACATCAGGCTGCGTCTAACGTACTCCCTAGTTAATAATTTCTGAGCTAAAGCTTCTTCAAAACACCGAACTTGCACTAAATTCTCTATACCTCTAATGTGATTTTGTTTTCTTTGTAGAGGAAATAAGGAAAGAATTAAAGGAATCTAATTTAGAAGAAAAAACTTCAGACATTTTGCCCGTTCCGCGAAGCGGAGACGTAAATGCATCGACAACCGAGAAATATTTTTTGCCTTTTGAGTTGGCATGCAAAAGCAGATCTTCCCATATTGTCGTCACAGCGCTCGACTGTTTGGAAAAACTAATTCAATATGGGCATCTGACTGCAAACGTTCCAGATTCTACAACGTCCGGTAAATTATTAATCGACAGAATAGTCGAAACCATCTGTTCATGTTTTACTGGACCTCAAACTGATGAAGGTAAGCTACTTCTACAGCCTAGTGCAACTGCCCTAACGGAAAAAATTTTTTTTAGGGGTTCAATTGCAAATTATCAAGGCACTACTGACCGTCGGTACGAGCCAGCATGTCGAGGTCCACAAAGGCACCGTTCTTCTGGCGGTGCGTACGTGTTACAACATCTTTTTAGCCAGCAAAAATTTGTCAAATCAAGCGACCGCGAAAGCCACACTGACGCAAATGCTAAATGTGATATTTAACAAACGCGTCGACGACCTAATCGACGAATCCGAAAGCCACACCAACGATTCTAAATCGTCTGAAATTAAGGAATCGAGAAAGGACTCTTCTTTGAGCAATTCAGTCACATCGCTCAGGGACGAAGCTGTTGTTTCGGCAGAGGAAAGTAAATCTAACGAGGAAATTTCCAGTTTCACAATCGTCAACGAAATTATCGACGGTTTAATTGACGGAGCCGTGAGTTTTGTTGATTCCAAACTTAATCAGGATAATGCAGAGTCCGAGGGTAGTCTAAAGTCGATGAAACGAATTCCATCGCAAGAGAGCGTGGATACGCACAGCGAACAAGATTCCTCGGTTGTCACGGCGAAATTTCCGCATCCTTGTCAAGAAGACGCCTTTTTAGTATTTCGCGCGTTGTGTAAACTGTCAATGAAACCTTTACCCGACGGCACTCCCGATCCTAAATCGCACGAACTACGTTCGAAAATTTTATCTCTACACTTGCTGCTATCGATATTACAAAAGCCGGGTGCGGTGTTTGAATCCAACGAAATTTTCATAACTGCAATCAAGCAATATTTGTGTGTTGCTTTATCGAAAAATGGAGTTAGTTCGATACCGGAAGTTTTCGAGCTGTCGCTCGCCATATTCGTCGCTCTCATCTCGAATTTTAAAATGCACTTGAAAATGCAAATCGAAGTCTTTTTTAAAGAGATTTTTTTAAATATCCTAGAAACGTCCAGCTCTTCATTCGAACACAAATGGATGGTAATTCAAGCGCTAACAATTATTTGTGCAGACGCGCAAATCGTCGTCGACATATACGTAAATTACGATTGCGACCTTTCCGCCGCAAATTTATTTGAAAGACTGGTTAACGACTTGTCCAAAATTGCCCAAGGGAGGCACGCTTTGGAATTGGGTGCTTCTCCAAATCAAGAGAAAGCTATGCGGATTCGCGGTTTGAAATGTTTGGTTTCGATTCTCAAATGTATGGTGGAATGGAGTAAGGATTTGTACGTGAATCCGAATCTTTTGTCCACAGTTGGTGAGCAAGTGTCGCGAGAAATCGAAACGGTGTCGCTTAAATCGCGTAGCGGGTCGACCACAAGTTTGCATTCCAGTGCCAGTTCGGGAGGAAATAAGGAAGTGCTGGACTCCCCCGAACAATTAGAAGTTCTCAAACAACAAAAAGAGGTTGTAATTGGCGCACTCTTTGACAAACGGTAATTTACAAATCGCTGCTTTCTTTTCTAGGTTTGGGAAACCGGCATCGACATGTTTAACCGAAAACCTCGGCGTGGTATTACGTTTCTGCAAGAACAGGGTCTTTTGGGGAGCAGCTATTTAGAAGTAGCGAAATTTCTTCACTCTGACGAACGGCTGGACAAAACTTTTATTGGAGATTTTTTGGGTGAAAACGAAGATTATTGTAAAGAAGTCATGTATGCGTACGTTGACCTCATGAATTTTGCCAATATGGACATTGTTGCTGCTCTTCGACACTTCTTAGATGGATTTCGACTGCCCGGAGAGGCTCAAAAAATCGATAGGTAAGTAATTTTAATATTTTTTCAAAATCAAAAATTCATTTATTTTTTTTCTGATTAGATTAATGGAGAAATTTGCCAGTCGCTATTGCGAATGCAATCCCAACAATGGTCTGTTTGCTAGCGCCGACACTGCTTACGTCTTGGGTTTTTCCATAATAATGTTGACGACGGACTTGCATTCGCCTCAAGTAAAAAATAAAATGACTAAAGAGCAGTACATCAAATTGAATCGCGGAAATACGGACAGCAAAGACGTACCCGAGGAATATCTGTCGCAAATTTATGACGAAATAGCCGGGCACGAAATCAAAATGAAATCGGTGGTGAACAAACCCGGCAAGCATCAGATAAATAGCGAGAAGCGACGTAAAATTTTGTGGAACATGGAAATGGAGGTGATCTCGACGGCCGCTAAAAATTTGATGGAATCTGTTTCGCACGTGCAGGCGCCTTTTACAACTGCCAAACATTTGGAGCACGTGCGGCCGATGTTTAAGATGGCTTGGACGCCGTATCTGGCAGCCTTTAGTGTCGGGCTTCAAGATTGCGACGATCCCGAGGTTGCAACTTTGTGCCTAGAAGGACTCCACTGTGCCATACGAATCGCGGGAATATTTCATATGACGCTCGAACGAGACGCCTACGTTCAGGCACTTGCCCGCTTCACATTATTAACGGCAAATTCTCCTATAATGGACATGAAAGCGAAAAATATCGACACCATCAAAACGTTAATCATCGTCGCCCACACCGATGGCAATTACCTGGGAAGTAGCTGGTTGGACATTCTTAAGTGTATCTCCCAACTGGAATTGGCGCAACTTATCGGTCAACAGATACGACCGCAATTTTTATCGGGCCCAGGTTTCAAACCGCCCGATCCTAGTTTACAAGAGCACATCGGTAAGACCAGCTCTCAAAGCATCGTGGTCGCAGTGGATCGAATCTTCACCGGATCTACATGTTTAGACGGCGACGCGGTCGTCTACTTTGTTAAAGCACTCTGCCAGGTGTCTTTAGAAGAATTGGCCTTTGCAAGTCATCCGCGCATGTTCTCCTTACAAAAAATAGTCGAAATATCCTATTACAACATGGGAAGAATTCGGTTGCAGTGGTCGCGAATTTGGCAAGTTTTAGGTGAACATTTTAACACCGTGGGCTGCAACCCCAATGAAGAAATATCGTTTTTCGCTGTCGACAGCCTCCGACAACTGTCGATGAAGTTCATAGAAAAGGGCGAATTCTCTAACTTTCGCTTTCAGAAGGACTTTTTGCGACCCTTCGAGCACATCATGAAAAAGAACGTATCGCCGACGATACGCGACATGGTCGTCCGGTGCATAGCTCAGATGGTAAATTCGCAAGCCAATAACATCAAGTCAGGTTGGAAAAATATTTTCTCTGTTTTTCATTTGGCCGCCGGAGATCAAGAGGAAGCGATCGTCGAATTGGCGTTTCAAACTACCGGCAAAATTATAACGGATTTATACGACAAGCAGTTTTCAGCGATGATCGATTCGTTTCAGGATGCGGTCAAGTGTCTGTCTGAGTTTGCCTGCAATTCGCGCTTTCCCGATTTAAGCATGGAAGCCATCAGACTGGTTCGAATTTGCGCTCTAAGCGTACACGCCTCGCCGCACCTGTTCGCGGAACACGCGGGCATGGAGAACGACGCGTCTGTGAGCGAAGGCGATCGCGTTTGGGTGCGCGGCTGGTTTCCATTACTCTTTTCGCTTTCTTGTATAGTGAATCGTTGCAAATTGGACGTGAGAACGCGAGCGCTCACCGTCTTGTTCGAAATAGTAAAAACCTACGGAGATTCGTTTAGTTCGCATTGGTGGCGCGATCTGTTTAGAATTCTATTTAGAATCTTCGACAACATGAAATTGCCAGAGCAGCACACGGAAAAGGCGGAATGGATGACGACGACGTGTAATCATGCGCTATACGCAATCATAGATGTTTTCACGCAATATTTCGACGTGTTGGGACCTCTTCTTTTGTCGGAATTGTATCTGCAGCTTCGTTGGTGCGTTCAACAAGACAACGAACAATTGGCGCGTTCGGGAACGAACTGTTTGGAAAATTTGGTAAATTCAAACGGTCAGAAATTCGACGACGTTACGTGGGACAAAACGTGTCAGTGTATATTGGATATTTTTAATACGACCGTGCCTTCGAGTTTGTTGACGTGGAAGCCGGATTCTTTTCAAACGACTGCCGTAATCGAAAATGGCGATGCCGGCGTTCGACAAGGCATCTTGAAGAGAACGGTTATGACGGACGGAACTAATATGGATAATGCGATTTTGTTTAATAGTTTGATGATAAAAAGTGCGGTGCAGTTAGAATTAATTCAAACAATCGACAATATTGTTTTTTATCCGGCGACATCACGTAAAGAAGACGCGGAAACTTTAGCGTTGGCGACCGCCGACATGACGGGAAACGTCGCGCTGGCGGAATTTCAGCGAGAGGAACAGGGGATGTACAGACTGCTCAGCTCCAATCAGCTGATCCAACTCACGGATTGTTTGTTGCAATCGCATCGATTTGCCAAAGCCTTTAATTTGGATCACGAACAGAGGAATCTCCTGTGGAAGGCGGGCTATCGAGGGTCGATAAAACCGAACCTCTTGAAGCAAGAAACGCAAAGTTTGGCGTGCTTGTTGCGAATTTTATTTAAAATGTACGGCGACGATAGCCGCACCAGCCATTGGCCTTTAATACAGACCCGGTTAATTTCCGTGTGTCAAGAAGCTTTGGAATATTTTCTCCAGCTGCAGAGCGAAGCCCACAGAGACGCTTGGACTTCTCTGCTCCTGCTCGTCCTCACCCGCATTCTAAAAATGTCCGACGACAGAGTAAGTCAAACATATTTTTTGTATTACGCAAACTAGAATATCGATTGTTTTTATTTTTTGCAGTTTGCCGCCCATGTGTCGTGCTACTACCCGCTCTTGTGCGAAATCGTGTGTTTTGACTTAAAGGCCGAATTGCGTTCGATACTCAGGAGGGTATTTTTGCGCATAGGGCCCGTTTTTCGTATAACGGTGACTTAGCTCTTACGGTAAGATGAGGTTTTTAGATTCAATTAAAAAGAAGAGAAATAGGATTTTATTGTTGTTACAACGCATTCTTGTACAAAGGTTATTTTATTTTATTTTTCTTGTGGTTTTTTGTATAGAGAAAAAATTTTAAATGTGATATCGTTGGAGCGTGCTTTCGATAAGCGCATAATTTGTAGAAATGAAAATGAGTAAGTACAGTTATATAGGAAACAAATTAGTGGATCAACACCCAAATTTTATATTTAAAAAATTCTTTGCCTTATTTATTTTGTTCGTTTTTATTTTTTTATATACGAATGAAAGTTTTTAAATAGAAAATTATTCTTATTGCTAGTTAGGGAAATTCCCGCATTTAAATGTTTGTAAATATTACAGTCACTAAGAAGTTTATAAGGACATAGTTAAACTTTGTAACCATTATTTTGATAGTATATTTTTGTTGCTAATGTCGAGCTTAAATAAAAAATATTTAATACAAATTTTTATACTGAATTTCCTTTGTCCTCTACCTATCAATGTATGTACTATATTAATTTTTCGTGAATTATCGAAACGGGATAAACTAGAACAGTTTAGTAAAATAATTTTAAGTATCTTTATGACGGTGATGGTTGATCGAAACGAAAAATTAATTTTATAAATTAAATTTTAATTTAAAAACAACAATAACAACATTTTCATTACATTACTATTCTAACGGATCCTTTTCTTTGTTCATCTCAAAGACACTCTTTTTGGACACAATCACATCATCGTGATGGAAATGATCGGCCGTTCGTTTGCGTATTGCCATAATCGACTCTTCGGTAGCTGCCCATTCCAGTACCAATCTTCTATCGTACAAATGCGTGCTTTGGCTGAGAGCTTGAAAGGCTTTCTGTAACAAGATAAGCAGGTTAGCGTTACAAAATTAATCTTTTTTAATTAAGAAAAATCTCACCTTAGCATCAGTGGCCGTAACAAAATCGACAAAACCAAACCCTCTATGAGAGCTTTCTCCCACTGACAATTTCTTAGGCAAGCGAACGCTTTTCAGCTCACCAAACACTCGGAACAACTCTTCCACTTCTTTCCGGGACGCTTGAAACGGTAAATTCCTAACCAAAATTTTTGTGCCAGTTTGTTTGGTCGAATTGTTCTTTTTGCGCAATTTTACCGTCTCGTTTCTGTAATAAAAAAAATGTAATCTTATAAAAATGAAAAATCGGCTAACTTACGGTAAGGTTCGTTCCGAACGTTTAAGTTCCAACATTTTTCCGTCCAAATGCGACGCTTGCAAGTCTTTCAACGCCTTGGTTACGGCCGCCTGACGATAAAACCTAACAAAACCGTAACCCATTGACAATTTACCGCTCGGATCGTCGGGATTTTTCTTTGTCATTACTCTTGCATAGCAAAGTTTTCCGCAGCCTTTGAAGTGATTATGTAGTTGGTCGTCCGTGGTTCTAAAGTGCAAATTTTTAACATATAAGGTGGTTTCAGGTTCGGGTTCTTCCTCCTCCTCCTCCTCTTCGTTTTCTTCTTCCACTTGCGTCTCTTCAGCTTCAGGTTTTTCAGTCTCATCTTCTTTCACTTTTTCACCTAAACAGTTTATGGGCGCCCATTCCAAATACAATCGTCCGTTTTTGAATTTCCCATAAGCCAGACAAAGGAAAGCTTTGCGTGCTTCTGAAGGTTCGATAAATTCCACCAAAGCTGTCAATTTATTAGGTGGAAAAATTAAACGATTGATGACTCCGAATTTCTCAAACATCTCCTTCACCTCGTTCATTTCGGTGTTGGACGGTAAGTTTTTGACCAAAATAATGGTTTTCGATCGCTTTGGATTCGTGTCACTAAACGCGTCCAAGTTGACTCCCTCGCCTTCCAAATACTTTTTAGTTTCCATTACTATTTGGGTTTCGGCGAGCGCTAAACGAACGGCAGCCGAATTATCGTCAAGAAATTCTTCCTTTGTTTTTCCATAGGCTTTTGAAACGACGTCAGTCACAGCATTTAAATCAACAAAGAGGGCGTTCCAATTGTGTCCAATTTGAGCTTGCGCCTTCAATTTCTGCGCCTTTAACTTTTGGAAATTTTTAGGGTCCAGCTTGTCCTCTTCCTCTACATCTTTCGCTTTTCCAGGTAAAAGGTGCAACATCCGACCATGAAGGATAGTTCCGTCTAGTTCTGTGTAAGCTAGGGCCGCTTGTTCGGGAATCAAGAACGTGATAACGCCAAAACCTTTCATCTTTCTCGTGGTGAAGTCTACGGGTAGGTTCACCTCCGTGATGGTGCCGTATTTTGAAAATAGCGCTTGAATTTCGTCTTCCGTGGTGGTGTAGGACAAATTTCGTATAAAAATTTTACCCGATTCGCCGATATCTTCCTCATTTTTAAGTGCTTCTTCCTGAGTCTTCCACTTGCTCTGTTTTGGATCGACGACTTCCTCCTGTTCTACTTTTTGTTGTTCGTACTGCGTCACCCAAATGCGTCGACCTTCGACAAAACTTTTATCCTTGAGTAGAGCCCGCTTGAAGTTCTTTTCGTTTTTGAAACCGACAAACGCAATGCCTTTTATGTGACGGGGTATTCGTATAGAATAGGGCGACATATTACGAAACAAATCTTTAATAGTTTTTTTTTTAAATTCAAATGGTAAATTTGTAACTTTTATGGTGAAAAGATCAACTTTTTCTTTCTGTTTTTTTTTGAATTTTTTCATTATTGGTGCCTCGCCTTCCGAAGATGTTTTTATGAGCGACTTGAGGTAATCGGCGTCGGATATTTTTGCGTGTGCTAAATTTTTACCACCAACGAGATCTTCCACGTCCGAATCCGATGTTTCTGCATCCGATTCGTTTTCTTCATTGTTTAATAAATTTTCCACTTCGTCGGGAGCGTGAATTTTCATGTACTGTGCAAATTCTGGATCAGTTTTGTACTAGAAAATGAATAGTTAATCGAGCAGGTTCTAAATTGTGTATGTTATTTGATAGGTTTATTTTAGTACAAGCAAAGAAAACCACTGACTCACCTTCTCTAAAAGTTCCCGTTGTTTAGTTTTGTCTACTTTTTTTACTTTCTTTTTAACCACCGGTTTGTCAATTACAGGTACAGGATTTTTAATTTTATATGCCGTACTGTCTTTCGCGTACTTGCTCCAAGATTTTGGTTTCTTTTCGTCTCCCAACAAAGCACATCTTTCGACAGACACTTTACTGCTCTGAATGTGTGTATTATTGAAAAAATTGACCGCCTCGTCGGCCTCCTTCTCGTCATGATAACCGATAAATCCAAACTGACGTAATCTACCCTCTCGCGTGTATTTTAATTGTACGTCTGTTACAGTGCCTTTCTCAGCAAAAATTTGTCTGAGTTTATCTTCGGTGATCTAAAAGTGATAAGTATTAATATAAGAAAGTCGCACACAAAATGAGAAACCTTACAGTTTTGGGCAAATTCCGCACTATAATTCGAGACATTTTATTGTTTTGCTGCTTCAACACGCAGTTCAATTCTTGAATTTAAAATGAGGTTATATTTCTGACATGTGGGTATTTAAACTGTTTCAAAGCAAAACCGGTAGGTGGCACTAACAGGGATTAAATTTTACAGTTAATTTAAAACTAACTTGAATGATTTTTAATTTTGGAATTTCAACTTCGCAATTAACAAAGCAGGAAGTGATCCAGTTTCATTATAATCTGTTAATATTATTTTTATTTTTTTTTTTTCGAAAATCTTCATTGTTGACAGTTAAAATCGAAAATTTTATTTACGTAATAATATCTATAAAAATATTTCTATTTACATGTTTTTGACTTAAAAGATTAAGGATACACGAGCCGAGGTTCAATCATTTCGCACCACTTCATTTCAATCCTATTTACATCTTCCGGTTCTTCTTCGGGATCGGTCAAACTAAATTTTCCATTTGGATCAATACACTGCTCTCCTCCTTCTAAATAAAGAAAATAATCTAAACCCTTCCGTGCAGACGCGATTTACTTACCCAAAATATCTAAAACCAACTCTTGGTTCTTCACGTCGAAATTATGTACTTGGGCAATGAGAAAGTCGGATATTTCTGGAGTGTAGTTTTCCGACAAAACATATTTCTGCAAGAAAATGTTAGAATTTTTAGGCAAAATAACAATTTGTCACATTACCTTAAACGCAATTATATCGTTGACCTTGGGTTTAGTTTCCATGATGGGATAACCCAATATCTCTTTACGGCACTCTTTCGTATTAACAACCAACGAAATGGTCTTGTCGGTCAAAGCCTCTTCTTTTAACGTTTCCACCACCTCCTCAGAAGGTGGAGATACTTCTTCCACCTTTCCACAAGGTGGTGTTACCACTTCGTCCGACACCATTGTTGGTATCAAATCGTCATCAAACTTTATGTGCACATTTTTGACATTGAAAGTTGTTCTAAAAACGGGAACCGGAGTAGGTATTACTTCGATTTTAGACGTTTTTGATTTCGATTTGCGCTTGCGTACGCGTTTTCGTTTGCTCTTTATTGAGATGGAGGAATTTGTATCGTTTAAGCTTTCGGTTTCAGTTTTTGGTTCAACCTCACTTTCGGGATCCGTAATTAATTTTTCGTTTGAATGAACTATAATTATTTTATCTTGTGTTGGTATTTCTACTTTTTTTACAATTATCGGCGGTTCCGTTTCACTTATATCCATTTGTTCCGGTTCTTCTAGCAACATATCCGCAGGTAATTTCTCAACTTCTTCGTTAAAAAGTTGAGATTCTTTTGCTGCTGGAAGTTCTTCTTCGACAATTGAAGTGATTTTCTCGGGAATTTCTATGTTATCTTGGATAAAAGTAATCGATTGCTGCGATGCTGGCTCAAAATGCCAACCTTTATTATCGGAAACCTTAACGGACTTGATAACTTTTGCGACAGTTGAAATAGGCATCGGCTCAACCTTCTTTCTAAGTGATACGACACTATTTTTAAGAGAAAACTCACGCTTTTCCTCATCCACTGACCCATTAAGTTGCTTCGGTTTCTTTTGTTTGCTCCGTTTTGTTTGCTCATTTTGCCTTTTTTCAAACTCTTCGACTGCCGCAACTTCATCTGAACTCTCATTAATCTGCTGCTTCTTATTTTTATGTTTGTTTAAAGAGGCTACGGGTTCAATAAGACCTATGTCTACCTCGCCCAAACCAATTAAACCGTCTAAAAGCGAATCGTCTTCCTTAATTTTCCGCTTCTTTACTTTCTTCACTTTTCGAACACCACCTTCGATGACCCTAAAAATCCGAAATATAATTATTAAGATATTACAATTAAGAAACTTTCAAGTACTCACGTTATTACTTCATCTTCCTTTAAAATCTTTACGGTCTCTTCGGCTGGTAGGAAGTGGTTGTCGCACAAGAGGACGAGTTGGTCCGAAATGTTAAACAAATTCGAAATGTGCTTTTGTAAATCACCGACGGTTTCGATATCGGACGACACGAAAATAAAAGCGGACACTCGAACATCGTTGAAAAACTCGGACAAGTTCAATTTCAAGCGAAATTCATTCATGACCGGTTCTAGTTTAAAAATTTAAGGTTATAAATTGTTTTTCGCTTTCGTTCCTAGATGGCGACACTAATGTAATAATATTATATACCGTATCGGTTGGTATATTTATACTTCATATTAACAAACAAAAGACTGTGATATTTTTATTAACACTGATAAACTTTTACATAACAATAATATTTCAGGTTTTTGAGCATTTAATAATAATATAAGTATACTCCGTTTAAGAAGAGAGCAACCGCGCCAAATCAAAAAAAGCAGTCGGAGTTTGTTTTGGTTGCTCGGGTGGTAATGTCAAAGTTATGAGCATACACATCCATTCGGGAATTGAACTACGCGTTTTAATTTGTTACGTGCAACGGCAATGTCGACGGCTTGTGACGTTTTAAGACCCCATTTGTCGATCGGAAGGCGGTTAATACACGTCATTCTGAAAATAATCCGTCGATTGATATAATAATATAAGTAAGCAAAACTTAATTGACCACCAACCTTCCTCCAGAGATGTTGTGCAAGAATTTCCAATAACTACTTCTAAGCATCAGCGGTTCCATCATAGCAGCGTGAAACAAAATGGAAGTGCTGAAGCAATACAAAAATTCTGTAAACCTCGGAACGTTGGGAACAGCTCCTTTTCGTATTCCCACGAAATAGGTGAGCTAAGCAAAAGTTTTTTTTTTAATATTGGGCTGAAAATTAAGTTGAAAATTCCCGTACCTGTATCATCTTCCAGAACAAGTATAAAGCGATCGTCGTATTGGGATAATACGCAAACGCCGTTCCGGCCGCAAAACCTGCTGGGAGAGCATGATAGGAACTGTCTTGTCCCGTGATCCTCCGCAACAGGCAATTTATGAACTAAAAATAAATTTTTTATGAAGCTGTATTTGAACGCCGTCGCTGCTTACTTTAAAAATAGCAGAAGATCCGCCCAAAGCGATTCCCAGATTGAGGATGTCCCTTTTGAACAAAACCTCGCGGACGACTTTAGGCGACTTGAAAATTCTTTGTAAGTTTAAAATCAATCCTAAAGCAACCTGGATGCTTAGACCTACGCCGAAGGTTTTTTGGAAGCCCTGTAGAGCAAGGAAGAATTAGCCTTTTACTCTCCGAGCGAAAGTTTCGCGATAGCCTACCTGAAAGACGTAATGAGTGCAGCTGTGAGGATGTAAGCAGGCCTCGCTTTTGCCGGAAGTTTTAATCCACTCTACGAGATCTCGATAAGCTCTCAACGCTTGCTGTATCAGAAGGAACGTGGAAGGTTTTCTTCGCCGCGATTCTTCTTTGGCGTTGTTGTTGGATTCTTCGCTCCGTTTACTGTTTGTCTCTTCGGGAAACTGCTTTTCTTCGTGCGGTCCCACCAGAAACCTAAAATACAGATTTTAGTTTTCCACATTAAAAAATGGAAGGCGGTTCTAACTTGAGAATACTAAAAGTTAAATCGCTTCTTTCGTTTGCGGAATCTTTGTGTAGGCCATGCTTATAGTGGAAAAGTAATATCGACAGGGAAAAACTAAATATGAGGACTTTGCCGTACGGAACGGAGGAAACCATATTTCTCGATGCGGCCATGTTCCACACCGTTTCGGTGGCCACGTTGCTGACGTACAAGCATAACGGCAATCGTCTCGATTCTCGCTCTACCAATATCGCTATAATACTTGCAAGAAACGTCGGAACCATGATGACGCTTAAGAAATAATATCGCCCCAAAAGGTTCCGCAACATGCAGGAAAATAGCATAATAGCACCGCTGGTGACGCTGAGAAAAGCGGTCGACTGAAGGATGCCCAACAACGTATTCCTCAAGTCTTTTTTTCGGGGGATTTTGCGTTTTGACAATAAAGCTAACTGGAAACAAAAATATTGTAGAGGTAGAGGCGGTGAAGGATAAAAAACGTCAATCTTACACCGGCTGTGCAATAAATAAATATTAAATGTTGCGACTTTTTCAACGACGCAGATGATTTTAGTACTTCAAAACGGAATTTCGTTAATCCTTCCATGCGCGCTATTAATTGGACAACATCGGAACTTTTCGTTTCGAGTCAAGTGCCGGTTTAGAAGCCATGGGCAAAGAAAATTTAGGAATCTCAACTCCTATTCTCTCATCTCTGCTATTTGGCAGTTTTCAGCAAAACAAGAAAGAATATTGTAAAAATCAGGCAACACCAAAAAATCACAAGCTCTATTTTGTCTCTCCTAACCCAGAAAAATGACATTGTTGACTTTGCATAAGTTTTTTAAAATAGCAATATAATTAAAATGCTTAGTTAATTATAAAATATGATTAGAATTAATTTTCTATGCTCTCTAGAAATAAACAGGACAGATTATTAGCGTACAAAAGTCAACAAGCAGTAATTCATTTACCGATTCGACATTTATGACTATTATATAATACATTTTATTCAGCGCAAAGAAAAAAAAACACGTCAATATATTTAAAAAAATGCGAGAGATGTTTCTGCTAAAAGAAAAATTTCTAAATAAAACTTTTATCTAAACTTAATCCTCCGAGGATGGCCATATTTTAAATTTCTACCTTCAGATGACCATAGCACCGAAAGTCATTGAAAACTAAATCTAATATTATTTTATATTGCCGAAGATGTATAATATATAATATTCTTTCTTGTTTTACCCTTACACCTTTTATACCAAACGGCAGAGAATTGCAGACGAGCCACCAAAAGCACAATAGTTCAGAATAAAACATAACAAACGGTTAATTGCCGTTAACTCTATTTTGGAGCGTAGGGGCCGGGGGCACCAATTTTGATTTGCGAAAATTATAAGAAGGCGGAGATGTAAGATTGACGTTCAATTATGTGAGCGCACACAAGACTGACTTACCAAATAGACGGCGGAATAAATCCTAAAAGAATCTAGCACCGTGGAACAGAAACTCCCGCTACAAGCCCTAAGACAACTGTCGGTCCATGGATGCACCATTTCGACACAGCCCGTCCCTAGGGGAGCCAGTTTACTTAAAACCTGCGTCATATTTCCGAAATTCCCCCGAATTAAGAAAAGACTTGCCCACCGAATATAAACACCACCGTTATCATTCAAGTCGACAAACAAATCGATCGGAAACCTAATCTCCCCCTCGTAATCTCAGATATAATAATTTATCTATTAGTAATTTAAACAAAATATGTACGTTCTCTAGCGACAAACAGGTACGATCGCGCGATTGTATTGCTTTCAACTGAAATAAATTTATACGATCTCGTCCGTGAACTTTGTAACTTAATTTATATTTTAAATTTACATTTTTCCCTACCAATTCATAATAATAATAATACATGATTACAAGTTATTAAATACATTTATCGGCTGTTTTACTTAAAACAAACAAAACTTTTGTTTTGTTAATTAAATGCCACTTTATCAATTTTGTTTTAGTCAGCCTACTTCGTTCGTCACGTTTGCGTTAGAGTAGGTAAACAAGGAAGCGATTAGAAAGTTGGATATTTTGTACTTTTACTTTTTGTGTATAAAATTAATTATGCAATAATATTACGAACGAGGAAAGCGGCATATTTAAAAGTAGCCAATATTTCACTGTTCCGTAGAAATTTCAATATTATTATATAAACAAATTTCTTGATCCGGTCCTGTGCGCCCATTAAGAATTCTAATTTATTAGGTTGCTTGTGTGTTTTTAAAAATTGAAAATAAATATAACTCTGAGTATTTCTTATCAATTAAAGTTTCCTAATGTCGAAGTTATCTTGAAACAACTTTATATAATTATATTGAACAGCATCATTGGCAGTGACGTTCTTGGGTTAATTTCAATTCGAGCTGCGTACCTGTACATTGATACGTGGATATATTAAATTTTTTTATTGAAATACAGATGATGATTTTATTTATCGCCACCATCGCCCGATTTTATACAATAATATTTTCAAAAAGTTTTCTTTCAATTGTTTTGTATGCCACTGCGTTTGTTTTGATCGACTCATACAAGGTTGACCTCTTTATCGTGGAGATTTTCTAAATTTGCTTGATTGAATAAAATTTATCATTTAATTTTTGTAGTATCATCAAAAGTTTAAAAAAAAAATTTATTTATGTAAAACTCAAGTTGAAAAAAACTAAATGCAGTAATTATATGCATCATAATATTATTATGATTATTACTTCCACAACTAGTAAAAGTTGAAGTTACGCTTCCTAGTAAAACTGCGCAGCTAAATTTCCCAACTCGGCGTCAGTAGCGGTCATTTTTCTAATCTCTAGCTGGGGCTATTCGGCACGTCGGTTTCTTAAAAATGGGAGATAACAAATTTAATTTTAATGTTCTAAATTTTTCCGTTAAAAAGTGACCCCTGCGCCCTTCGATGCGTAACATACCGTTTTTTATTTTAAATCGTCAGAAAATTCCGCAAGATATGCAACACACATAGCGCTTCCCAGTGAGCGCTTCTGAAATTTAACAAGCGATGGCGCGCGATGTCAAATTATGTGGTGGTGAAAGTTGAAATTTGAAGTGCGTGAGAAAATGTGCGAACCAGAACCGGAAGAGGATTGGGAAGTATTTTCGGCGCACATAATTAACGACATCAAGCAACACGTAAAATTAATACAAGTTTGCAAAAGTTTTCCGAGCGACAATCGCAGGCAATACTTTAATTTGACAACTTTGGAAGGTAACGATTTTACCGTCCAAGTTTCAGTTGCTGGTTACAAAATAATTGGGAAAACGCACGAAAGTAATAATACGGACGATAAAGGCGATGTTTTTGAAACGCATTACGGTTTACTGAATACCATCAGCGAAGAATTTCGCAACTCTTTTGGCAATTTGCTGATCGACAAGTTGAAAGGATTGCAGTGACGGGTGAGGTTATGTGAGAAAAGTTGGCAACAGTGAATGACCTTGTAATGACCCAAAATAACATACGCAACTTCAAAACATTGACTGATGACACATTTCAGGTAGTGCTTGGTGGTGCGAGATTGATTACGCTTTTTAAAATTACTTTTAAATAATTAATTTATTCGAGTGTGTCCGCGCGTCTTAACTAAATGTTCGCGAGCGAGTGCGTGTCCACCTATCAAATCTTGGACGTTTTTGGAATTTTCCATTGTGTCGAATTTTGAAGATGATCGGTTTATGTAGAATTTAGGTGAGTTGCGGGTTAAAAATATTTGCATGATTAATTTTAAGGAAGCTTCTGCAGTCGTTGGTCTAAAGATTGCTTTTATAACGGACAGATCGTGATTTGTTCAAGATTTTGAGGATTAAGAAACTCGAGGGCATCGGCATAAAAATTATTTTCAATAAATGAAACGAAATGTAAATATCCGAGGAGAAAATACAGTCTTTGTAGTAACTCTATTGTTGAATCAATTTTAAGAGAAATGCCAGCAAACTAGGTTATGGTGTTCTCTCCTCACATTTATTTCTTTGTCAGAAACAATAAAACAATTTTTGAACCTCGAAAACAACAGAAATTTGCAATCAGTTTTTTTAAACAAATGCTCAATCAATCTCACGAGGGTCGATTTAATTTGTCGGAAGGTCTGGCGCAGTGGTCCTATGTGTAAATTGTACATTTTGAAGACTAAAGTCGGTTTCGCAGCAAAACTTATTGGATATTTTTTGTTGCAAATTTCATTCCCTTCATTTTTGTTTCTATACATTTTTCCATTTTGACGTACCGCTTCTGAGCTACAGTGATTCAAAAAATGTTCGGGACGATACGATAACGATTTAACTGCCATCTGTATCTCAAAAACGATTCGCCTAAAAAATGAAGAGAATAAAATTTACAACAAACAATGTCTGGTAAACCTTACTACGACAAAATAGTCTTCGAAAGGTACAATTTAATTTTTCGACAGGACTTTTTGGAGTTTGACCCGCCTCCATCAATTGATCAAATTGACATTGTATGTATTTGTTGTTCCAAGTATAACAGAAGAGCGGAAGTCAGAGATTTTGGACACCAACTATCTGAAAAACCTGGAAGGGGTGATTATTGTGTTTTATCCAGAGCTGTACGCCTATTGTTTCATTTGTTTACATTTTAAAATTATTGTTTATTTAATTTACCACAAATTCTGATAAATTTAAAGATAAACTTGGTTATCGCTCTCTTAACAAGGCGTCGATATATCGAGACCCAATTAAAGTTATCAGAATTACCAAAATTGGTCCGATAACATTTTTAACAAACGCAGGACCGGCTCGCTTTTTCCGTACAGTTCGGTTATGTTATCTTCCTGTGTTAGAGATTTATCGGTAACCTATACTGGAACCAAACATCTGCCGTACGGATTCCAGGAGAGGTGTACTACAAGGAGGTACTCGTGGTAGATATTCAAGGAAAACACATATCCGGGGATAACACTTAATGAGGGGTGGGACCACTCCGTAGCAATACAATGCCGAATTGAAAAGTTTACATCCCAAAAAACGAAGGCTAGATGCAATAGGGGAAGGAAGAAAAAGAAATCAACATCCTAAATCAGTGGTTCCCAAAGTGGTCTACATCGACCTGCAAAGGGTCTATGTCAGCGAAACAAAAAATTGGGGGTTTATAATGTAAATGGGGGTCTACGGTAGTGGATTTCATTTAGTAGTAGTAGTTAGTTAGTTGATACTGATACGCCCCTGGATTAAATTTAAATTAATCTCTTTTCCTTATACCTAGTGGAACGGGGTTTCAGTGCGGTTGCCAATCTCGTAACAACAAAAAGAAACAGACTGGACATAATTAACCGATTAATTAATATTTTGGTAAATAGGGGGTTCTACTCGAAACCGAAAAACATGGCAAGTGGTCTACAAGACAAAAAAGTTTGGGAATCACTGATCTATACTTAAAACTTAAGCTTTCTTACATCTTGGTTCAACCAACGAGCAAACGGAGTAAGTGGTGCTTATCGATTTAAGGAGTCCATAAAATGTTAAGTATGACCTAAACATCCGTTTATATCGGAAACTAATATATTATATAATAAAAGGGACAAATCTCGGGATCGAAATGTGCTTCGGGTTTACGATCTCTATTCTGCTCGGTTTAGTTTCGATAAATCGGAGTCGGTCCTGCTCTTTAAAATTTAGACGAAATAAGTGAAATTCCTTGGAAATTAGGTCACTTAAAATAACATCAACAAATAATTTGTCCAAATTGTTTGTTTGGTATACTTTAAATTTTAATGTGGTTAATCACGTCGCTCATTGAAAAAAATTGCCAACGCATAAATCATTCACGTCGACGCGATTCGATGATGTACAGGATGGAACAACACGAGGTACGCAGGGAATGGCGTTTTTCTCCGTCGTTCTCGTGTTTTTTCGCGAATTACTTAACCTACTTGATCAAATTGTGATTCACGCTCTCCAGTCTAGTTTTTCTCAAGAAATGGGTTAATATATTTTTAAGTGCGAACGGTTAAAACGATCGATTTTCGATTGTTTCCACTTCTTTCTCGTCTGGCGAAACAAAATAGAAACTTTTTGTGCTGTGTCGGTGTCGCCCGATCTCTCGGAACTGTAATTAGCAGGCGACGCGATGGATCAAAGGTAGCCGAGAGGAAAAGTTTCCACTTGACGTTGTATGGTTGAAAATAATTTTCCAGAATTAAAGAGCCAAGTTATCAACCAGCTAATTTTGTACTCACATTTTATTGTCGCTGTAATCTCGGAACGAGTTTGTCGGCAAATTACAGTCGGTAGTACATCATCGCTTTCCGTACCAAGTACCTACATCGTTGTTGCACACGTTTTTAGCCATGGCAATTTGTTGATATTTGATATTGGTCGTTATCGTTAATGTTTGATTGGAAATGTCCGGATTAATATAAGTTCGGTGAGCAATGCGCTCTCCTAATCTAATCGAACTTTATAATTTTTAAAAGCTTTTCATAATATTATATTATTTTACTCGTTGTTTCAGGTTGATTGACATGGATAGTTTGCATGTGAGCACATCGGCACAGCAGACGGGCAGTAAAACTTCTAGCAGAAGTGCATCTCCTTGCCGGCCACGCTCTGACCATCCTTCGCATCCTCATCACACGAAAACGTTGAGCCACGGATCGGCGGATAGTGCGAAGGTAATTTTTACTCTTTTTTTTCCTCTTCGCGAAGCCTTACGAGAAATTACGTTAGGAGCGGTCAGGGGAGAACGCTCGGGGGTGCGTCCGGTGCCTTAATTAAAATAATTTCGAGGGTGCAGCAATATTAGCCGGTTAGTTTTTATTTATTGTTTTGTTTCGAGGTCCAATGTCAACGATAGGATCATTAATTTTTTTATGGGTACCATCCAATCAAAATAATATGATGATATAATAATAGCAACCTTGATGCCTTATCGTAACCGCTTTTCCCTCCGTTTCAATGTTTGTCGAATATAATGTAATTGTGGAAAAGTGGTGATTTTTCCTGGCGATATAAATTACCACTCAAATTATCTAGTAAATAGGATTTAGTGTTGTGGTTTCACGCGAGTATCCTAATGGGGGTTGGTTAATTGCTAAAATCGTTTCAAGTACATTCGTCCACGTCATGCCATTTTATTTTATACGCCACGGGGGTTTAGTTGCTAGGCGAGAGAACTGTCGGATTTTGTTGTTAAGAGAACTAAGCATTTTTAATATTATACGGAAGGAATGCGAATCCCTTTTTTATTGCGGGATTCCCAGACGAACAGTCGCGCTCGATAACGCAGACCTCCAAATTATAATATTCTAATCTAAATTTTCTTACGGGGACTTAAAGTGTTTGAAAGTTCCCGCGGTGCAAGTGACCCTGATCGTAACACCTAAACCGGTCATGCAATAAGACTGATGTGATCCATGTTTTTGACCGATATCTGCATTATGTTCTATTCTGAGAGCGCTGTCTGTCAGCTTTGAATGTGGATTTTACCTAAGCACTTTAGCGCCAAGCATATCCATAAGATAAGTATAGCCGATAGTCGATCGTCGTAGTTCTGAAATCACTCTCGAGCGTCAAAATCGGTGACACCCTACTCCAGTTCATCCTGAATGGGAGCCGCTGCATCGGAGGTAGTACAATGAACCCGGTAGTAGTTTTTCCCACAAAACGCCAATTCCATTTTTAGTAATTCAACTTACAATGTTCTTCGATTGTATTCCAGCGTACCCTGCTTACAGTTTAAGAAAAACACTGAAAATAGAAGTTGAGATTCTAGTAAATTTATACATTTTGAAATTTCAGAATCTAAATTAAATCATATATTTTTAAATTTTTTTTCTAGAAGACTCGAGGTCATGTCAGATTTTTTATTAAACATGTTTGCTTAAAAAATTAGATCCGTACGTAGGTTATGAGTTAAAAATGAGCTGAAAAATAGTTTTTGTTTTGTTTTTTTTTGTTTATTTTTGACGTTTTGAAATGTCGACCATTTTAAAAACAAAATTGATTTTTTGTGGTAATTTCAAATTTCCATTATTTAAATTTTATATTACCTTTGGTTTTCATAATTATGTATAATTGCTGTATTTTTTCTGACCAAGTGCAGATTAAAATATCTCGGTGTCTATTTTTTCTATCAACGTGGAGCTAAATGCAATTCTAAAGAGTGAAAGTTTACTCTAAATGTTTACTTCTTCTAGTAAGAAAGTGGCATATTTACGCGAAAGTTTTTGCAGGGAGGGGAAGTGTCTACAAGTTAATATTTTGTTTTACGATATAGGACCTAGTTATATTAGTGTATTAAATATCAACCCTGAATTTTCTTCTTTTTTCTTTCTTTCAAATTTTGAGAAGTTTATAAAAAAGATCTTCAATCTCGGGGTTGATATTTGGCGTACCGACGCAACTAGGTCCGACCTTTTTATAAAAAGGAATGTTACGTACTGATTACGATATAAATTTTTAATTTGAATTTGAATAATGACGTTCTAACCTCAACAATGGCAACTCTGTCGAAAGGTTAACATCACCTTGTAGTTTTTTTTTGAATAACAATTGCTTATTGTCATTTTTGCTTGATAATGGGCCAACGAAAGGACCCGAAATGTCGCACGAAATTTGATAAGCAAGTTAGCAAGTCAAATCTGCCACCCTACGAAATCCAATTTAAAATAAATTCATTTGAAAAATCGAAACTTTTCCATTAGTATTATCTGTCCGTCCGTGACGCGCGCGAGAGAATTAACGAGATTCCCTTAGGTATGACGGTAGCGTTATTTATTTTAACCGCGAGCCCGTCGTCGAGATTGAAAAAAAAAAGATGTTTTCTTTTTATCGAATCATAGAAATGTCTCCTGTGTATTAAGAAATCTCGACCACGTTGTCATAGAAAAATGTTTCGAATAAGAAATCTGCTTGCCTAAATTTGTTATTCAACCCAACCACCATTCATGTAAATCGTTATCAAGCAAGAAACTAGGATGTTCCGATAATCGATACGGGTCAATTCGATTAGAATTTATTTTTAAAGACAGTTGTTTATTTTCTCATATTAATTACTCAAAGGATTATTACCTTGAAGTAGTAACCAGTACGTCTATGTATACGTCGATAGATTCACTTGTTTAGTTCGTTATAAATAGAGGAATTCAAAAGATACTACCAGGTTTTACGTCGACGTCGCGTCGTGCGTCTTTTTTTTATTCGCATCTCAAAAATGTCGCGACTTTTTCGATAAGTGAAGATGCTGCATCTGAATGTTAACAACATATCGAAGGCAAGAATGTGGTGTAATTTTTTGCTTCTTACATAATTTTTGTGGCCTTTAAACTCTCACGATTGTTTGAGTTGCGCTTCCTTTCGCATTATTTTATTTATTTATTTTTTTCCGGGGGGGAACAAGTGGTTTCTGTTGTTTTTATGGTACACGTGCACCCGTTCGGTGCACATACGAGGTGTAAGCTTTAAATCACGATCGACACTCTCGATTTATCATCGCCCGGTTGCGATGATTAATAATTTTTTTTAAACGATTCTGATTTCTGATAATTAAAAATGCTGTGCTATCATTCGTTTGATGAATGTACGTTCTAATTATGTTCTGAACTTTGTTACTGCTGTTGTGTGTGTTGCTTCCATTGCCAAGAATTCGAAGGCTACATTATAATTATTTTAATATTTAGTTTGATACGATCAAAAATTAGGTGATATAATTTTTATTACGATTCGCGTTCTATTTTACGAATTGCCGCCTTCATTTTTAAAAATCGTTTCAACTCTTAATAATTGGTGATTTTGTGCTTGCAGTCTCAAGATGGAGTAACTCATCGCACGACCGCTCGGCACCGCTCTCCAACCACCAGCTCTCACAAAACCGACATGGAGGACATGCCGCACTTGGTCCAAGAAGACTTTGTCGCCACGGAAGCGGACGATTCGGATATCGCCTTTGGAAATTCCTTCTTATCCAACGGTAGCTCCGAGCACGTTCTTCAGTACGACGAAGTTGATTCCAGCGCCGCGAACACGCGGGCTAGCACCGCAATTGAGCACCTGAATAATAAAATAAAACGCACCAGGGACTGCATACGTCTCGAGCAAATGCTACGCGATGGTAACAACGTTTTTGCATTCAATACTTTTTCTTCGTAGTAAAGCAATCTTTTAATTTAGATAACGTGAACGAATATCTGCAATTGGCCGCAAATGCAGACAAGCAGCAATTGCAAAGGATCAAGGCCGTTTTCGAAAAGAAAAATCAAAAAAGTGCACACACGATAGCTCAATTTCAAAAAAAGTTAGATAATTATCAAAAACGTCTGAAAGAATTCGAATTGCACGGAGTCGCACAAACTCACAGGCCTCCTCGAGAAGTGCTGAGAGACATGGGACAGGGACTGAAGTAAGAGTCTCGACTTTTTTTTATTCCACGATTTGCCTAATCCACTCGTTGTGTTTTCAGAAACGTAGGCGGAAACATCCGCGACGGCATCACAGGATTTAGCGGTTCGGTGATGTCAAAGCCAAGAGAATTTGCTCATCTCATCAAAAATAAATTCGGAAGTGCCGACAATATTAATCAGCTTTCGAGTAAGTATAGAACAGTTTCGGGCGTTGCAATACTATACAAAATTTTATAAAACGAAATTTCTGTATTTAATGCCACAACCTTTGGATTTATGCAATAATCGATTGTATTTGTGAATTAGTGGAAGGTAAAACTTAGTGGTTTGAAACTGTAAAATAACTTTTTTTTGATTTCCTTTAGTTTTATGAAGTAAATGTAAAACGAATTAACAGTTTGGTTGTGGATTTTTGGCTTAAATTTATGTTATTTCACTCCCCCGCCCCATTAGCGTAGTATGTAGTTTAGTAATGGAGGGGTCAAATTAAAAAAAAAACAATTATAATTATTGGGTCACAATGTAAATAATCCGAAATTTAAAATTGGTTTTGGTTTTTTCTTATTTTTGCTTTAATACGCACTACTAGTGTATGTGGCATGGCTGTGCACCTTGCACTGTAACCTCGTGATATAATTCGTAGCATGGTACATAGGGCCGGGCGCAACGGGATCGGATGGAGGAGCTCCTAGCGGAACAGGCGGTAGCGACAAGACTGAAAAATCTCATCACGGCTCGGCGACCTTGCCTGCCAACTTACACTCGGGAACTTCCCAGCCCGCCATGAACCAAACCGTCGCCGGAAAGTTTCCCAGCGAAGAGGGCAGCGAGTGCAGCAGCGTGACGAGCGAGAGCATCGAGAGGTATCATTCCCGGCCGCAAGAGGGTGGAAATCAGAGCGTAAGCTTTAATTTGAAAACAATACTTGCTCAACTGCAAACGCGACAAGAGGAGATTGATCGGCTTAGAGATAAGGTGGAAGCCACCAAGCCGTTGGAGCAGGAGGTACAATTTATGCACGCCGCCCTGCAGGTAAGCACTCGAACTTTTATTAAAAACTTGCAAGACCGAGGATTTTGCAGGACGAAAAATTCAGGACCGAACGTTTGGAAGAACAAATTAACGACTTAACCGAATTACATCAAAACGAGGTGGAAAATCTTAGACAAGCTATGGCGGATATGGAGGAGAAAGTGCAATACCAAAGCGACGAACGTATCAGAGATATATACGAAATACTGGAACATTGTCAGACCAAGGTAAACACTGAACGGGAAAAGCGAGATGTTTATAACAAGTTTCTGGTTTCAGATACAAAAAATGGAACACCAAGCTGCTCAACAACAACAATACGTAACGCTAGAAGGTTTAGACAATTCGAATGCCAGGGCTCTCGTCGTAAAACTCATCAACGTCTTGCTGACCGTTTTACAAGTGGTGCTATTGTTGGTCGCCACAGGGGCCGGTATTATAATGCCTTTTTTACGCACCAGGTGAGTTCTTCTTGTCGCAAAATGCCAAGTTTGTAGTCGAACAGTTGGTTTTTAAAAATTCATATCTTTTTGTGTTTTTTTAAATCTTAGGGAAATGAGTAAAACGGTCATCGTGACCAAAATAATGGATTATCCATCCGAAAGTAGGCATTTACCGACCTCGAGGTCCACAATTTTGACGAGGACAGTTTCGAAAACATGACCACCGGTAAACTCTTTTTTATTTTCTCTCTAACAATGTTTGTCACGTTTGTTTTCGCGTAATGATCAGACAACCGACTTTTCGACTATAAGTGCGTGTGTCGGGATGGGTGTGAGTGTGTTCATGTAGTCATCTAACAAACGCATTACTTTTGTTGCTTACATTCTCATTGTGCGTACGAGTGACAGTGTTAGGTGAATCAATTAAATTTTGATGTCTACCTTAGGCAGACTTCAACACACTGCCAACGGAAAGTTGTTTATCGATTCACCTATTACTGTGTTTAGCATACAATCACTTTCAGACATATTCTCCAATCCGAATGAAGCGATGTTCAAGGGTAACACTTAATTATAAAATAAAACGAATACAAAAAAAGTCTTGTTGTATTGTAAACGTTGAGAATTAATTTGAAAAAAATTATAAAAAATTTGTTTTGTAGCAGCTACGTCACTTTGTTCACGATGGAATCTTCCATGTGCAGTTGGACGGTGTACACAATTTAGTCGTATTATTGCTTACTGATTGGAGAGTGTCTCTGAAATTAATAATAAATCTATGTTTGTATTATCTAAAATTATAATGCATTGTCGTTTTTATTTAAAAAACAGAGTGAGAATTCTAACGACCGTCACCATCGGCTTGGGAGCTCTGTTTGTGCTGAGACAGTGGCCGGAGGTGCAAGATATCGGCAGCCATGTGATGAAACGCCTCAAGGACATGCTAGATCCTGTCAAATAGCATCTACAGTATCGGTCTTAGTAAATTTTTAAACAAAATATTGTAGGTAGTTTTTGAAGAATTATTTCCTGCATCAGTGAAACTTTTCGAATGAAAAACATGGTAGCTAATTAATTAAATGATAATAATAACGATGAGTACGGGATACTTTTTAACGTATTTATGTGCTTGACTGATTTTTCAATCCAAAGTGTGATTTTGATTTTAACTCTTTTAATTTTACTTTCTTCATTATTACGCGCTCACCCTCGCGTCTCCTACGTTTTATAATATAATATACAAACCTGTGTGTACATAATTCAACTGTTAAATTTTCTTGTTGATGATTATCTGTGGTTATCGATCTATGTGCGCGTTTTTCGAATTTTCTAACATTAATTTATTACTGTTCGTTCGCGACACCTCAACAATTCTTCTTTCCCGACTGCGCCCTCTTCTAAAAATCCCCTCGAGCTTTCTTTTTACTTTAAAATAGAGAGCTATTGTACACTTTTTCGTCCATTAGGCTATTTAGGCATTTTTATAAGATTATTGTCCACTAGTAAAGCAAAAAAAAAAGTTTTTATTTATTTTCCTGTTCTAAACAGGGTTGGACTAAATTTTCGCACGTCCAAATTTTGTGTACAAGCACACACGTGCGCGTGATAGTCGAATGTTTGTATTTCTTACACATTTATTATTGTAGCGTAAGATTTTTTAAAAGAAATTTTATTTATAAGGTGTCTTAGCTTTATTTATATTTTTGTAGTTTAAATGGTATCGTTTTATTTATATCCTTTGTGAAACAGTGCAAAAGAAAAACTCGTAAAATGATTAAATATAGTTGCAAACTTTTAAAATACTTTTTGTTTGTAGTAGTTATTTTCCGTTTTCTTATTTCTTTTATTATTCCATTTTCCATTTCCGTTTTATTTTTCCTTCATTTCCATGCTTTCATATTCACGAGACAATGGAATTAATATTTTACGATTGTTATAGTCTTTATTACGTTATCTCATCAGAGATAATCGTAACAAATACTACGATAGAATTCGATGTTGTATGATCTATTATAGCATTACGGCAGCAAATAAAACCAAAGGCTGCAGTCTCAACTACTTACTACTATAAAATATTACTCAAAAAATCAATGGTGAGTCATCAGGTACACTCCAAAACAGTCTGGTTTTAATGACGACTGCGGACGTAAGCACACGAGTAAAAATTTACAATAACAAATTATCTTTTGTGTAATATAATTTCTTTTTAATTGTTAAAAATATACAGGAATAGATTTCAAAATAAAACATTAAATTTAGCCAATGGTAGGTAAGCACATTTTCATTAGTGTTATCTTTTGCTCATTAATACTTCAGTTATCTAAAGGCAGATTACACCTTCAAGTGCATTATAGTTTAGTATTTACCAAACTTAATTCAAGATGGTGTTTTTATGCTGGATCTCCCTTTTGGCCTCCTCGATATTTTTGGTATTTCCTGCCAGCGCCATTGGCTAGCATTTCCACCGGGCAAAGTATGATTTTTTATTGTATGTAAGTAAGTAGGTACTTAATTTTTTTTTGTATAAAACTTTCGTGCGCGCCACTAGCTGAAGTGCACTTGCTTGGAAAACGTAACCCTGACCTATCATAACACTTGATGATGTAAATTTTGAAAGATTAAAGACCTTTTTGAAATTTAAACGCAATGGAAATTAACTTAAGTATGCACTAACCGATAAGGACCACCATAAACATTATTATGTTATTTGTTGATCAACTGTCTTTCTCGCTCTCGATCAGTGTTATATTAAATAATCGTAATCTATATATTGTTTTTTTATGTAATGATTAAGATAACACCAATACGTTATCAATTATACTTTAGACCTCAAGAAGGTCCAAAATAACAAATTCAATTTGATCTTATGTCGTCGTTGGTGGTGCACTACTGTTTTGCCAATTTTTTAAGAAATAAAGATGAGTTTAAGTAAATTAAGAATTGGTTTTATCGGCGGCGGTAAAATAGCGCAAGCTCTGGCCAAGGGTTTTATAAAAGCAGGTAAGGCATCGATGAATTTTTTCGTTCATTTTTGTTGTGACCCCTGTTTTTCCGCAAGGTTTTTCCAAAGGCGAAAACATCGTTGCGAGCTGTCATCCTTCCGACATTGCATCTGCACAGGCGTTTCAGGTAAGTCCCATCTTTTAATGTCGACTCCAAACCTAAATTTAAATTTTAAAGGAACTGGGTGCTAAATCGTATTTCGAAAACGTCCCCGTCGTAGATCAATCCGATGTTCTGATTGTTGCGGTGAAACCTTCCGTCGTGTCGGTGGCGCTGGCCGATATAAAAAATTCTACCGACATCAAGACCGATAAACTCTTTTTGTCACTCGCAATGGGAATTTCTTTGAAAAAATTACGACAATATCTTCCGACCGACTCGAGAATTATGCGTATAATGCCAAATATGCCGGCACTGGTGAACAGCGGCGCGTCCGTTTTGGTGCGGGGTTCGGAAGCCACCGACCAAGATCTGGCAATCGCGAAGACTTTACTCAAATCGGTCGGAACTTGTGAAGAAGTGACGGAAGATATGTTGGACGCTGTCACGGCTTTAAGCGGTTCCGGTCCTGCGTATGTAAGTTGCGCTAAGTTGAAATAAAACTGAAACTTAACGTAACCAATTTTAGGTTTACGTTTTAATCGAATCTCTGGCCGATGGGGCCGTCAAAATGGGTCTGCCACGCGATTTAGCGTACAAATTAGCCTCGCAAACAGTTTTGGGAGCTGGAAAAATGGTAAGGGATACGAAACAGCATCCCGCAGTGCTTAAGGACGACGTTACATCACCCGGAGGGTCCACAGCAGCCGGACTCAGTTTTCTCGAGACGAACGGTGAGTTGGCCAGGTCGTGACTTGTTCTTAATCAACTTTTATTGTATTTTAGGATTTAGGGCAGCCGTCATTGGGGCCATAGAAGAAGCGACCAAAAGGTGTGCGGAAGTCAACAAATTTCAAAAGTAACTGACATACGGAGTTTCCGTACGATCTTGGTTTCGTTTAAGAAACCGACGTTTTTGTTTTTATGCGAAAATATTTTTGTTGACAAAATAACTGCCAGATATTCTTCTCATTTTATTCCGTAACAAAATAAGTTAAGACTGATGTTAGTATGAAAAATAAAATGCCAAAAATAATTTAACTGTAGCTTTTTTAATGCCTGTTTGCACCACCTACACTTAAAATTTAAGCGTTCCTTAAATCGCTAAGTGTGACTTAACCTACTCGCCTATTGGCTGGAATAAGATTTAAGGAAAGCCTAAATTTTAAGTCTGGATGGTGCAAACAGCGCGGGAGTTTAAACTCCGCTTCAAACTGACGCCAATTTAAATAGTAATATTACTACTTATATTTGTGATATAAGTGCGCAAAGTGGATGTTTCTTTTCGGCACAGGGAAAATCAAATACAACTACCCAAGGGAACATAATCGCGATGAGATTTTAAAACGTTTAAAACTAAATATCAGTTGCCATGGCAACTAGACAATTAGCTTCACGCATCACAGAGCGTGCAATTTAGATCAACTTTTTTTTATTGCAGTAGGAAAAATTTTATGTTTAATTCGTTTGTATAAAATACCGCAAGAATTTTATTTCTCGATTCTGAAATCTTTCGATTGAATATACAACAATAAATACATAATACTTTAAACTTACATTATTAATAATAATATAACCTTTGATAAGCGCAATCTATAACTTACATGCGTGTTTTAATCTTAAAAAAATTCTAGATTATAAATTTATTAGATCGCCGAAATTAAATTGCGCTTTTTTTGTTCCATTAAGTCGACGAAACTAAGAATTTCACATGATTTTTGATTTTTGCAAGATATTTATGGTAACTAAAATTTTTAGTGCAGTTTATTTTTAATTCACTCTGTAAAACCCACCCCTATTTAAGATTTAATTTTTTCAACGGATTTGAACTTTCAAATTGAAAGTTCTCAAGTTTTTAGTAAACAAAAGTCTTATCCATTAGCTGTCTATTCTTGACGCTCATGAACGAATTAACGAGATTCTCTCAACCATATGATTGAGGAACTTTATCACTTGAAAAAGTTTTAGTTTTTAGGGACTCCTAGATTACATTACCTAGTGAAAAATTGAACCGAACCCCATTGTTGTATAATATATTTAATTTTTTTTATGTGGAAAAACTTCCACTTTCTCTCCCTGTGTCTGCGGAGGTGCGTGTCGGAAGTGTTATTGTATACATAGAGGACCCGCAGAGTAACGTGGGCTTTGAACCACGGTAAGTGTAATTAATTTTATTTTAACAATGAATTTTTTTCATTTCTAATTTATAAATTAGTTCATGCCGAGTTTGTTTCACTTCCATGGGATTCGAGGTGCGAATCAAGAATTTGCGACGAGATGAGGCGGAAATGATTGATCTGTCATAATAAATTATTGTCTAACTTTAATTAAAGGGGCGGACCATTGTCGGGAACAGATAAAAAAATTTAATTTGCAATTTCATCGCCTTGCAAATAAATCGGGAATCGTGGAAAAACCGCAATGAAATTTTTAACGACGACGGTTGCAACACGAAAAAGATGTAGCTGGCGGTGACGTAGGTATAATATACCGGCAACAGCTGATTTTGACGTTAGTCATCTGTTTCTTTAGAAGCTCTTTTGTTGCAGGATAAAAAGGTAGTAGGCGCGTAAAAGTGATCGGAAAATGTCGGTTAACGGTGTGTTTAGGCGTTTGTGCGGTTAAAAGTGGTACAAAAGTGCAATTTTGTGTAATTTCGGGTTTATAAAAATTATAGGCGAAGCGCGGTTGCGCAATAGAATCTCCCAGTCAGCTGAGTTCATTGTCAAAGTGTATCGAACGAGCCCCCACAAGCGTTCAGTCCTTCGATGTTAAACCCGCGGTGTGTACCGGCTAAGTTGTAACGTTTTCAAATCCGTTTAATTAAATTCCATAGAACAATAACCAAATTTGTGCAATAAGAATCCGACTTTAACTTTCAATTATTCACCACAACAACAACACACGGTAAGTACTTTTACTTTTTTAGCCTTTTTTGTCTTTTAAGGTTAACATTCTCAAAATCTGCGCATGCTGCCCCACAGGAATATTCCACCAACGAACCTAAAAAAAATTGACCGGTTTTCTCTTTTTTTTTTTTTTTTCATTGCGGTTACGAATCGACCACCCCGCGATTGATTTTTCCTCGCTTTCCACGATGCAATTTATCTTAATCCAGTTTGTTACCCTTTAGTAGTAACCTAGGTTAGTGTTCAAGGATAAAGGGATTTTATTTATTATCCTTTGTCTTTTAGGAAAAAGTCGAAGAGCGGCCCAACATTTTTTATTAATCCCCGAACAGCTGTACCCGCTCGGTGTCGCTACCCTTTTTTTATTTATTAAAAACTTAATTTGCATAAAAAACTAAAATTAGAATTTTACTCGATAAAATTGTCGATGAATCATTGAACGCGAATAACGAACGTGCGAGTGTGTGATTCAAAGGTTGCTTTGTTTAACTTTTGTTTTTCCTTCCCGCGCCCGCTCGGATTATAAAATGGCAACGTAATCAAAATGCGTTATTCAGATTTTTGGGACTACTAATTTTCGGCCACGTTCCGGCTCTATCGAAGATTGCGGGGATTTATCCCACTTAGTTGGGCTTATCTATTAGCATTTGGGGGTGGACGTGGAACCGAATCGAATTTTTGTGTTTCAAATGACCTCAAAACGCCCGGATTTACCACCATTTTTTTAAATCTTCCAGTTAATAACTCTGTACAGGTCGGAAAAACCGCGAGACGCTGCTGCTTTGTCAGTTCCTTCGCCAATAAAAATTGCCGATTTGGGGATTGCAGTTGTTTCGAGCCGACTTGCTCGATTTTATTTTTATTATCATTTTGTTGTATAAAATTTTAAATTTTCTTGCAATCCTATCGTTTGTTTATCGCATTCTCTGCCCTATCACTTTCATTACATAAACTTCCGAGTTAAAATCTCGATAATAAAAAAGCTCGAAAAGTTAACAAAGCGGAAAACGGTTTTCGCTGACGTGATTCTTGAAAATTTCGTGTCTTGGTTCGCATGCCTGGCAGGAATGAACGCAAAAATTTTTCAATATCAAAATAATGGCGCAATAATTTCGTCGAAAACTATTCGTCTCCTCGTACTACCCTAATCAATTCTAAATTAATTTTTTTTTAATTTATTCCTTCTTCCCCCCGATGCCGTTCGTATGTAGTTTATACTTCTTTCCTGAAAAACAAAAATTGGGGCAATTGTTTCATTTTGCTACTGAAAAATAAGATGGCTCTGCGATGGAACGTTGACCTTTTGTCAGCCACCCACATTTAATTAGAGTGTTGCGAGATGACAAGGCTAACCGTGACAATTCGCCGTGGAAACCTCATTACATTTCGATTTTCTTTTTTTTATTCTAATTTTGACAGAACAAATGCCCAATTTTGTTATTCGGTAATTGAACCGGATTATCCGAAAACAATTAATAAGGAATAAAGTGGGCCGTGTCACGCCCGCTAGATATTTGATAAGATAATTCACGAACAACAGGTAGAAGAAATATAAAAATGTAAATTGAACGAGCGCCACCTTTCAACGTCGTTCGTCAATTCTGTTAAACTGTATGATTGACTTTTAAACATTTTTCGATATCTCGGCGAAATGTTGAAATCTTAAATTAACTTTTTTATACTTTTGTTGTACACGCATCGCGCAAAATTGCGTTATATTCGTTTAGAGACGTAGCGTGCGGGTTAGGATAGCATGTGCGCGGATAGATGAAAATAGCCAAAGTTCCGAAGCCTGCGTATTTTTTATTGAATAAAATAAATTAATTTATGATTAAACCACTGCTGCGCCTATAACGGAATCCTGCCGAGAAACAAAATAGTAGTTTGTGAAGTCAGTGCAGTAAAGATTTACCAATAAATCCAACTTCTCTTGTCATAGGACTTCGGGTACAGAGTTTTTTTTTTTTCTAAAAAATATATTCTACACCGCCGCCGTTTATTGGTGGTAAATTTCGCATAACTCATTGGGATTCTGTCAATTTTACCATCACGCTTTCGTGCACAAGCTTACAGCTGATCGTGGTGTGACGTCACGTGCACGCGATGTAGTAACAATAAACTTGGAAGCTAAAAAATTTCTCCAAACACCATTTTCGATTTTTTACCTTGAATTTCCATTAGTAATTACTAATTAAATAGAAAATGACGGTGCAATTAATTGTAATTAATCTAAATTAATCATTGTGTTTTTACCAACAAGTTTGGTCGTCACGCGACCTTAGGATAGAAAATAGGAGCAAGAGGAATTAAAAATATTTCAGTATAGTATTTATTATAGAAATTTCCCGACCATAATTTGCTTCGGCGTGACACGGATTGATTGATATATTTTTCACTTCATTTATAAAGCATTCACGAAAAATTAACGCACGTGTGAACGAGATTATGTCATCTACATTTTTTTCGGAAATTTGATTTATAGAAAATCGAACGGTGAAGTAAAGGTGGATCCGCCACTGGTTGCGGCTAATTAAAATCACTCGCACGTCATAGGGGGTTTTAAATTTCATATTTAAAAACGACATGACGTCACAAGTGTAGATGACGTGCAGTAACTTGGAAACGCAAAGAAATTCAATCCGATTGGATCCGTGCATTGCTTTTTTGTACGACCCTCGTACGCACAAAATTTGTTTTATTAGAGAGCTCTAATATGTATTTTGTCGTTAATGTTATCTTAAGTGCCACTTCGAATCAACTAATTGACTATTTATGTTCGCATATAATTCCGAAATTATTGTGCGGCTCGTTAAAAATTTAATTACGAATTTTATTAATTAGCGAATTGGCCGAAACGAAAATATGGTAACGAGGTTATTTTTAATGGGGGCGATATGAAGATGTTTATTTTACTCTAATTCGGCGTTAGAAGACTAAAAACCTAGACCAGGGATTTAAGCATCGGTGGCGAAAATTGTAAGTTTTCGTGGGGTATCACAAGTGCCATCCAGAATCGTCGATGCTGTTCGCTGATTTTTTATCAATCGGAGAATTCGATAATTTTTTTGGATGGTTTGCCAAGGGCCGATGGGTGGGAATTCTGGAATTTCGCCGCTTTCCATCGATTTGGCTGGCGATTGCCTTGAATCCCTGTTTAGGGAGTTCCCTTATCGATCGGTTTGAAATATTATCAGGGTCGGGAGCTTTCGTTTTGTTTAATTCTTTTTACCGTGTTTCTGAACGAAAGCTTCTGCTTAGTTGTTGAAAATTTGCTAGAAATGGTAAACGTACGAAATAGTAGCTAGGCTATGCGGGTTCAAGACCACATTTTTCTGGAAATGTCGATCGGATGCCTGGTGGGAGGAATTTTTTACTAATGTTGTTTTCTTTTGTTTCAGGTCTAACTAAAATACTCACCACCAAGATTTGCCACTCAAACATTTCATTCGCTGAACCAAAAATCAAACAAATAAACGGCAGTATTAATATTAGAGTATTAAATAAATTATAGAAACTAACAATTTATTGAAAATTATTTTAAATTATTAATTTATTATTAACTAATTTGCCTTATAAAATGTTCGTCCAAACGGAATTTACCAAATCAAATAACAATAACGATTTGAATGGAACAAATCGCGATTCGGTCGTGGATGGCTACGAGGAATTGTTTAAAGATTTAGATTTAATTTCGCGTTTTTGTGTGCCGATTTGTTCGCGCGATAACGAAGTTCGCGAGGTGGCGCTGGATGTTATCTCGAAGACCGTCGAGGGATGGTTGGACGGCGTTGGTAGCCCGAAACATTATCGCTTAACGGAACGCAACCATCATCGTAGGCAAAACGCTACCAACGGATGCGCGTGTTCCGATATCGTAGGAAATACTGTCAACGATATTCCCAAGGAATACTTAGAATTGGTTACTCTACATTTGCCTATCATTTTGAGGTTATCCTTAAGTTGCCCTTTCGTTAACGTTAGAGACAAATGCCAACATATCCTGGACGTAGTGGAGGTGAGTTTTTCAACATTTTATTTCAATCTATACTTAAATTTTAAGCTTGCCTTAAATCTTATTACAGCTAATAAATTAAGTGGCACTTAGCGATTTAAGGAACGCTTAAATTTTAAGTATGGGTGGTGCAAACAACGCAAAACTATGCAATTTAGACAGTAGCGGTCATGAAAATGTACTTACATTAAGATTTAGTAAAAATTTTTACGGTTTTTTATGGCCGATACTGTACTTTTGCGAAGCGAATGAATACAAACATTGGAATTTTGAAATTTATACGATAACTTAATAATAATAAATATTACACAATCAATATGTCATTATTATCTCACAAAAAAACCTTATTCAAAATATTATTAATATTTCATGTACATACTAGGTAATTTTTTATGTTAGTCGATGTAAAATAAAATATAATATCAAACTAACTTCAATATTGCTGAAAATATACTACATTTTGTTTTATACGGGGGATTCCCAAACTGTCGCGAATTCTAATCGAGTGAAGTTTTTGATTCCCAACTGCTCGGAGTATTTTTCTTGGTGTGCGTTCCTCGACGTGGAAGGGTTAATTACGATAATTAAGCCGATTGAAGGGAAAACAAAATTACGATTTGTATTCGTCACGGTGCTCCCTCCATTAATTACCACCACCGATCGACCCTTTTTCTCACCTAGCCTACCGTAATTACGTGAATTTCTTTCGGGCTTCGGGTAGGTGGACGCGGTAATAACATCTAAATTTTTTATATACGAGGGACGTTCAATTAGTGGGCATACGCGAAATTTCCACAAATTATATTGTGGTGCTTAAATTATTTAGTTTACAATTTAGGCGGCCAAATTACCGTAATTAACATTAATAGTAATTAATTTTTTTTCGGAGCGCTGCTCATTAAAAATTGAAATATGACACAATTGTTTACATGCTGTGTGTGTTTAACTGAGTCACGTTAATTACAGGTTTTGTATTACACTCGGTTATATTATTTACATATCGAGATTAAATATGAGATAATTGTATATCTTGGTGCTGTAATTTTTAAACAAAGGAATCGCCTTGTAAATTTAATTTTTTCTGCGGTGCTCAAACAATGGCCCGTCACCTTAAAATTGTTTTTAAATTATTTTCGCTTCTCGCGGGTGCTTCTAGATTCTCCCGTTCAAGCGGCACAATTCAGATTACCGATTTTTAGCTCCAAATTCGTGGGGGGGGGGGTGACGGCATTACAAATTAGAATCCGTGTTGATCAAAACGCGTTTTTTTAAATCCTAAACAAAATAATGTAACAATATTTATGCGGTCTGTGATTTACGATTTTTATGCGTCGTCGTAAATTATTTCCTATCTTAATTTTACATCTTTTGATATGGAAAACGCATGTAACTGTACTGTGCGGGCGCACGGTTAAAAAAAATTTGAATTAAAAAAATTAAGAGCGTCGTTACGGTATACTAATTTTTTATTTGCATGTAGCAAAAGAGGTAGGGTTCGAAATTTTGCCGCTTGATCGGTCGCTTTTCGACTTCCTTCGAAAAGATTAGGGATGACGTACGAACGGGTTAACGAGATTCTAAATTATAATTGGAGCATATTTTTTAAACCTGGTGCACTGCGCTAGTTTTCTTATACCACATGAATTTTCTCCCAAATTTAGGCTGTTAACAATTTTATAGTTTCGAGTTTATTAAAATTGTAAGGAGGTCGTCGCAGCTTCTATTCTAATATCACGGAGGAAGAAATTACTCTTGCCGGATTTATTCAGATTTATGCAAACTCAGATGAAAACAGGTTTATTAAATTGCAAATGCTTCTTTTGATGCTCCGTTCTGCTGTACGCTATACGCGAAGCTCTTTGAACTTTTGTTGCTCGCTATATTTTTGTCATCGCGAAACAAATAATTTCGGAAAGGTTTTTCTTCCAGCAAGGACAATTTCGCATCTCGTTTAATTTACGAGCTTGAAATTTGATGTTTTCACACCGGGAGCGGCGGTTATCGTAAAAGTCCGCACAAATCCTTCCATTCGTCTATTGCGTTCGCCGGTAATTTTCCATTATCCTTCTCGATTATACAAATCGATTAACGTAAGGGGAAATATTTTTACTAAACCCTACATAAAATAGTACGATAAAGGGGTTCGATTAGGAGGTTTCGTGTCTTAATAGTTAATCGATAAGCACTCCATTATTAAGTTGTCTCTAAATTTGGACACGACTTGTATATTACACCTCGCTCCGGTCCGTGCCCGTACTTACCGAAATATTAAACAAAAATAATATTTTTACGAATCTTATTTCTGAGCTGATTTGCGTGACCAAGCACAGTTAGTTTCCCACCTTTAATAATGCATGTTATTTTCCTGATATAGTGGCACAATTATCGGTTAGATTGTAATCTATGGAAATGTATTTCGATAAACAAAGTGGGCGGTTTGTAGCATTTCGTCCAATTTTGCACCACCGAACGCTTAACAATTATTTCTATGTACAACTACGTACGTACGTGAAACTTACTTCTAACAATTTCTAATTGCATTGAAAATTGTTCTAGCGGAAAATTGCATTTAGTAACGGAAACTACTCGAAAGTTGTTTGCGCAAGTTTCCAACTTGGTGCTAGCAACAGCGCCGAGATAATAACTTGCAACTTTTTAGCTGAATCGTTTTTTTTTTATCTTCTAGTCACTTTTGATTTATGAAGCTCTGATGTTTTTTAATTAAATGTGAGACATTTGAATTTTAAACTGAAAATGTTCATCTGCAACTAACTGTCCGAAGGCTTTGTTGAGCTCTTACTGGGCATGCAAAGTCTTCTTTGATGATTTTTAAAAATTTAGGCTTCTCAAAGGTGGACTGTTTAACGGCTCCGGGCTAGCCATCGCACGCAAGTTGAAAATGTTGGAAGTTTGCCTTTAGGAAATGAACTGTAGTCGTGTGTGCGCAAAATTTGAATTTTCAAAGGCAAAAGACTAAGGGATCTGGACTGCCGTCCGTCGCCTTTTTAGTGGTCAACCAAAAAATTACTGTTGTCTCGGGGGTTTTGGCTGCAGGGTTGCTTTGGTACCTCAGATTATCGTCAAGCTGATAATTGCCCAGCTCTTGGACTAACGGCTTAATTTATAAGCTCCTGACTAGTTCTGCATATTATATTATTGGGCTCCACCGAAGTTTCCTGTTCATCGTCACCTCCAAATATTTTGAGGTTTTGTTTCAGGGGATCTCGTTTTATCCCTGGTTTCTGGATTATAGGTAGGAGGGTAAGGACTAAACCTCAAACACACTTAGGCGTCTAAATCGGGCGCATTGTACTGCCTCCGATTCAGCAGCGCCCGTCCCGTTACTTCCCTAGCTATCCCACCCTTAAGGTGAACTCGAAGATCTTGGCAGGCGGAATGCCGCTAATTCTGACCATGCCAGGCCAGAAGTCCCCCAGCATGGTACTACCTCTTTTTGATGCTAGGGCTGAGCAGTGGCCGTTTTGTCTGATTCTTTGCATCCGCGACACATAGAGCTATCCACGATTCTCAGCGTGTTGAGGTGCTTATTTAGAATCTCTACGATAACCCGTAGATTGGCGCTTGACAGCTGCAGATAGTATTTTAAATGTTTGCTTGTGGGACTGTGATTGCTGCCTTTGCTTGCCTACATCCAGTTTTTTTAGTCCATCTGCTTGCATGCATTGAAAGGTGTCGATGGTTTTTACGGATGGGACAACCATTGGCTCGGGTTTGCAGAGAAGACAGTCGAGCCGTGCCTCGCCCTCTCATTACCTTCGTTTTCTTGGCGTCTTTGGACTCAACAGTGGGAAAGGATATTCGTAGTTGATATTTCATTCAGTGCTCCCCCCCCCCTAACCAACATTGCTTTTTGAGCCATCTGATGATAAACATATACTGTGATGTTTCAAACACGGGGATGCGACGAACGATCTCTGGGTGCAGGTAAAGAAGTCATAAAATTTGTATAGTTACCCTGTAGGCATGAGAAATTTTAAAAATAAGGAAAAAAATTTAAATGAGTAATAATTTTAAAAGGTTGCGAGATAATCTAAATGGAAAAAAAATTGTCCCTTAAACACAAACTGTACACAAAGATTTTATAATTCTGTTTAAATTTGAATTTTGCGCCACCGGAAGTGTACAAACGGGTGTTTTAGCAAGTTTTAGTTATTAACAATTTCTAAAGTGAACAAATGTGGCAGTGCGCGCCTGACCTTGGAAACTTCAGGTCGAGGTTTGATTTTGTGTGTATAATTTTTCAAGATTAGCGTCCTTGAGTTGTTTGAAAGATCGGCGTACGATCGATTACCAATCGAAGTCGAAGGGTAGAAAGTAGATCGAAGACGTCGATTGTAGTAGAGTAATTCAGTTTTCGTCAATAAATTTTGTGAACGGCTGAAAACGACAAAAGTTAGAAAGGGCGGCCATTTTTGATGGCATTTTTATATGAGATTACGTTCGAAGATATTTTTAACTACACATCGTGTTGGATGCAACGCGTTTACGAAAGATACACGGAAGAAAAATTAGTGCAACACCATCAAATTTGGACAAACTGACAATTATAGAAGCTAGCACATGCGTTACACACAGAAGCCAACCACCAAATGGTAAGAGAAGATTAAGATCAAGTGGTGGGAGGCAGAGAAGGGTCTCAAGCGCGGTAGTGGGAGCTATTCGCATCACTCCAGTTACATCCAGACAGATTTGTCTCCAAATCCGGTGCAAAGAGGACTCCACTGTTATTTGTTTGGTTTTGGGCCACCATATAAGTGCACCGTAGCAAAACATAGGTCTGACAATGGCAGTGTAGAGCCAGAGAGTGATCTTGGGGGAAAGGTTCCATGACCGTCCCATTGCCCTTCGATACTGCCAAAAAGCCATCGCTACCTTCTTTGGTTTATTTTGTAAATGTTTTCCGCACAGGTACTTAACCTCGTCTGTCATCTTTAGGAGAGTTCCCATCAAACTTGGCATTACCATTTCTGGTAACTTCCTTATATTGGTGAATAGGACAAGCTCTGTCTTTGTCGGATTAACCGAGAGAGAGTGTTCAATGCACCATTCTTCTAGAATTTTGAGAGCGTTCCGCATCTGCATGCAGAGTATGTTCTCAAATTTATCATTAAGCAGGAAATGATGTCGTCTGCATACCCTATGGTGTAAAATCTCTTATCATTTATACGTTGATAAGGCTGTCGACCACCATATTGGTGAAGAGAAGACTCTCCTTTGAGGACAGCTACCTCCACGGCTCTCCATTTCAGTATGAAACTGATCCATTGTATAATGGTTATGTCTAGAGTTTATTATGATTTTCAGCATGAGAGCCCTCAAGAAGTAAGCGACTAAAAGATGTCAAATAGTAGGGCCATGCCCATTTTACCCCGAACTTTGCTGTCGATGCCGCCCTTATCTTCGCGTCATTGTTGCTGTTGTCAAAAACTTCGATGTGATCCCAAGTTTTGTGTAAAGTGTCGCTTGAAGTCGGCGTTCAACTGAAGCGGCTGCAGGGGTAACTTGTAGACAGAAGGCAGTTGCAACCAAGGGGGATTCTAATGAACGTTGCATCTATGCCCTGCAGCGACTCCGGGAGTGATGGTTCCTGGTACTCTGTACAAGATTTTGAGATACTTTTCGCTTACTCGGATTGCGTTCAGTTCGTACTTGGTTGCGAAGATCTCAAATTCGTTGCTTTCAGAGGAGAAGAATGCAACTTGACATTTCTATTAATTAACACTTGACTTCTTACGCGGTCTTATATGGGTAACCCTTGCAATTGGCTTAGCGGGTTCATCGCTCTGCAGGACATTTCAAGTAGGGTTCTCTGGTGTGATCGAGGACAATAAATTTTCTGAACGATTAGGAGTGGACGTGTGTGCGTTTGATATGCATCTTACACAAGAGTTTCTCTCACGTTAATTTTACATATTTGCAATCTCCTTTTGTAAAGAACGCATTTTGATATTACATAAATAAATAATTTAAAAAATCGTCAGTAGGTCAATAATAGAAAGTGAGGCTAGCTAGGCGCTGGTAACAAGTGCATTTAGTTTACCTTCAAACGATTATCCGCTTTTAATTATGGGTTTGGTTACTTGCATGGCATAAAATCTAAATTATTATTATCCTTCTTGTTTTTTATCTATTTGTTAAAAACTACTGCCGAGCTTTCTCATTAGTCGCCCCATTAAAAATTGATGGTTTTTAAAAGTGCAATTTGTTACATTGTAGTTTAAATTAAATAATGATAGGCCCCCTTGCCTTTTCGTGAATTCGCGTTACGTAAATGATGATGAATAGTTCGAGCCAAACCTAAAAATTAGATAATTGCGTGATGAAACGAAAACTTTGTTGTCGATTAATCATTGAATTTTTGAAATCGCCCTGTATATGCAGGACGATGCAAAATTATTTTATTACTTGGTTACGATAAATTTGAATTTGTCGCCGTTGGAAGGAAGGAAATAAAAATTTACGGACTTGTAAAACTCCGCAATATCCTTGATTAGCAATTTTATTTTGCTAATCCAGCTTAGTTTATATTTTAACGGCCAATAAACGCGCGTTTTTCGAACTGGCAGAAAATGTGCAGAATCCCTTTCACTTCTTGCGAAAATTTACAAGAACAAACTTGTGGGTTATAGTTATACGTGCGATTGTTTTCGATTCACTTTGTTGTTTATTATAACCGTTACCTAATGACTATAAATGAACGCAAGTTCGATGGCCTGGAAAGTGCTACTGCAGTTTTGCTGTGCTACTCTCTTTTTTATTTATTTTTATTATTAATACAATTTGCAAGCGAACCTTTGTTTTAATTAACATTTCGTTGCGTCACTCTTTGTTTGTATGTACGCCGAGCACGAATTGATTTCTACACCCGGAGAAATCTATTTCTTGTCGTATAAACAATTTTAGATGGTTTCTCGCCGGTACGAATGTCGTTTTAATTCTAGCGATGAGAAATACTAAAAAAATAGTATATCTACACGTCGACGACGCAGGTAATCATTTAATCAGATAACCTAAATCGAATCGTTCTCTCTCGGCTAAATTGTGTTATCGACAGGCCGACACTTACACAAAAGAAAAGCTTCCATAATTCTTAAAACGTGCAGGACCTACAGCCCGAGGGAGAAAAAACGTAAAACTAAAATTTTATTGTAAATCTCTTTAATATCTCGAGAAGAATGCCATTTCAAATGTCGAGATTTATTTGCGTGTGTCGGTGTTATCGGCATTTCAATCTTTACATAATGCGAGATGGCGATACGTATTTTTTAACACATTCAACGTGTAATAGGAAAATTTTTTATCTTTGACGTGTATCGCTTTTTTTTTATTAAAAGTGTATTTGTGTGAGTGCGTAAAGGGCATAAACGTTTATGAAGCTGTCGACGTCGCGAGCGCGAGGGATATCGTAAAAAATAAATTCACCGCTAAATGTTTATATTTGTTATGGTTGCATGGCGGTGGCAGGAGAGGGTGTTACTCGAATGGATTATCCGGGGGTTAACACCCTCGCTTTCCTCTTTAAACTTTCATATCGTTTTCGTTGTCCTCGACATTTTATTTCGTCCAATTTTATAATTTATTATTATCGGGACAGAAGGTTGCCCGGGGACAGTCTTTGAACGTCGAATTTTCGACTAGATCTAATGGTGATTTTTATTTGCAGAGACGAGGACTACCGATACCTTACCCTTTAATTCTTGGACCAAGTGCATACATCGATCCAGATGAGGTGAGTACTTTTTATCGATCTCTAGAGATCAATTTATTTACAGTAAACGTAAACGTATCGTTAAAATGTCATTATCATTTTTATACCGCTCACTTATTCCGATATTAAGTCGGCGTATTCTTATCGCAAATGAACCTTCAGGGGCGCGAGAAAGAGGAACGGTTGCTATTTGAAAATTTTAATAAAAACGATGACCTAAATGCTTGTTACCAAGTAACGGTGACCGAGAGTTGAACGCAAATTACCAGTGGGTTGTTGTTAGTTAAAATTGCCTTGAATTTTCATAATCTTTTATTGTAACGAACGCTCATAGTCTTGAATTTTCGTCAAACAAGCTTTATCAATTTTGCCGTGTAATTAATGCTAGGGTTCGAACGGGGGATTATTGTTTGTTGTCGATGTCGTCAAAAGAGCGTAACAAGAATTTTATTATATTTGACATGACAATACTTCAAAAGCGCTTATTATTACATCGACAATAACAACCGGCTACGTGTAGCTGCTTGTTAAGTTTAAATAACATTATTTTGCCATAAAGAACAGATAACAATACATTAAATCTATAATCATGCAAACACGGTAATCAAAGCTCGTGAGGTTCTCTCGTTTATCATACTCCCGTCGACAACTTACTAGATTGCCGTTCGTTCATAAATTCTCCAAATATTACCGAAGCGCGATATGCCCAAAACCTTGAAAATTCAAAGCGGCTATGAATTGTCTGTTTCGTGGGCGGAGCTGCCCACAGTTCCCTTCCAACTGTGCAACAGTTGGGAACAGGTGCCAAAGTACACCCACGTAATTAAAAATTTGCCAATTAAATTACGGTAGTTTATGACTGGAAAATTCGGATGGAAAGGTCCAAAACCCGTATAAAGTTGAAAGCTGATCTTTCCATTTCGGCCATCGACGATTTTTTACCAAAGCAGTGGACCCAGAGACCAATTCACCTCAACTTTTGTTGTTTAGAGCGAATATTTTGATTGAAAATAACAAACAATTTTATTTTAACATAATTTAAGACCTCGCAGCTTGGGTAATATCGAATCGTATAACTTCAATTTCGAAGTATAATTTTCGCAACAGTTGGGGTTCGAAGTTGACATGGTCCGCCCAACCAAACTACTCGGCTTCTTCCATGTATTTTGCGTTTTGTTTTCTGGTTATAAATTTGAGTTTAACCGTTAAGCTTAAAAAAACTTGCTTGCCCCCCCCCCTCGCGCACAAAAATCGTCGTTCGTTCATTAATTTAATTTTCGCAGGAGAGACTAATCGATGATCTCATTATTTAAAATTTCGGTGAGCAAAACGAATTAAAATTTTCCAATTTGTAACGTTTCATTAACCAAGGAGATGATGATACAACGTAGTAACTGCGAGCCAATTAAGTCGATGGATTTTGTTCCATTACGAGGAACCTTCGAGAAAGAAATGCAAACGGTGTGGGTCGACTGCGCCAATTTTGCATCGAATATTCGAGTTTTTTTGTTTTATTTAACGTAAATCGGGGTATGCACGTACAAACGAGGCTTCTCTAATTTTACGTTGTAGATTAATTTAATTACCAGAAAGCGGATTATTTAATTAAACGTCGAAGCGTTTCGGCTACTAATTAAAATTTGCATGAGAAAAAGTATTTTCTACTTCCCAACCCAAATTTTGTCACTCGACTTTTTAAAAAGTGCCACAACTTAAACGCCGACATCATTTTTCTACGCTTCGGGGTCACCAATTATCGAGATTTGTACTTTTGATTAGAAGGTAAACGGTTTAGCGGCTACGCCCCCGAGGGTTTGCTTTTCGCAAATTTTACAAAATGTGTTTCGACCCAGAAAGAGTTAAATTATCGCTTGCAAGCGCAACCACCGAGACTAATTACTGCTAATATGTTAATTTCCAATTGACAATAAATAATTACGCATTGTCAAATCCGGAAATAAAACTTCCATGTCAGTTGAAAAATTAAAATATTAATTTACAAGCCACCGACAATTACATTTTACATTTTATTCCGACCGAACGAATCGGAACACAATGCAATATTTATTATGTCTAATTGACTAAATCGGTGGTCTTCAACCTGCGTTCCACGGATCCCCGAGGTGTAGAAAATTGAAAAGCATCGTTTCGGAGGTTCGAGACCACCGGACAGTTTTTAAATTATCAAAAAAGTTAATGGATCGATCGACTTTCGACGATTTTGGCTATTTCAATTAAATTATTTCGTTTCCGGTTTTCCTGATTTACTCCTTCCCGCCGTAAATCACCGACAAAATTTATTGAAAAAACCGGTAACCAAAAAAATGGTCGAGTCTCGAAAAGTAACGAAAAACTTGCTCTATTTACTCTCACGCATCTCATTTCTATTATAGCTGCGAAGGCGGTAAGTTATCGATCGCTGCTTTTCGCACACACGAAATTAAACAAATTTCTATTTCGCGCGCACAAAAAAATGATGTTCGGTCCTTTTAATTTTATCGCGATGCGATAAAAGCATCCTAAGCATTAAGAAGGGTCCGGGAATCTCACTTGGATTTGAATACTCAGACATAAATTTAACCCTAGTTTCTGCGGACGACGTGGGTTACGCACTTTACCTCCTCTCGCCGAAATAACCGTCCCCTTTTTCACGATTAAAAAATTAGTCTACTTCGAAGGCTAATGTTACGATCTGCTATTATGCAATATTGCGTTGTTTCGAGCAGCGCCATCTGTTTGTGAGTCCATAAAAGCGTGGCCTGCTTACTTTTAGAATTTTTAACGTCGCCCTAAATTAGCATCTCGACGCAATCTTGGCCGAAACTTGTCAAAAGAAAAGTTTCACGGGAAAAGTTGAAAAGTTTTACCTAACGTACGAAACGTCCACATATATCATCGCTAACAATGAGATTAAAAGTTCGTTTTTACTTTTAAGCTAAAGTTAAACAATACGCCGAGATGGCGAACGGCAGCAGCGGGGAGAAATAAATAAAATCATGAAATAATAACGCTTGAGGACGGGTTTGGTCTCGTAAACAACATGCAGGTTCAATTATCTGATAACGAAATAAATTACGAAATTGAAATTTATGTCCGGTTGTTATGATTTTGTTTGGTTCGTAACAAGGGAACGAAAATGGAATTGGCTCGCGTTTATAATGCAGCATAAATAGATCAAATTCGAAAATTTTACAAAGTTCGAACGTAAGTAGGCTCGAGTAAAATATTGTAGTTCAATCCTAAATAGTGACGCTCATGAACGGATAAACGAATGAGATTCGTATGCTAAGATGAAATAAGTCGAAAATTAAGGGTCACGAGAAAATGCGAAGAATTTCTTCTGCTATAATACAATATTTGACTTGGGAAGAGAGACGGAGCTTTTATGGTATTTTAAATTGATTAAAGCAAACAAACTCCATCATTAATTAATTTTATGATTACATTTTAATTGGTTAATTATTGTTTACGCTGTAATTTAGAAATGAATAATTACAAGTCAGCCACCCATTATTTAAAGTGAAAATTATAAGGTAGTGCGAATTTGAGAAAAATGGCCGTTCGTCCTATATACGCCGAACAACAACGACGACGAGCAATTTTGTGAATGCCCCTCACGGCATTTCGTTTATGCGTTTGGAAAATTTAATTGAATCCAAGTGTGTCGAAACGCAATTTCCATGCGAGCATATTAAATTTATAAGTATAGAGGAAAAGCAAGGAGCAGGAAATTGCCATTTTGCGATTTATGTTTAATGGCGGTATCAGAAAATCAATCACGCCAGGTTTTAGTATTAATAAATATCACTTACGCCTACAAATAAACTTTTTCCTACTAAATCTGCAAATAAATCATAGACCCGAGTCACGAAAAGTGTTTATTTATTAAAAAGCCATAATAAAACTCTCACTATTTCCTCAATTCTCTTCGGAGTGCTAACCGGCCCATTTGGTCGATGAGGGGGGGGGGGAGCTGTTCCATTCTACCCCGTCTTTTGATTTTTGATTTGGAACAAGTAAACAAGAGGCAAGTGCAATCGGAACAACTATTATTGTCTTTGGCAATGCCGTCTAACAATAATTTTATTTGTCGTTAGACCCAAGGTTAGCAACCCTGACGTACACAATCAGTCAGCATCAGCATTCCTATGCGCTGGTTAGAATTCCGTCAGCAAACAGCTGTTCAACATAAATAAATCGACCTTTTTGTCCTACAAAAGTTTTTTTCTACGATGCGTGTGCGGGTTTCGTTCTTCCACTTCTACGAAGTGTAATAATTTTATTTCTTGATGTGTTTACTTGTTGCCATGCGAAAATTGCAAACAAGCCGTGCAAAACCTCCACCTAACAAAGCATAACCCAACGATCGTCGAAGGACGTACTGAGTGTTTTTTGCGTCACTTTTACGTGGGCGATTGGATTTTTTTTCAAATTTTGACTCGAGGTCTTGCATCACGCGAACTTGATTTTTTGCGCCAGCCGTGCTAATTTAAATTTTCGTCAAGGAAGGACAAACTGCATTATTTGTACAAATTGGACATGATTGCATGCTTCCTATTACAATATTAACACGCGAAGTTTTCGCATGAGGATTATTCCATCGCCAATCGACCACTTCTGAATTATCTAAGCCCGGCCCTGACCTTCATTATTCGCAAATAATTATTATTACGTCAAGATTAACAATAACATTGACCGTGACTTTGATTGGCACACCTCTGCAGTGATCTCTGGCGCACTAGCGGCAAACAGTCTGCCATATTATTAAAATTTTCAGAGTGCGGATTGTTATGCAATTATGTTTGGCCTTTGAGTGTTTAGCCAACTCAAGTTGCCGTTAATGCGTGATGGATTAGTCGGCCTTGCGCCGCTAATTAATTTGATTGAGCGAAGACTCGAAAGGCTTTTATCTCGCAAAAGTTTTGACATACGCGAAGGAAAGGGTTAAGTGAGTCGTTCGGCGCACCCCACTCGATCGAAAATTTTATTATGTCTGCAGAAAATAACAAAAGAACATCTGGGGTATTTTTTTGGAAAGTATTTAAAAAAGGGGAGTGAACCAGGCACAATAATTTCGTCAAATTACCGAATGACTGGTTATGGGCCCAGGTCGGAAATACGTTAAAAATTATATTATTTTTTTTTCAACTTCTTTCTTGTTAAAAATGCAAAGATAAAATAAACGATTTTTAAAAAACAATTGCTAACGAGTTGCTTGTTACATTTTATATTTTCAAAAACAATTGAAGCGAAAAGTTTCCTAGCGTTGGTTATGTTCAAAGGCGGAAAATTTTTCTTAACAGTCGCAGTCGTGGAAATTTCATCAGAAATTATTTTTTTCACTTTTTAAGAGATTTAATTTTGTTTACTGTTAATTGTAAAGAATTCAAAAAAGAATTTTTACAATTCCAGGGTCGGTCAGACAAACTGTCGGTGAGGCCTATGCCTCCTTTCCCCAGATGTCCTTTCTTTTGTACACTGGATTTTCCCAGCGATTCCCTCCTCGTTAGGAGTTATGAAATATTTTTCTGGTTGCAATTTTTTTTTCTTTCAAAAATTTTATAAAACTAATATTACAGGACATTGTATTCGAAGCACTGTGCGGAAACAACCGTAATAAATTCGTAGGAAAAATGTTATAGGAAATCAAATTTTATACAAAAAAGTCCGTGAGAGCATACATATATTTATATTAATTAATTTAGACTCGGGAGACATTCGACCCAAAATTCTTACAAATTTGTGTTATTTAAAAATTGACAAAATAAAATTCCACAGCCACCACAAACTAATTTTTTTTAAGCTAAAATCAATCCCAGTCGTCTCTTCGTAGTCTCTAACATCGAGGATTTAATTTTACCATAGTGGATGTAGTCGATCTCTATTTTTGTTAATGTAAAATAATTCTAAATTTGATGTAGATGATTTAAATTTACCGCTGCTACCGGTTTCTCTTGTCGTTTGCGGCTGAAAATTATGGTTTATTATTCGAAACCTATCGTAAATTAGATTTTCTAGTCAAGTAACCCGACGGCACACTTTCTTGCTGGCGCTGTTGCACTCGAATGCAAAACGAGCCAATAAATGTCGCTTATAATTCGCTAACGGTTTATGGCCAGTTCACTTAACTTTCCTAACGTTAATAATTATTAATAGAAGTTTATTTTTTGTTGATACAAAATTTCTTACTGGCACAGTAAGTTTTAATTGGCCAAGTGCTGCTACCAGGGGCGAACTGGTTTTTTAGGGCACACAATATTTTCATTATAAGTCAGTGAACCCGAATAAGTTGCAGAACACAACATCGGGTCAAGGGGCTTTTTATCGCTTCACCTGCGCCCGACTTGCCAACACCGCGAAGAATTTTTTGGGCGGGTTAGAGTGGACTCGAGATTAAATAAATTTGATTGATAAAAAAAATGAAAACTTGTCACTTACGAATTACTTGGGTATACAAAAGTCGTGAAAAAAAATAATAAAAATTGATAGATTTTGCCCTGAATTATTTAACAAACGCTTTCATCATCAATCAACGTCAGGACGCTTTGAGCAAACTTTGTACTATATTAAATTCCACTTAACGTTTATTTTACGGCTCTATAATCCAAATTTTTTGTTTCGATTCGGGGGACACCACTTTTCCGGAGTCCTCTGGCGGCGGCGTCCGGTACCGTTTAATCATAATAAACGCCATTAGATTGATAACAATTTTATTTCCGTATCGATGCTGTTAATCGGTAATCGATGAAAATTTAAACAAACTTGTTTACAAATTTATCTTGCTATATACGGAAGACGATTACGATTGTTATGTAAATAAATTATTGTCTATCTCACTTTAACGACTTTGTATAAGTGTGTCGTAACATTAAACCAGCCCGCACAATAAAGTCAGGTCGAAAGCTTTCGGTCCGCACCTCGTAATCTTCGTACCACCGGCTCCGGCTCTCTCAGTTGGTAAGTCCGACGAGAAGTACGTACCAAGGTAACAAAATCATCAGCATGACACAAAAAAATGCCGCCATCCCTAACACCAAACTGGTTTTTTCTAGCTTTTCCGGCCATTCCTTCACCTCTTCTACTTCGTGTTCGTTTCTATTAAATTCTTTCACTTCAACGTCGCAGCGGAATTTCACCCTTAAAAATTGTTTTTATTAATGTCACGCACATTTTTAATTTTTTTTTATTTTTGCTTACCTCGATTTCGGGTGCTCGCCCTGGTCCCGTCGCCAAAACAAAGAGCCGGAATTTCTGCGGTCCAAAATCCATTGCGGCTCCGGAACGGCAAGATTTTCCATTTTTGCAACTAACTTCCAATCGATATTGTTGTGATCGCCTCAAAATTATACAAAACTGATCGTCGGACGTACTTATCTCAGGACAAAGTCTGCATCTGCGTTGTGGCCGCTTTCTTCGTGTTTACGAAAGTTTAGAAAGTTTTCGTTGTCTGCAATCGAAAACGAGCGTTATTAGTGCTGCACTCGGGTAAAAATGGGACTAGGTATATACAAGGGTCAAAAAGGTTTCGTTGTCCTCGAGTCCAAAACCGATAGGTAACAAAGGTAACTAATCATAATTTACTTATAATTATTTTCGTCTAGGGTTCTCTATCTCTATCTGGTCGACCTCGATTGGTTACGAAACAAAGCGGCACGTTTGCATCTTATGCCGACCCTGCCTAAAATTACAATATTTCATCGTTCGCAAAATTGCTTTTCCGGCGTAATTTTTTTTTTAAGTTTTCCACCAACTCACACGCACTTTAACGAAGTTTCGTTCGCCATTAAAAAGTTTTTGTATTTCGTAACGAAGTAACGAGTTTCTCTTTTGCACAGTAAATTACCTGTTAGTGTGATATGGTCGGGATCGACTTATTCGTAGGGTGATTTTCTCGTAAGCTCCCCTGTTACTATAGAGACTAAAACCTGCCCTATCGGAGATTTATCTCGACGAGAAGGTTTACGTTCAAGTGCGTAAACTTAAATCAATTTTTATTGTTTATCGTTCTCGAAAGTAAACGCCCGAACCGTTTTTACCTTTAATACGAAATCATCGTTCCAAATTTATTTACATCATCGTCGGCGGACGACTTTCTCTAATAAATACTACTCGAGCGGCCCACTTTTCCAAAACGGAAGTCGAATCGACGGGGTCTTGTTTTTAATTTTAAAATTCGTCACTGTACGACCTCTAGTTTGATATGTCACATGACACGGTTATATTGCGTTTCAATTTTTAACCCCCACAACGTTTCACCCCGTCCATACCGCCCATCTTCCACTCGAGAGAAAGAACAAGCGAACCAAACTCTGTTTTACCTTGGCCGTGTTGATATTTTAACCAAATTTGATTTCACTTTTATTAACTCAATCACACAATAATAATGGCGTGTCACTAATGAATGATCTTGGTTAAGGTGGATTGGGTTTGTTAATAATTCAACGCTCATGCGCCCGTGTGTGTGTGTTAATAAATTTACATAAACCAGCTAGTTTTATTGCCGATTATCATAATTAATTTTTTTTTTTTTTACTTTGTACACTCGACTTGACGAGTGGAACGGACCCTTCGCTCTCGATCTAGAAGGCGCGCAGAGGTCGCTAAAACAATTGTTACGTCGAAGTGGAGCAAAACAAATGCAAATCGCGGGCAAATGTCTATAATTTCCAAGTCGTCGAAATAATATTTCAGATCGGATTGTAAGAGTGACGAGGAGGAAACAATTGTAATAATTTGCGTAATGGATATCTACTTATTCGGCTGTCCTCCTCTCCTTCCCTCCCACGGCTTCCTTGTACAAAAGTTTAGTGGAACTAGGTACATTATTCCTTTGTTTAATAAGTTACGGAACTTGTGCACGTAGTAGACAAGTGTAATTTAGTGCGAACGCAATTATTCTACCGGTAATTGAAAATAAAGCTACACAACGGTGTACTATTTCAGAACAATAACGGAAAACAAAATCGCTTTAATTACGAACTGACACGACCAAATATCATCAAACGCTCTACATTTCGTCTAATAACTGCAAATTATTTCTTTTTTTTTTTTTCGATCTAAATGTTCCGTTTGAGCGATGGCTAACACGCACTGGACTTTAATTGGCTAAATTATATTCTTACTATCACAAGGTCTACTCCAGATCAGAGACACCACAGGGCTAAATCGGCTATAGCCTCAGGGCGCAAACCATTTGAGGGTGCCAATTTTTATTTTAATCTTTATCAGTTCTAAAAAGGATAAAAACGTATTTACGATCTTTTTTGGGACAGAGCAAATTAAATTATAAGAGTATTTTATACCGGGTGTCCCCGTGACCGTGGAGAACCTTTGACGTGGTGATAAAGAACACCTTTTATTTTTTTACAAAATTCATTTTTATTTACCTACAGAAAAATTATTATTTTCAGTATTTCTGTGAAAACAATTGATTTCCCAAAAAAATGTATTTGACCAAAATTGTAGCCCGTTAAAGTCCCTATCCGGTTTAGGTCGTCAGTTTTTTTCCAAGGCGTTTCGTTTAAGAGATACGGAGTTTGCAAGGAAAGTAAAAAAAAAATAAAACCTGATTTTTTTAACATTTTTTTACTTAATTTAATTTATAATTCGAAATCCGTCGATTCTAGACGATAAGAGGTGATAACCTAATTTATAGATAAACGAATGTTCTTTAAAAAAGTTCTAATCCATCAAGCCTAAAAAATCCATAATATCGGAGCTGTGGCCGTTTGAAATCAGAAATTCAAAAAATTGCTTTAAGAGATTGCTTTAATTGTCCCCCACCCCAATGATTTGGATTCGAACAAAACTTTTATTTGAAAATTAGTCTTAGAAAAGTGTTGTTTATCACCATCTCAAAGGTTCCATGGTCACGGGGACATTCTCTATATAGAGAATGACTTGTTTAACAACTTTGGTTTTTGTTTACTCTGAAGTTTGTTTGTGTTTATATAACTTTTTTAATTTTGTATGAATTTAATGTTTTGTTTTAGTGTAATAGTAATAAATTGGCTTTTACTATTTTATATTTGTGTGTTTTCTTATGAAGAGTAGCGCATTAATTTTAGCAGCCCAGGGGCGTCGTATATCTTAGGACGGTCCTGCCCCAGATAGGTTTTCAGTTCAATAATTTTTGAATTATTCATTTGTACACTTCTTTATTCCCAAAAACAAAACCTAAATTGAAAATTTTAACTAGAACTGCATTGGCACGAAAAAGGGAAATTTGAGTCGGGCGAAGCCGGGTACCGAACGAAGCACGCGACTGTCAATTTTATTGTACACTAAAATTTTGCCAGGTAGGCCTGGAGTTACGATTTTGCAATTTTTCACTCTTGACGTTTTAACAATTTTGACGTATAAAATTTTCTTATCCCCAGATTATGTTTGCCGTTTCGTCGAGCTTTGAAAAGCTCTTTAATTTTTCATTCCTTTGTTTAAAAATTCACAAACGTTCTCTTTTATCTGGCGGTATTTTTTTTGTCTGTCCGACGTTTTGTTACGCCGCTGCATTAAATTCAAATATTTGCTTATTCTTTGATGTTGACAGAGTATAAGTTGTTATCACTTATCAATCTGAGAATTTTCTAAATTGTTTGGCTTTGACGATAAAAACATATTACGACTAGGGTTTTAAGTGAAATAATTTAAATTACAAAAATCTTAACGGCAGTCGGCAACAAATCACCAATATTTATTGACAATCAAATGTCAATCGGCGGCGGCGACGGCGGTGCTTCTTGCCGTTTCGATTTATTGCCATCGGTAAAATTTATCGTGCGAATTAAATTAATGTGTGTCGTCTCAAATTTATTTTTATTTTTAAATTGGAAGCGCCCGAGCGATATTTTTCGACGCGCCCGTAATGTTTTTAAAACAAAAACCCCCGAATAACCAAAATCGAGTACGATAATTATTACTCGATGGCAGTCGTAATAGTCGGTTTTAATTTTGTATTTTTGTTTCAGTTGCCACCCCTGGGGACCTACAATGAAAAGGTAAGTGATTCTTTTTGATATTACCTCTTATGCAGTTGTTTATGTTTTCTAAAAACAAATGGATGGGTTATTCAATATTTTTCGTCATTCCTTTGTTTTTTTGTTTTTCCTTCGATGGTGCCGAGAATTTATCGGCGTCGTCGTTATGAAGTTTTCATAAATTTATGGGGTCGCGTCGGAAAAGTTTTGTTCCGTCGGCGATTTTGTAGAACTCTATAAATCCATTGTGACAGTGTAACCGTCAGATGTCGCCACCGTAATTGTTTATAATAATAAATTTTGTTGTTTATAAAAGTTTCAAGGATAAACGCGAACTCATCGTTCCATAATTCATTGCTTATTTTAAAACACTTCCTGACTATTTCTCCTTGACTTAATTCTTTTATTGCACAAATAAATTTTATTTTTTATATTCCGTACGGCAAATTATTATTGGCAACAGCTTTAAAAATCGCGTATACCGAAGAGTATATTTTGGAATTTTTAGTTCCACTTATCTGGTTTTGATTACTGCTTTTGGTTACGCGTAAGGACATTGATCCGCTCTCAATTTTTTATAAAAATATTTTCTCCCATAATCACAGCATTTCCTTGTTTATTTTAGCGAGATTTTTAATTTTTAAACTAGAACGGGAAACTTAGAGATAAGCCGGCGAAATAAATATGCTCGTCGATAATTTACTGGGGCATAACGGAAAGGCTCCGAAGTAAATTTAAAAAAATCGGCGAATTTATTTACTTTTTTTTATTTCGCTAAGAGACGTTTTGACCCAATTAACCCTCTCTTAAAACGACAAGACTAGATTGCGCTCGTTTATTCTAATAAATTAAATTTACGACAATTAATTATTATATGTATATTTTGTGATAAAAGAAGCACTGCAAGTACAGACTTTTGCGATTAAATTGTAATCGCAAACTCGTCGTGTTTACCAACAATCAGACTGACAAAATCTGGTAGTGTCGCAATTGAATTATTATTTTTTTAATTATGCTCGATTGTCGTATCGGACAAAAGATGGAGACACTTTTCCAATTTTCTACAAACGGTGCGACCTAAATCTTCGCCACTAGATTTTTTTTATTGAAAAGCAAGGTACATACGTCGAAATTAATCTAATATTACAAAGGTTTTTCATTTTGCAAAATCGTAAATCGAGATCGGGCGTTATTAAAAAAAAACTTGAGCTTTGAGTCGGGAACGCATTTCGGACATTAATTATCGTTTTCGTCGTTTGTCCGATTAATCAAGAATGCTTTGTTGGATTTTGAACAATACGGCATCGCTAGAGTTTCCTTTTCGAAGGATATTATTTATTTGTTGCAGTCGTTCAATTAATTTAATTTCGGAGAGTGACGGGCGGGCGGTTGAAATTTTAAAACTGATTTCAAAAAAAGCCGCCAACCAACATTTGCCGCGTGAAATTCAAAATTCAAATATTTATTGATTTATTTGTTTTTGATTTTCCGAAGCATCCATTCGCTCTCTGCTCGATCCCCGTAAAGTTATTTTTGATTTTCCCAAGTATTGCTTTTTGCTGCGAGTCGTTAACGGTAACGAGGTGTACCCAATTGCCCGAAACGCACTAATGAAAATTTAAAGATAATTTGCAGATAAAATTTATTATATGTAAACTTCCTCGTGCCTAAGTGAAACATAAATTTAATATTAAGTTCAAAATGCCAAGTATAAAGTTATTTCAACAAAGCGAGGCGTTTTATATTTGTATTTGCCAACTCCACGAGGCATCAAGGACATCGCTATTTTGAATAAGTTTTATCATCCTATTTGATGTTAATTTTTACAACACAACATTCGCAGTTTTATCGTTCGGTTTTTCTATTGCCACTAATATTACTACTGGCAACAAACAGAAGCGGGACGTTGGGCCGAAGTATATTTTTCATATCTGTTTCTCTAAACGCATAATAACAAAATTATAAATATTTACTAGACCGACGTTTTATTATCGGCTTATGTAATATTTTTGTTGGAAAACATTTCTAATCGGATAGGATATTTCGTGTTGGCTTTGGAGGTGGACGTCGTCGTCCTCCCCGTGGGGAGGATAAAATTTTCAAATTATAACCGGGAACAACCGCCCCGATTTTTGATCCCTTGCCAACGCCTTGGTAACCGCATTTGATTTTTTCCACTTTTAAACAACTCAAATCGCATTATTGATTCGCATTTTTAGTAAAAGAAGCGAAACGATTGCACTTAGCGCGCGCGACTTCTTTTGTTGCTTTTCATCAAATTCACTCTAATTCCCGGGTTATTATTGTTTTGTGCTCTCCATTAATTTTTAATAATTTCATTATCGTAAAAGAGAAATTTCGACGAAACGAAGGGCCCCCGCCGGGCACCTTTCGGTGAGCGGAGGGAAAACAAATTTTTCCGTGCGGGATTTAATTTAATATTTGCGCATTTTTTGACATAAACGACTTTAACAAGATAAATTGCAATAAACTGAGGGCGCGTTCAATATTGAAGTATAATTTTTCAGGAACATTTTTAGTATTCTCAAGGATATCTTTTTTCCTTTCATGTTTGATCTCGTTAGGTTTTTTTAAAACAAACTTGACGTATTTAGCTGATGGAAAAACTACACTAATGAACCGAAACGCCAAGCTTATTTTTTCGAGCGGGATAAATTGAGATTTCGAAATTAAAACGAAAAATCCTCGCGATGTTTTTATAGCGAGGGTGGCTGTACCGCCCGCCACCGACCAGCGACCGATTGTTATCGCTTCGAAAAATTAGATCAAATTTTTTTGAAATGCACCTTTTTCATCCTTGAAACGATAAACCGTTTATGTAACTTTGTTTTTTTTTTTGCTGAAAAAACGAATTGGCTAATTTATTTTTGTAAAATTATCGACAAAAAGCGATAAGCGCGTTATGTAACGCGCCAATGTGCAGGCTTAATTGTTATTAATTTAATTAAATTTGATGATCAGGATTTCGTCATGCTTCGGAATTCTCTGCTGATTTCAAAATGGTAAACAGAAGTAAAGTATCGATAAGTTGTAGTTTTTCCGAGAAATCGCCGCGGGCCCTCTCGCTTCTCTTAATTAGATAATCCGCCGTCTGATGTTTGTATTTTGAAAATTATATCAGCATTTATTTTAGTTCGTATAATAATAATGATGACGGACGAGAATCCCTTGTTGCATCAGAAATGCAACCCGTTTGTTTGGAAATCTCGGCGGTCATCGCGAAGATGTTTAACTCTGCCGGCCGTTTGTAGCGGCAAAAAGCAGAAATTAATTCTACCAAAATGGGTCGATTAAAATGCACAATAAATTTATACCTCGGTCGGTTCCGCTAGGACGAGTGTGAAAAGGCGAAACGGTAGAGTAATTGCGATGATAAGCAAAGTTAACAATTTTAAACAGCGGAGCCGCCCGTCGACTATTTTGGTGAGGAATCGCCACCGTGACCAATTTGCATGAGATAGCCGATCGGTGATGCACACACGTGTTATTGTTGTTGTTTCCGATATGTTGGACAAGGCCAAGGCGATTAGTTTTTTTTTGGCGCCATCCCATGGGCAAAAAGTGAACTTTTTCTTTTATTCTAAAAAGTTGAAAAACGTAATTGCTCGAGTGAAGCTTCTAAAATATATAAATTGATTTCATTAATCAAGGTACACGTCCGAATTGTATATCTACGTATAGCAAATACAAATGGGAAACAATTAACAAAGAATAATTAATTCTACATGAATAGGCCAAAGCAATAACAATGTATCAACGTCTTGCCGAAACAAAGGCCGAATCTTGACAACAATCTGTAGTAAAATTTTAAACAATGGATGGAACGGGACTAGAGCACTCGGAAAGGTTGAAATTATCCGACAAGTCGAGAATTGGGTTCGATTTATTATACACGCACAATATTATTCGGTCGGATAGCTCGCGAAAAACGGGGGCTAGGCGTGCATTTTCTATAGAAAATGCTTCTTCTGTCACCGAAAAGGATACCATTATCCCGAACACCATTTCTGATTATCGGGAACGATTTTGATTCTTGATTCACAGAGGGGCACGTGCCTTTGTGCCCTTCTCTAGATTCACCACTGACTATGGTTATTTTTTAATATTGTATATTCAGGTCTCGCAGGAGTGCCGCGCGAATTTCGAGAAAATTCTGAAAAACCGAGTTCGGTTTTAAAAATTCCGTTGCTAAGGAACTGGTAAATATATTTCGAGATCCGGAAGTGGAAACGACGCCCACTTGTTTTAAGTCAAACAAATTTTAAGGACTTTCTTTTGTTGGGCAAGTAAATACATTTTTGAGGAAAGCGTTTACACAAAGGTTTTGATAATTAAAATTAAGTACTAAGCAAATAATTCGAAATCAAAGGAACTGCGAAGGATTTCAGTGAAGAGGGCTATTACTTTAATTCTTTATCACGACTGGCAAACCTTGCGGTGCTATCGGCGTTATATACCGAAACTTATTTAGTTAAGACACATTTAACTATGTACTAAGCTGGAAATCTCCTTAAAATTTATTTTAGTCGTTTAGGCAAACAGCGCTCGAAAACATTAAGTTGTAGATTTCGTCAGAGAGTTGGTTCGTAATTTTAAAAAGCGATTCCGTTAACACCTCTACCTCTCCCCGTCGAAATCGGATCTTATTACCAAATTGCGAAAACGCATCCCGTTTATATAAAAATTTAATAAACTCGGCACGAAAGTCGGGAGGGGACGGATAGGATAACAAATCGATTGACATGTCGAGCAAATGTTTTTAAGCGAACAGCCCGAATTTGCCATTCTTTCCAATCCCGGCCTTTCGTTAATAGACCTTCTTCTGCTCATTAAAAAAACACAAAAAAAATTAATTACTTTCTAATGAAAGCGCTTTCGAAATGTTAAAAAGTTGTTTTTACAACGACAAAGAAATGCTGCATAATTAAAGATGTTCCTTCATAATCCTTTTCAACAGCAATCCAAACAAGAGTCGTCTTCAAATTTATGCACGCCCCCAAATCCTAATATTTCATTTAGATTTATACGGAACTACATAAAACAAAAAGTCGTTAATCACGCAAAAATTCCTTTTTTTCCGATACGGTCCTGTGCGTGTGTCTATGTGTTAGTAATTATGCCGATAAAACGATGATATAGGTTACAAAAATTGTGCATTATCAATTTTGTAACACTCATGTGCCAATAATTATTCTGTTTCGTGACTCACTCTTCGATACGCATAAATAGAATTTTTTTGTCATGACAAAGTGCACTGCGAGAAATAAATTTTGTAATCCAATACACACACCCATTTTGACGAAAGGAAATGCTCGGATTAATTTTCTATTGTTTAAAAAAAAGAATCGAATCTTGTCGAGTGGCTGTTTCGCCACCGTCCCGTCATCTTAGATTTTAATCTACCGTAAAACAGCTAATTTATTCCGCAGTGTACAGATTAATTTTTAAGGGCACGAAGAATACTCTTTTTAAACTCCCCCCCCCCCGCTTCCTTTTCAGGATCGGTTGTTTTATTTTTAATACACCAGAAAACGGATTTGGAAATTTTATCGTAATAAAAAATAAGTTGCTAATTGACGGTAAACAACCTCTCAAACGAAAATATAGAATTGTTTCCATGGACGTCATGCAGTTGACGTCTATGGAAATGATTATTAATTTTGTGATAAACTATTAATAATTTTGCGGTTGTTTGTTTCAAATTTCGGTGGAAAGTTTTTATTTTTCTATTTTTTTTAATTTAATTTTTGTTGTTTTTGGCTAATATAAACTCCCGATAATTGTGATTCCCGCGAGAAACCGATTCGATTATCTACTGTATACAATAATAAAACAATAAATTATAACTAGTAGTACGTCAAACGCAACAAAAGTCAGTCGTAAGCACTAGCGTACCTGGCTGTGGGGGGGGGGCATTGTTAGGGGCGAAATTCTGCTTCTATTTGTACAAACATATTTTTATTGAATAATATAAAAATGTTGTAATAAACAGAATCAAGGATTATAATTATTATTAAAAGAATCAGTTACCTATTTACTCTGTATAATATACATTGACTTAGTTTAACCAATCAGGTGAAAGATAACGTGCTATTTTAATATTAGTAATGCTGGTATTTAATTTATATTTATATTCAGTAATATTTATATGTTGGGGGGGGGGGGGTACGCAACTGGTCGTAAGAATTAAGTAGTAGCAACTAAGGCTGTATTCTACTCTAGAAATTGGAAAACGTGGTTTCTTTTATTTTTTTTGAAACTACATTTTTCAAAGCGAATGATGGCGTAATATCTCAAATTCTATTTGACCGTTTAACTGCACATTGGTGTATGTAGTTGCTTTATACCAGGTTTTTGGTAAATAAAAAAAAAAAAAAACAAAAGTCAATTTTGTTTTTTTAGACAGCTGACCTGTAGTTGTGGAAACAATTCGGTAAAGTTGAAGAAGTTAAAACGGCTGGGACGCATTCACGTAGTCGCACCATCATTCTTGACGGATAAAAATTAAGTAGAGTATAAAATCGAAGATATCTCAATTAGCTATGTTTTCCTTTAAAATAACACAAAATATTAATTACGTCGGAAAATGATTTTCGTCGATATGTTATACAGTTTAATCAGCACCTACTCGAGAGCGACCTGTAATCTTGTAAATTCGAGGCTTAATTAATTAATCTTGTCTGTCAATATAATTTGTCCTAATTTAAAGGGGATTACGTGTTAAAAGCGTTTATTAATTGCAATTCAGATTTCTGTTACAATATCAATTATACGAGGAAAAATCGCAAACTATCGACTATAGTTTGGTTGGCCATTGGGGGGGGGGCGAACTGTTATGTTTAGGATTAATCGAGCAAATTTGGGTTGGAAACTAAAAGTGGAATTCATCCATCACGTTAATAAATTTTGGAAAATCCAGGAGATTTAGATCGACTCGAGCTCTTAAACTTTAAAAGCTCTCGGAGCTTAATATCCGACTATTAAGGACGCGTTCGGTAATGTGTGCACAAATTTTATTGTTGTTGAGAGGGAGAAGAGGGTAACAAATAGCGAGTTATGGCAGGGTGTCGGAGAATTTGATGGGGGCGACCTTGACCCCTACACATATATGGGGTCTCGAGAAAAACGACTCTCCTCGCGAAGGGGGCGCCTGTGATCGATTGTCTCGTATCTGCGGGCACTGCTAATTAAAGACGAAAGAAAAAAATTTCTATTTCATTAATTGCGCCAATGCTATTTTTAGTGCAACGAAGGGAGTTTATTTATTTATAAAAACGTTGGTTTTTCCGAGAAAAGTTTTCGTTTCTCCGATGGTGCGGGAAACAGAACTTGGGCGGCTGAATCGATTGCAGGGGTCTAATAGTTTCGCTAACAACTTGTTATCTTTCAATCATGATTTCCCGCTTGTATTAGTTTAACGGGCCCTTCTGTGTCCGAAGTTCATAATAACGTGGCAAACCATCGGCAAACTATAAATAATAAACACCCTCCGGCTTGTAACGGCAGCCGATAACGTTAATACGGCACATAAGCTTTCGTTATTGATTTATCGCATACGGGGTGCGGTCGGAAAGTAATTTTTACTCCTCTGGGCCCATCACCTTTCAAGTTTAAGTGTATATTAGTTATTAAAACTTGGTCCTTAGCGAAAACAACAACAACAATAATAATTATAATGGGGTTGACGACGCCGACACCGCATAAGTGACTTATTTATGTACCCCGGAAAACTTTATTGTTTACAACGCTGAAGACTATACTTTATTATCCCCAATTGTGTGTTACCTATGCGTGTCGCTTGTTACGACCTAATTTAATGTGCGACCTTTTCTACAATTTGCGTAAACCTAAAATATAAGTTACACTTTAATGAATATACCGCGGACTATATTATTATAATCTTATCTTGTTATTGTTTTATGTCGGCCGTAAACCCGTCCCTAAGTGTACGGTTTGGGGGGGGGGTTCTCTCGATTTGTCGCTTTACCTGCCAGGTCACGCACGGTGGAACGTTTCGCTTTCCACGTATGATGTTTTTTTAAACAAAAAACTTTTAAACTTTTAATTACTGCGGCTTCTGTTGCTCGCTTTATTTAATTTTAATTGAAAAAGTTTCATAATTAATGTGTACGGTTTCGTTGTTATTTTCTATATTTGCCTCGTTTCAATTATAACTACTTCACTTTTGTTATTTTTTGTTGCTCCGCCAACTGCGATCGATTGCAACGCTCAAAACGGACTTCTACAATCTACGAGGGATGATCGCGAAATTTTAAGGTTTACAACCTCAATTGCTGTTAACTTGACATTGAACTGTAATTGTTCATTTGTAATTGTAGAGAAAATTTAAATTTCATTTTTGGGTGAAAAGGTCCCGAAGTCGCTTCAGTTTCAAAATTAAGAATCTGAAAGGACGCTAATCTTTGTTTTTAGTTAAAATCCGTTGTAATTAACAAAAGTCAACAACCTCACGGTTAACGGTCAACTGCGGACGGTTCCGCCCACTAAAACATATTTACGTCGAGCACGCATACCGTCAACGGAATGAAGAAATCACCGATTTTTTTACATTTAAGACGTTTATTTTAAATTGTAATTCGTTAGTTATGGCATAATTGGATTTAAAAACAACGGCAGATCCGTAACGTTCGTGTTCAGGTAATTAAACAAATGAATCGAAACAATAATTTTGCACATCGTAGAGCGTGCGATTTATTATTGTTTAGAAAAGGAGAGATGCGAGATTTTCGAAAATAAGCTTTTTAGTTTTTTTTAAATTCTACTGTACGGGTGGGAGGCGGCAGCAGTAAATTATGCAAAATTTCCGTTTCTTGCTGTAATATAATGGTGCGTTGTCTTAATAACTTTTCTTTTATGGTTTTTGATAAATCGTACGAGCAAACCGAAATTTTGTGTTGGATGCACATTTATCACGTAACATCGATTTATCATCCGGTGTAGGATGATACAACAACTGTCGCTAAATCAAGCAAAGTAACATGGGACGAATAAACTCGTTTTATAGTGCAATTGCATTGGAACGCATCCAAAACTGTCGTTTATCTTTTTTTTTTTTTAATAAGCTAGGTTAGTGAACCGATTTGTTGCGCGCGGTCATGCTTTCCGCAACCGGGGTGTAGTTGAGGCAATTTTAATTAAAATTTAAGTAGAAAATAAAATATCGATGCGGTGGCGACATTGTTTGGAATTATTTTTAATAACGGAACAGTCGAAGGAATATCTGGCCGAGTGCCAAACATTTTTATCACTTTTAAAGCGAGGATAATGTGTATCTACAGTTTGTTATTTTGTAAAATTTATGGATCGTTAAAATTATTAAATGTTAAAATATTTTATAACTTAAAATCGTGCCAAACGACCTCGGGCACTTTTACTTCCCGCATCGTTCGCTCACTTTTCGACTCCGCCTCGTATCGAGAAATAATTTCCTTTCGCACGCAGTTGCCCCGTAAAGAAAGGGAAATTGTAAAATTGAAAATTACTTTTAATTTCCTCAATAGTATTTCGACTCATTTTTGAGGGAAGAAATTGCCGAGAACATTTAAGATAAAGCGAAGTCGATTTCGTGCCAGAACATTTTCAGCTGCAACTAGATTAGGGCGGGCAAAAATAGTTAATACGATGCATTGGTCGATTGCTGCAAATAAACATCAAAGTCGAAACATTTTTCTTACTTCTGTCCGAGAAATTCCCTGTCAATTGTTTTCGTTCGGCTTTTGTTTTTATCTAATAAGGCGGTTTCATCAAATCTGGCATTTATTATGTGAACCGTTTCTTTGACACTGGACCGACATCAAAGAATACAATTTTTTTTATAACTCGCGCCGTTCGAATAAAAATGAATCGAATCTTTTGATCCCTGTTTTATGTGTTTTCTTTGCCTTTTTGAAGCGCGGAAAGCAGCATCCTCGTTAAATTTACTACGATTATGAGTTTATTTTAAAATGCGTACGCCACTGCGTACACGGAGAGAATCGATAGTGTCAGTAGAGGGACTATGGCCAAGCTGCCTCGCTTTTCCTAGTCGCAATTTAATTAACCGCGAGAAAATTGAAATTTAGATTATTTTTGACGTTTTTTTGTCGAGAAATTACAGTTTTATATTCCAAGCTGTATAAAGCTCGATCGATTGGCACTGTATATTATAACATTAGCATTTTGTAAGACGAGCGTTATCCATACCAATTTTTGTCATCAAGTGCAGTTTGCGTTCCCGTCACGTATTTGCTAAAAGCATTGCAATCCAGTTCCGATTTGGCGTGGTGTGGAAAATTGTGAAGTTTATAAATGCATGCTCTTTTATTAAAAGCTTTCTGCTCTTTTGCTACGTTCGAGCGCGCGCTGTGGGCGTTTAGGGAAATCATGTTTCGACGTATGCAAACCCTTCGGATGGAAAATTATTGTATGTACCGACCAACGGCCCGACCCGTCTCACGTTTTGAAAATATTATCTTTACTTTTGTTTGGCTCGCAACGCGCGGACAGAAATGGAAATTTTAATTATTTCAAGGCGAAGTTGTCTCTTTATTTATTCAGTCTTAACAGGTAGTTTAGCAATCAATAATCGTGTGTGTGTGTGTTAATTTTATTCTTCATAAATTATTAATTTTTTTGTAAATAAATCGACAAGGTTTGGCGTTGCGAAAACAATTTTGCACTTTGCGATCGCAATATCCGACCACGTAGGTGTTTGTTATTCGATTGACCAACGAAAAATATTGGCGAATATTATCCGGCCAATGGTAAGTCGGACGTCTCTCTCTTGTTCCGTCAGGATAGGGGTGGTTTTGTGGAGTTTTGAAGAAAACTAAAACATAATGTGACGGATTTGTGTAATCGAATAGCGTTTTAGTGTCTCGATATCAAAAGGAATACAAAAAAAAATTAGCGCATGGGTCGTTAACTCTAGATTAGCGCAAATTGGGTCAACAAACTATTACGTCTAATAGATAATTTAAAATTTTATAAACTCGTCGTCCGACTTAGAAAGCTGAATAGAAAGATTTGGCGCGCGTTTTTCCATATTTGCAGCAAAAAAATGTAAATTATTAATAAGAATCTCTTAACTTGTATGGTTAATCTTGTTCCATTTTAGATGAAGGATAAAGAAAGCGGCAGTAGCCGGCATCTGCGTCTGATATATTATCATGAATAATGCAGTCGAGCAAAGCGCTCTCTCTGTGGGACCTTTTATAGCAAGCCTCAGTCCTGTTGGGAATTATCCTTTGAATAAATAAGGATGTCGAAACGCGTGTCTCCCGTTAACCTAACACAAGTTTGGATCTCGACTGATTGAATATTTATAGGCGACGACAACTCACTCTTATTTAATTTTATCGCGCGCACTTTTTTCCTTCCTAATTGATCCCGTTCCTTTTCTTTTCCGCTTCCAATCCTTCAAAAATGAAATTCGTTCGCGCTTGACCAATCTTTATTCGAATAACTAAAAGAAATTTATCTGACGTTTTTCCGATTCGTTAAATTTAAATTGTAACTGCTAGCCCGATCCGAAGGAGGAGGAAACGGACTTGCAGAAGAATTTTACCAAACTTTAATTTTTCCTTCGCACATCTCGAAATATCTGTGTTTTTAAGCTTTCAAGGCAATTTTACGTAGAAGGTTTGTTGTTCCGCACGATAATGTTTTAATCTTTATGTGAACAAACAAGGCAGACATTAGAAAAATAATGAATTATTTATTTTCGTATTTTTTTTCTTACGTTAATTGAACACTTAGCAACAAACTTAAGTGGTAGTTTCTTTTCCGTTCATCTCATTAATGAATGCGGTTTGTCGTTTCTCTTCGCAAGACCAATAAATGGCATAATCAATGTGTACTTTGTGTTCAAAAAATTGGAATATTTATAGGAATTATTTTTGTATAAATCGAAATGTATACATAAAATTGCGTCAGCGACTTGCAATTTTCAAGTAAACAGAAATATTTTTAAGCTGTTTAGATTTCATTACGTAATTTGTTTTTTAATTTAATTATGAATTGGAAATCGGGTAATATTCCAAATGTAGAGGCGTTCGAAGCTGGGATTACTCGAAATTCGCACCACCTTTTCCGACATCACGTTTTTAGTTTTAGAGGCCCAAGATTTTAAAAAAATTGAAAATTTCGCAATATCGGATAACCTTGTACTCTTGATCGTTCCTGCTTTTGAAGCAAAACTCTGTACCGATCGCGATAAACGTGGACGATTAAACGTTCCAGTTCGTTCCGTTCGTTCTCCTTGTTATTTTTTTTCTCGCTGGATTGTTATAATCTTACTAATTCGTTTGACCATTAAAGTGCATAAAAGAATTAATTAGTCATTAATTTTTATCTAAAAGCCGAAACACTCGGACGCAATCTACCGCTTGCGGTAAAAATCAGTTTTTTTGTTTTAATTGCAATATTACATTTTCGACAAATTTTCTAACAACCGAATGTGCGATTAATTACATTTTCCAGGCCAATCAAGTTGGCTGCGACTAACGAGGGGACCCTACAGATGACAACCCGCCGAAAATGTCACTAAAATGTCACTTGATTTCAAACGGCCACAGCTCCGATGTTATGGATTTTTTAGGCTTAATGGATTAGAACTTTTTTAAAGATCATTTGTTTATCTACAAATTAGGTTATAACCTCTTATCGTCTAGAATCAACGGTTTTCGAGTTATAAATTAAATTAAGGGAAAAAATGTTAAAAACTCCGGTTTTATTTTTTTACTTTTTGTATCTCTAAACGAAACGTTTTAGAAAAAAACTGCGGCGGAATTTAATGGGCTACAACTTTGGTCCAATTAAATTTTTTGGGAAACCAACCGTTTTCACAGAAATAAAAATACTCTGTCCCAAAGAAGATCGTAAATAGGTTTTCATCCCTTTTAGGACTGATAGAGATCAAAATACAAATTTCCGCGCCTCGGGCCTATATCTCATTTTGCCCTGTGGTTGGGGTGGCCCTGTTCCGTTTACCCATTGGTTAATGGCACGATTTTTAAAAAATATCTGAATAGTTCGGCGGTAAATGTAATAAAATTTCGGTCCAGGATGATAATTTTTCTGGATCTTAACGACCGCTACAAAACAATGGAAACCTTCTGTTGTAAAATCGTTTTTCCGCATATAAATAGCAGGCTAAACTCCCCCTTTTCATGATCCGATCATTTTAACGAAGCTGTCATCGATCTCGAAAGCTTTGCAGCCGCAATGATTTCTCGAGTGAGGGGATGCTAGAATTGGCAAGGCATTTTTCGTTTGATTTATAAAATTGAAAGGTATTCTTCCTTTTGTCTGATACAAATTTCGAAGTTTCGATTCGGCATAAACAAGTTATTTGCCAAACGTTATGTAAAACGGGCAAACACATGGCGATGGCTTTCGTCAGCGAATATTCCGTCCTTGTTTTGCCCGAGTCGATTAATTTTCTTTTAAAGATCTTTCGTGCGAGTTAAAAATAAACCAACTTGTAAATCTTTCTCATTATTTGATGTCTTACTGTGTTGAATGATTAAAATGTAATTGATTGTTTACTTGTGTTATTAATATATCGATCTACGACGTCACGCTTTAAAGTAATATTTTAGGAAGTTACATCTTGACAGGAAACATAAATTTTCCTCTAAACCCGCCTCGATCAGAATTCTGTATAAACTTCTGAAAATCAGAAGGTGTGCGTGGTGTGTACTATACTTTGTCAAGACGAACTGGTTATGTCCAGTTTCTCGTTCACTTTATTTTCTAAAGAGATTGCGTCGTCGTTAGCTTATCAAATAATAATAATAATAATAATAAACGGGAGCAGGGAAAAGCGTCATCGAGTGCGTCCAATTTTTCGTGACCGCACCTCGTACATCCTGTTTACTATTATAAAATTACTGTAAAAGAACGAAGCTAATTTATTATTTCCTGGATATCATTTCGTGGAAATCTGACTGTCGAGATTTTTCATTTTCTCGTACGCTCGGAGAATTTTTCCAGCTTTGATAAGAAAATATAAAATGCGAATTTAATGGTTTCCAAAACCCACGCGCGCCTCATTATATTTATAAGATTGTAAACAATCAATTCGAGATTTTTTATTTATACATTTTTTTACAAGGTCTTCCTGTTGATCGCAAATTTTCTTTTTATCACAACATTCCGACCTAACCGGCAAATCGCCCGCGTCTCGACGTTTTCGTGTATGGCCCCCTTTACTGTCCGGTTATAAATTTGAATTACAATGCGGGGCCATTACTCATCCAATTATTGTTGTATGAAACAATGGAAATTTGCAATTGACCCATAATTTTTTAACGATTACAAGCCTTGGCGATTCAAAGTTGGTAGATCAAAGAGGTCAAGAAATGGGTCGGATTTTGGCATAATTATCCTGCACTGCACATACTCACGTGGATGTATTTCTCGGTCGGTACCGAGGTCGCATACTGATGCTGACCCGTGCAAAAGATGTTCCAGTTAAATTGAATCTAATTTAAGTTATCGCACCAAATATCTCATTTAGTTTTCGCACGAAAAACCCGTTTCTACATGTTTATTTAAATTTGTATTTAACAACGGAACATCTTCTAACAAGTTCTTTCTTTCTATTTGGAAAATTATATAATTATTATACTAAAAAATTACAGTGTAGGAGGGACGAAAAAAAAAAGTTGGGGTGGGATTTCGAAGGAAGAAGCCACGATTCTCCGCCACTGCCATGTAGACCATCACCTGAAGAAAGGAGAAATTTAAAAACTGCATTATTTGAACTGGCTAATTCGTTCGGTCAAATTTTTTAACAAGTCATGCCGATATCGTTTCAAGCAATTAACCCTCAAGTGGTCAAATTTGAATGTCGATTTTTTATGTCTCCTTAACAAGGAAGAGTCTTTGTATTGGTGCATTGAAAAGAGGTAATAAATTTGTTTTATTTGACGAAATTATCTAATCGCTTCTTGCTCTTTGGACTTGGACGTTACGAAATTTTTGCTTTTGTTCGAAATAATCAAGAACATAAATTTTAATGTTGCCTATTTTATATTCTTGCCGCTCTTCTTTTGTCTTTGCATTTTCTTACTACGCGGAGGTGTCATTATTGACACAAATAAGGTAATGTTGTGGAAACTTGACAGGTTACTTACACCGTAACCGCATCCGAAGTTGCTTTCTCGACTGTGAAGTGAAAATTGCAGGCTTCGAAAATAAATCTGATGTGGCCATCGACGTCGAATATTTATGCATTTTCCTTGCAGGGCTGGGTCTGACAACAATCGATAAGTACAAGTTTTTTGCATAATCGTAGGCAATTGTTTTAATCGATAGTTCTCCTTTTTTATTTCTACAATCTGATCTTATCGTTCGATAAGAAGATGCTCAGCGATTGTAGCAATCTTTTATTTTGTTCCCAAAATATTTTCAGTCTGCAACCTTAAAGTAGGCGTCGAAAAAAATTGAAACAAACGATGTGGATACTTGTAGGAAATTTTAAATGTTGTCAATTGTCTCGTCGTTTTGCAAGTCGAACGGAATGCGTTCCCCTGCTCGAACAATTTAATCGGTGCACTTAAAATGTTTAGGGTTCTTACAGCCATGCAGTCTACGCCAATCTAACAATAGTGGTTGAGCAATTGCATTCGAACATGTACAAGCATTTTTTTGGTGTGTACCTTTTTAGTGCATTGACGTTTGTTGTTACCAGGCGCTTTGATCAGCTGATCTGACTCGTACAATGGTTAATGCTCGACCAATCAGCTGATCGTGACACCCCCACCTCGCAGGCCGGTTCTATGATTATGTAGATGATTTTAAACTTCAGTTTGTTGCTTCGCTGTGTAGAGTTTAGTTTCACGATAACAAATTATTGACCGACATAAATTTTCTGTTTGTCTTGTCAAAACAGTGAATTTTTAACATTTCGCTCCAGTGATCGATTTGACGTTGTATTTTTTTTTATGAGTTCTTCTTCTCGTGTCAATGAACACAAATTATCCTTCTTCACATTCAACAAGTGTTTTGTGTAAGTGTAGGACCACTTGTAATTTTTGGATTCGTCCAAGACGTTAACGTCGTAAACTGAAAAACAAAAGGCTGTCAAAATTCCGGTAGCAAGGGAAAATCTCGATTCGGTCCACGAGGGGACCACAATGGGCCACATACAGCCCTGCGTAAGTTATTTGTTTGTTTTGATTTTTCTCTCGTAAGCGCGACAGGTTTTCGTTTGTTTCGTCAAAGTGGGCTGCTAGAATAAAAAACTTGTTTTTAACGCCTACCGGACGAGGCTCTTCTTTCGCCGAAATCGCGGAGTTTTCTTGGAAAATTGCATCAGCTATTGTGAAACATGTAGCAATTTATTCGAATACTATTCCAAGTTGAGGCAGTTCGAAAATTCCGATAGGTAGTTTTGCAATCGCGTAGCAACCCCAGCCGGGCACGGCACCAGCTCTGCACTCTCAATAAAATTTATAATAAATTATATTATTGCAAAGAACAACGTCGACAGTACATCTCTCTGGAAAATGAAAGAAATTGTCGAAACCACCTGTTCGATTCCCAAACGAGAGCGCATCGATTTCGGAAGCCTTCCCGTGCAAATTTAACGAAATGTTCACTAAAACCAGGTTTTCTTCTTTGTTTTTTTATTATATACAACGTTTGAAGCAGGCAGACTCATCCGAGGGTAGTTAGCTGGCGCCGGAGTGCGAGCTTTATTTTTCACCACAGGTAGCCCACTTTTATGGAGGGTTTGCTTATTTTGTCATTGGTGAAAGGTAAAAGACGCTGCTTTTACTGGCTTCCGGGCTTCTAATTTTTTATCTAAATCGGATGGCAGATTTTCAGAATAATATGAAAATTGCCGCCCGTATACTCTGTAAAACGGGAAATAAAGTTACGTAGTTGTTTGTGAAAGTAAATAAAGAGCAATTTATTTTATTGTTGTAAAAAATATATTATGGCATATTTCTATTTAAAACATGGCAACATTTTTCGTAAGTGTCGTCTGTATGAAGTTCTGGATTCGAGAAATAGAAAACATAATACAGCATTCCTACGCTTGTGCCTAACGAAGACTTTTTGACGTATTTTGTCGCTTTTACAGCAAAACATATCAGACATTTTTTGTTGTAAATTTCGTTTACTTCATTATTGTTTATATACTTTTTTCCATTTCGTCGCACCGTTTTCGAGTTATGACGACTTAAACAAATAAGGAATGATTTTTACCGAATCTTTTTTAAGTCAGTGTAAGTCGGAAACGGTGCAACGCTGATATATTACTGTAAAACCAATCTTTGTATTCGATAATATTTAAAAATTCAACCAGGAATTGGAGGTAAAAGTAAAGAAACGCTTGATTGTTATCCGCTTTAGTTCAACCCCTGACCTAACCGGCAGATTCCGTTGAATTTCTCACACTTGTTACCTAATATACTATAATATTATCAATTGTTTTTTGTGAACAAATGCAGAAAGGGCGCCAAATTAAAGCGATCGATTTTAATTTTCGTCGCCACGTTAATTAAGTTCGCGTCAGAAACAATAATTTTGTCTCCTCGATTGACGTGTCTATTAAATTTACACTTTGGTGCCCTCGATTAATTTAATTCGTAATTATTGTCCGTACTGGGATTGCTTCGAAAGTCTCGAACCGAGCGTCTTTCAAGGCGGTTCTGTTGTTTTCTTAAATAAAATTCTTCCCACACGAAGAAATAAATTTAACTTGGTTATATTATTCGTAATAATTGCCGTTTTTTGTGTGACCTACATCGGCGAAACCAGAGGTCACTTTCGACAATAATAAAAATAAAACTCGTTCTGTTCGAACTTTGGTTAATTGCAACGTCCTGTATATTTTTCTTAAAGGAAAAAAAAAATTGGTGACCCTATGTTGGCTGCTAATGGGTTCAAACAAGCGTGAAATTTTAAAATGCCGGTGTATGCACACAACGGGACGACCGGCGTCGACCGTCGGTGGGGGAAAATAAGCTGACATAATTTTGTTTTTCGCATTAGTGCGATCTCTCTCCGGCGCGTCCTTCGGATCTTAATTTTTCAAGACGATATCGAAAAGTTTTTTTCACGATGCGAATGCATGGATAGACGATCGCTGGGGTCATGAAAAGCTCGTGCGTATCAAGGCCGCAATCATAAAAGTTCTCGCGATAATTTGCAAAACGACGCCCAAACAGCGTTCCCAATGGCAATAAAGTCGCTAATCAGCCCTAATAGGTAATCATCTTCATATTATTTTCTCTGTTATCAATAAATTTAAAAATCGACCTTGTCGACGTTTTCATGAGATAACCTCTCGCAAGTCTTGCTGACTGTTACATCATTCCGTATTATTTGCGAGCAGCACGTGTAACTTGGAAAATGAATCAAATTTATTTGATTATTATGTCACCCACTGCTTGTCCAAACAATTTCATTTTTTCTATCTTAATGGACTCTCAAGTGGTTTGGCCTTGAAGCTTCCAGCAATAGGCCAACTATTTAAACGGATTATTATGTTTACCCCCCGTGCGGAGAGAGTGCCTAACTATTTTTATTCCTGCCACCGAAGGGCTGAGGTTCGATTCCCAAACGGGACCGAGTGGCCGGTGAATCTCTCGCTTTACGGTTGTTTTAAATAATTCGTGTAATCTATTTGTTCTAATTTTCTTATCGCGCGATATCAAAGTAGACACAACAAGGAAGAAGGATAAAATAAAAAGTCACTTTGTTGGTGTGGAAACGCTCGATCCTATTCCGAGTTTTCGAAAGATTTTCGAGCATGATAAAATGTAGACGACGATTATGATTTCAATAAGTGCATTTTAATCGGCCGACGGGGCCGGATCAAGCTCAAAATGACCCTTGGGCGAATTTTCTCATGAAAAAAAGAGCAATTTGCGTTAATTTTCGGCTGCTGCGCGAGATGGAGCTACCGTAGTATACGTCGGTTTTGTTTCCTAAGATTTTTATTTGGAGTTAATTTGAAACTTGAAGAAACTTTTGTAATAACCATATACATACGTTGTAGTCCATTTATGAAAAGGGTCAGCTCCGGAACACACACAAGATGACAAAATAAAACGTTGTCGCCGTAATAAAAGTTTTGCGAATAAATGGAAACTTTTTTCAAATCTAATTTGTGCCGAAATAAAATTATAAAACGCTTTAGGATATTGTTGTTCGTTTGCCCCGAAGGAAGAATCGCTCCTAGGAGCAATGGTTGGCCATTTATAGATTGAAAGCAGCGAAAAATTTTAATTATGTAAAATGCCAATTTTTATCAAAGCGATAAACGTTTGCAAAATCGCGAAGGTTGCGTTAAAGAGTGATAAAATTCTAAATAAAGACTGCAAGGACAGAATGTTTTTTAAATAACCAAATTAAATAAATCTATCATGCAGAACATAATCTGTGGCTCAAGCGGAGTGAGCATTTTCCGCGGGGGGCAGATACTACGTTTGCGGCGATGTAAATTTGCAATAATAATTTTCGCGTGCTCTAATTTCGTATTCAGCCCCCTTTACACACACGTGTAAGCATTAAGAAAGTTTAACCCGTTTATGTACGTTAACTAGTGCGTGTTGCGTGTTATGGACGGTAAAATATAAGATAACAACGACGGTAGCTGCGGCAGCGGCTCTGGCGACGGGATTATTCAAAAAAGCTTCCTTCATCCCGGTTTGTTTGCTCGACTGTCTAACAAACACAACTCTTCCCCCCCCCCCTCTCGAGGAAATGTCGGAACAAATTACACGAAAACAACGAACCCTTCCATGCCACAAAAGCTTCTTGGCTTTTTCGTGTTAATAAATTTTCCAAATCTAAATCATCATTGTAGTCGGGTAAATGAGATGTTCCAACATCTGCTAAAATCATCCAAGAGGAAATGCGAGAAGAGTGCGTTTGCAAGATAATAGATATTGCCATTTTCTGGGGATTTATGAATCGCGGAACACCCTTTTCCTGCTACTGCCTTTCCTAATCCCTCAAAAACTTTCCCAAGATAATCCGTGCGCCAACTTAACAACGAAAACTACATCAAATCTCAAAAAAATTGTTAAACACCTACTACCGGTTGCGACATCTGTCGGACGTTTAAACGAAGGGTTGATTTTGTCCCTAAAGGTGTTTTATGTTCTATACTCATCTTTTGTCTAATAGACAAAAAATTCCTTATGTAATAATCTTTTTTTACGTTGTCAATCAATAATAATAATTTATTTTAATTTGTTGATTTAATTATGCTCGTAGCATTTCGACCTTGAATTTATTTCCAATTCTACTGTTTATTTTCTTATTGGACAATTTCGATCCATATTTAGAAGATTTACATCTTGACCGCAAGAGGGTTCGCGCATCGCAGCCAATCGGAACGCTTCTGACGATATCGACGGTGTATAACCGGCGGCCGGTAAAAAAACAATTGCGTACGTTAATTACTGTAAGTTGCCTTGTTTTCAGAATGTCTTATTTTTTTTATTTTCGGGTATTACGTTTCTAGAACCTTCAAGTTTCAAAAGGGAAAGAAACTCGAGATAAATTCGCTCTTTTGTCCTGCGGCTATTTTCCGACAACGCCAAGTTACTGCTTTTTTTCAAACAAGAAAAAACAACTTTGTTTTCAACCTGATTAATTTTAGTTTATTTTTAACTTGCGAAAATATAATAACGATTATTAAATTTTACGATTATCTTGTTGTAGACATCATTATCAGTAACCCCTCCGATTACTTTCGAGTGATTTTATCTCTGCTATTCTATATTAATATGAAGGACGTCGGGAAATTGAACTGCTAGGGACAACGATAAAATAATTAATGCGACGGAAGGGAAACTGCCGTCGTAGTCACCGAAACTTTAATTACATATTTTCGGTTTTTGCGTATTTTCTTCTTTTTTGCTGTTCCACGTTCGGGGGGGGGGGGCTAAGGCTTCGATTTAATTTTGCAATAAAACATTTCGCTGGGTGTCGACTCACCTTTAGCTCGAATTAATTAAGTGTTTTATTATGTAGGTTAAACCTTACATAACTGATAAGTTTGTTTTTAATATTTACGATCAAAACCAAGCCCATATTATCATTTAACCCACTTTGGCGATTTTCTATTTTTTTGTTTTTTATCTAAAAATTATTTTATGCAAATTGTAATAAAACAAAAGATGGCGTGAAAAAAAGGACCGCCGATTAAGGCCCGTCGTGCACGTTCTTCGACCTCTGGCGATAAGGCACTCGCAATTTTTTTGTGACGATAAAACCCTCGCGCTGCGTTTTTGTTATTTTAAAATTTTTCGAATCGAAGCCATTGACATTTGGTTTATCTTGTTTATACGACGAACTTTTGAACTTTCCAATTGCTAATGACATTGTAATGTGTCTAGAATTTCTCCAATTTGGATTCAAATTTATTAATCGCGCAATTGGAAGAAGGCAGAGCAATGTTATCGCTTTAATGCCAAAACACGTGTAGATCTGTTTACTCTCAGCCGGTTTGTTTTGCGCAAAACTTTCCAGTTTATTTTGGGAAAAAGAATGGAATCTGGCGATGGATAGAGAAAAAGAGGAGAGGTAGATGACCCGCCGTGCGCCTCGCGAAGATTTGACGGTGGAAAATAATTGAACGCTTTATTTATATCGTCTCAATTGCGTCGACCCAGCTAAATAAAATTTTACGAATTTTTAATTGAATTATTTTTACTCGGGTGTATGTATGTACGTTGTTCGATGACGCGACCTATTTTTGATCAAAACCGCACGGCTGAGCCTTCGGGTGCCAAAAATGTGGTTACGAAGCAGCTGTTTGACCCATGTGCACGCAAAAAGCTTGCTTCTGGTATATTATGCAGAATCGCATCCCAATTATTTTTTCGTGCTATCGAGTTTTTATCGTGCGACTCGGGTCGTTGAACCGGCCACTCGAACGACATAACATGTCCCACTCGTCAAGACTCTTGTTTGCAAAATATCTTGAGGTGGTTGGTTGCTTTTTATTATTTTTAGATTTTCTTATCGCATTATGTTGTAAGCACATCCGCATAGTTGCACGAATTTTTTAATTCTCTGATCTGCGAACATATTTTTGTCGCCCCAACCGGGATCGAACCGCGCTGCTACACTTGTCGATTCAATTTTCTCGGCGTACGCCTCGTCCCTAATTACGACGAATCGTTTATTGTTTCGAAGCGCCATCTAGCAACCCCTAGTTTTGTTTTGGAAAATTTCGATTCGATATTGTTCTCGTATTGTGGCAGATGTTTTAAAAATACGACGCAAGAATTTATTATTGTTGTACGGAATCGTCTGAAACGCCTCGAGAAATATCGTATTTCTTGTTATAATGTAAATAAAGTATTGTGCCACCTGTTTCCGCATCCTTGTAGCTGTATTACAAAACTTTCGAGTGCTGCTGCAAGGATACCATCGCACCGCGACCCTCTCTTTCCGTCGTCCGCGAACTGTTTATTTTTTCGCATACATAATTCTTTTTTCTGCTAAAATTACCCTCCCGGCCTTGATTTCTTGGCAGATTCGCTAACGAGGAAGTGCTTGAATTTATTGCGCACAAAGAAACTTGTCGGGTGCACCCCGTAAGTTTGTCGCGTCGGTCGACCGGGCGCTAATTAGAAAACACCTTTTTTAATCTCGCCCGGGTAAAGATAAGAAAGAGAAATTACGCTATGATTACGGCCGAAGAGGGTTTCGAAAACTTTCTCGTCCCAGATTTCACCGCTTCGTTCTTGTTTCGATTAAAATAAAAAGGAAGATAACGCGCTTGCAATTTATCGCTGGAATAATTTATAAAAAATACACGTGCACAAATATTTGACATTGATAAGAAACCCAAGTTCGCAGAAATCGTCGTTCCATTCCTAGAAAAATGACTAACGTTAATTTTCGAATTTCCCCCGTAGTATTGACCGAACCGACGATAATAAATATTTTTTATCGATGTTGTTTTGTATCGTCTCAGCGCACCCTTGTTTACATTAAATTTTCTCTGCGAGATAGAACTTGAAAAAACAAAAATTAAGATCATTACAGAGCCGCCCCACTTTTGACAAATCCCCGCCATCCTCTCCTCGTTCGTCCTTTATGTTTGTTCATTATAATAAAAATGCCGTTTATATTACTACCCCGTAAAGAATTTAAATGTTTTTGTTAATTAGATTGTTTTTTTTTCGCGCTTCGTCGACGAACGCCACTGCTCTCGCTCTCTCGTTTATTGTAATAAATAAGTAATTAGAATGCGTAATCGGATGCGAAAGCGTTTTTTTAAATTAAATTACGAAATTTGTCCCACCATATTTTTGATCGAGTGGAGCCCGAGGTTGTTTTTGCGCGCAAAAAATATTTTCGCATTCCCACATCGCTAGCTGCCGACATGTGTGTGCACGATCGCCGGAAAAAGCCTGGCTTTCGTAGTTGTTTTTATTAATTACTTTTTTTATCGGACCGGAAAAAATATTAACACACCATAATAAATTGGATGTTAAAAGATCGGGCCTACCAAATTATGTTCCCGATTGTGTGCGTCACCGAAACTTTTGCACGCGCAGCTTAGACCCTTCGATTTTTGTTTTAAAAGTCATAACACGTGTCTCACCTGATGAGCCGTGCAGTTATCCATAACAAAGCATTTTTTAGATTCGAATCGAGAAACAAGGTGACAATGGAGAACTTGAATATTATGGATGACCTCATTAGGTTACGAGGGACGATCGAAGGAAAAAAGTAGAAAAGAAAATAATTTAACAGGTCAAGTTTTTTTTTGTTCGGGAAAAGATTTTGTTCATACCATACAATACAAATATCATTAGTCGGGGAGCTGCAATAGAATCGGTACTGGCTCGAGGTTTAGAATATATTTTATTTTTTTTTCAATTTTATTTTGTTATTGTTTATTAAATGAACCTACAAATTTGTATTATTTATAAGAATTTTGGGTCGAAGGTTAACGACAAATTTCTTAAATTAGTAATTACTATTAATGAATCATAATCTGCGACTCCGAATGCCTCCCGCGTCTAAACTAATAAAGATAAGTTTATTTTCTCGTCGACTTTTGTAGAAAACATAATTTCCTATGAATGCTCATATTTGTTATTATGATTATCTCCGCATTTTCTCAGGAGGTTCTTATTAAAAAAAAAACTTCATCGAAATTCGACCGAAGTCATGAGCCACAGACAAAACAAAACAACTGACAGACAGACGAACATACTCGTCAAACTTGGAAATTTCGAACATAATTATGTAAACAAACTAAGAAATCGTCTATTATCTGACATTTAAGCTAGGTCATGTCATTGATTATATATTTCAAAAGATGCTCAACTTGACGTGTGACATAATTAAATAATAATTAATGGGCGATTCTTCCCCCCCCCCCGCCTACCGGTCTAATCGTCAATTTGAAATGTTACTGTCGGTTTTATTTCTGGCACCCCCCTCGTAGAGCACTCTCTTCTATTGTTTTATTTATAGAAAAGCGCCTACTGCACGACGATCGTTTCCATTTTATCGTAAACAAAGTCATAAAGTATACACGTGTGTAAATATAAACATAGGAGAAGTTATTTTTCTAATTTAAATTCATCGAGTCGATTACAGTTTAATTAACAAGTGAGCGCGTACGAGGTGCAGCGCGAAAAAGTACGATCGTAAAATTAAACGTGAGTCATGGCGCGTTATTTATTTGTTTTTAAAGTTTGGTTTTCGAATATCAATTTAATTGGCGAATTTGACATTTGGCGAGAAAAACATTTGCATGATTAATTTTATTATTATTTAGTGTGCCGTGCGTGGGAGTACACCCAGTTCATCTTTTGTTTTTCTTTTTGTTACAGACGCACACCTTATTCGTGGATGCCTTCCTTCAAAACAACAGATTGGACCATGTAACCCAGGTTATGGGGTTCCACCCCGCATACTTGGACCACTTCTTAAGAACGCAACATTTTATCTTGCGCGGTGACGGACCCCTCCCTTTCGATTATAGGCATTATATTGCAATTATGGTAAGTGAAAATATTAATTTTTGGCGATTTTACATGTTATTAACGTTCGTTCTTTTTTTTTTTGGCAGGCATCTGGTCGTCATCAATGTAATTATTTGATATCTCTTCAGAAGCAAGAATTTTTGTTACAAGGTGGCAATCACACATGGCTTAAGGGTCTCGAATATATTCCTCAAAAGTTGCGTAGCTTATACGATATCAATAAAATTTTAGCTCATCAGCCGTGGCTGTTGAATAAATCTCATATTGAGGTGAGTCTCTTTTACATGCTCTCGATTTAGAATTAACATTGTTTCTTACAGAAATTGACGAAAGGCAAAGATAGTTGGTCTTTGGCGGAAGTCGTTCACGCGATAGTCATATTGACTCATTTTCATTCGTTGTGTTCGTTTGTATTTTCGTGTGGAGTAAATCAGGAGGTCGATCAACTAGGCGGTTACGTTTTTCCCAGCTCCGAGGAGGCGAGCAATTCGGCGACACTTTTGCAGGCGAGCAATGCAAAAATTTTAAAGAAGAGCGAACCCAAGGATATACCCAGCATAACCATACGTAGAGGTACGTAACAACCTCCTCGGTAATCCTAAGAATTTCTGCCTATATTCGTAACCTCAAACTACGTAGTACTTAAAAATCCTTTTCGTTCTTAAATCTCTCCTCTAAATTATTAGTAGAATTTGAGGTTGCGAGTGGGAGGCCATGCAATGATGTCAATCTTAACGCGAATGATTTTTTTGATTACATTAAGGACGTAATTCTGAAGTTATCTGCCAAGTAAACTTAGTTTTTATTTTATTAAGACGCAAAATGATGGAAACTTATAATTTTAGATTGGAAGAACGGAACGAATTTAGGTCCTCCTTCGCCGACCGAGCCGGAGGTGGGCATAACGACATTAATGCAACGCATGAAGACGCTTTCGGAACGAAACGAAGAGTGCTCGCCGGTGGAATTGACGAAGCGTTTCGAAAACGTGGAGACACAGTCGGCGGAATTGGGAGCCGTCGGGACGGAACCGCAAGAAGCTTCGGCGGATATTTGCGTTTTCGTGGAAGACGCCGGCTTCACGTATCACGATTTTGCACGAAGACACGATCACGACGACATCATGACGTTCAGGGTGCAAGATTATTCGTGGGACGATCACGGCTACTCCATGGTGAATCGATTGTATAACGACGTGGGTAATTTACTCGACGATAAATTTAAGACTGCATACAACTTAACGTACTACACTATGGGTGGAAGGACGGACGTGGACACATCGCGTTTTAGACGTGCCATATGGAACTACATCCAGTGTCTGCTGGGAATCAGACACGACGACTACAATTACGGCGAAATCAATCAGCTGCTGGAGAAGGCGCTGAAGACTTTTATCAAGAGCGCGTGCTGTTTTCCGGAGCGAGTCACAAAGAAGGACTACGACCGCGTGATGAAGGAGTTCAGACATACGGAGAAGGTAAATTGGAGTTTTAAAATAAAGGGGGATGTTGATAACTGAAATTATAAATTTTTTAGGTACACGTAAATTTGATGGTGCTGGAGGCTAGGATGCAAGCGGAATTATTGTACGCATTACGGGCTGTGAACCGATACATGACAAATTAATTTTTAGTACACGGTGCAAAAATCTACATTTCGAAGCGCAAGAGGACGTTATATCTAATCTTATCTTCACTGAGGCGTTCGCGCGCAAGGCGCGGACCCGAAAATATCAATTATATATAAAATATTATATTTAAAGAAAAAAAAATATTTAACTGTGCACAGAAAAGTAGATTAAATATATTTAGTAAGTTACGAGGCGGTGCGGGCGCACGGGACGTTTCATCGTCTAGTGCTGCTGCTTTCTTTTTCGGTGACCATTATTAAATTTTGGGGTACCTCAACGATAAAACACCGTCATATTTTTGGCTAAAGTCTGTCGAGCGCGCGAGAGCGACGAAATTTCTTATTTTTATTTCGATTTTTAAACTTTTGATCTCAGTATTAATTTTTGTAATAAATTATCGAAGCCCGTTGTTAGTAATGTGTATTTGTCACTGCCACAGATGCGCCACGATGGATGGACCGTTTGTCTGGGCCGGGTGGTTTCAAAAATATTTGTTTTTAATCTTTAGAACGCAAAGCTGTGATGTTAAAAATTTTACACGAGATATAAGTGACGAGACTTGTTTGGCCTTTTGAAACGTCCCACGTCAAACCGTGGGCTACGTTGTTGCGATGATTTTAAAGTGTAGATAAAAGTTGTTTTTGTGTTTACATTTTAAATCTTGAATTAAGATGCAGAAGTACAAATACATATGATGCGTCGCGATTTAATTGGATTTCATAACTTGATTCTTTTTTCTTATTATCATTTTTTATTATGTAAACTTAGTTTTTAGTCGTCGTCTGTTCATACATATTTATTATTAATTATTACGTTGTTATTATTATTATTATATTTTTTATGCGTAAGCTGTAATTAAAATTATATTAACAAAAGAAGAGGATACTTGACGCAAGGCGGGAAGGTTACGGAAGACATGCGAGAGATACACAGAGAGAGTGAAAAAGGGGTAGCGATGGCGCGGCACCTTTTTTCGTTTTGTTCGGTTATGAAATCCCTTTGGTGCAGTCGGTCATGATTATTACGTTGTGGGGTATTCTCCAATTTGTGATATTTATCTAAATGTGATTACTGTGTAATTAGATTTTAGATTGTTTCAGCCGAATACCTACAAAATAAGTTTTGTTGATGTTTAACCATAGACTTTTAGTGAGATGTTTTAATTTAATTAATCCTCTTTCAAAATAAAGTAGTTAAAATGCCGTTTTTGTGTCTTTCTTTGCCTTTCATTTGCAATTCCCTAGATCTTTGTGGAAAATTACAGAGAATTTTTGCCAATCACGTAGCGGGGCGACAAAGCACCCCGTTGTGGTCCTGTCGATGAGAGCAAATACAGACGGTAAGTCTCGAATTTAGCAAACCACACTAACATCTAGTTTGTTGAAGGGTGTGGGGCAAAGCCCCGGTGTCTAAAACTAAAACCGATCATTGTCACTTAGAGTCTCAAAAGAAAATATTTAGTTACCAAATAAATGCGTTTACGTCATTCTTTACCGTCAAAACAGTTCAATTTGTCTGGGTTTTGTATCAGGATCACATAAGATGTAGGAAGTTATGCAACACAAAACTCACGCTTATTTTTACCGTCAAAACATTTCAAATTGTCTGGATTTGTATCAGGATCACATAAGGTGTAGGAAGTTATGCAACCCAAAACGCACGCTTATGTTTACAGTCAAAACATTTCAAATTGTCTGAGTTTTGTATCAGGATCACATAAGGTGCAGAAAGTTATGCAACTCAAAGTGCACTCTTATTTTTAACGTCAAAACATTTCAAATTGTCTGAGTTTAGTATCCGGATCACAGAAGGTGTAGGAAGTTATGCAACACAAAATTCACGCGTTTGTTTACTTCGCGCTGGCTACGACAATTTCAAAATTTGTGTTTGAGCTACCAGGAGTGCATAGAGAACAGAAGATCGCAGCGAGTTAATTATTAAACTAACTTCCTTGAGCGATAGTTTCAAAATTTTGGTACTTCGTACCAGGAAAGCATAAACGAAGAAGGGTTAAAAACATTGTAATTATTTTGTTGTGGCCTACTGCTAAAATTACAAGATTTCTATATTTTCTATCAAGAACGCATAAATTAAAGAAGTAATCGGTCGAATAAAATAAACATTTTCTTGGCGCGACATTTGAATTCGAAATTATAAAATGTTCTGAAACAACAGGATCGAAAGGTAATTTGGGTAAACTATTCCTTTACGGATGGACCCCTTCCGTGGGGTGGTTGGGCTTCCTTGCCAGGAAACCAAACACCCCCGGAATCGGGACAGTAAGATTTACCGTCTCCATGCAGAAAAACCTCATCCGAAGAATTTTCCGCGATAATCTGGCCAATTTTTGTCGTGCAATAAAGCTTCTGCGACCAAAAAATAATTGGTGGATGTAACGAAAAAGAGGAAGAAAAACCTCCCGACGCATGCGTGAACCTAACTTCCTGAAGAAAGCCGATCAAAGCGAAAGCAGAAATAAAACATCGAAAAATCCTACCTCAACCTAAACTTGTGCGTAATAAAAAAATGCACAGCTCGATGCAAGCGTGACGAACCTCGACATATTCTGGAAGCCAACTTTCCGACCCTATAAATGGCGACCGATGGCAACGGTACGCGATATTCGGACCTGTGTCGTTTGTGCGCCACCAGAACCAACACCGACGAAGACTATAACATCTTCGAAGACGAGGGGTCGACGCGCGAAATCAACAAAAAAATCGAGACGTGTCTTTCGATCCAAGTAAGCCCCCCTTTTGACGTTTGACGTTTCGAGGTTAGGATTCTTTGTTTTGCAGGTACACGAGAGCGACGAACTGCCCAAGATGATTTGCCAGTACTGTTTCTACAAGTTGGAAGTGTGCTTCGAGTTTAAGGAACGGGCGGTGCGCACGGAGAGCGTCCTCATTAGTTTGTTCAAAGAGTTGATAGCCAACAGGCCGTGCAACGAGACGCACCTCAACATCGGAAGCGACCACACCGACGTCATCATGATACAGCATCACGACTTACTGAACGACGAGATCGACTTGTCGCACCTGCACAACGCGGAAGACGGTATCATTTTGACCAATCATCAGAACGTCGACGCTCTCGATTTGGATTTAAATCACGAACTCACTCAGCAAGATTCCATTTTAACTCGAACGGACGTAACGTACACCGAAGATAATTTGCAGCTTATACAACAAGAGCATCACTTACTTGCAGAACAGTTTAGTCTGCAACTTAAGAACGACAAGCAGGAATTAGTTAAGTTGGAGCCGAAGATCGAGGGCGAAAATCGTTTGGTGATCGACGCGAATCCTGCCGGCGTCGAGTGGTTGCGTTGTAACATGTGCGGTCACAGTTGCGAAAATCAAGTCGAATTCCAGTTACACTACGATACGCACTTTCACAAGTGCGACTTGTGTATGGCCGTTTTTACGAATGCAGAGACTTTAGGCGTTCATAAAAAGGAAACTCATCCACCCGAAGACGTCGTCCCCGAAATTAAAGTAAGTTTCTAATTTTTTCTAACAACCACAATTTCGTATTTAAAACTTGTAGCCGGTGACCACGCGGTTAAAGAGGGCGACTTTACCTATAAAAGGAGAAAATAAAGACGGGGAGAGCGACGCAGAAAGCTTACATATGGGCGAAGGTGTGGATGACGACGAGGAGGAAGAGGAAGACGTCGAACCTTTCGAATTTGTGGAATTGAATCAAAAGAAAAAAAAGTGCATTCCCAAAGAGTGTAAGACTTGTGGAAAGACGTATAAGACCAACTACAAGTTGGCCGAGCACATGAGGAAACACACGGGGGAGAAACCATACAAGTGTGGTTCTTGCGAAAAAGCGTTTCGTTCCAAGATCGGATTGGCCCAACACGAAGCCAAACATACAGGTTTTTGCTTATTTTTAGAACTTTTGTTATTTGGGAACAAACGAGAGAGAATATTTTCAGCTTATTTTAGAATAAATATTTACCAACGATTATGTATGTAAGTAGATTTCAATGCATATTTTTGTTTAGGTCAATACGACTTATCCTGTCCCACTTGCGGTAAAGGCTTCCAATGTAAAAGTTACCTGATGGTACATCAGAGAGTTCATTCCGACATCAAACCGTATCCATGTACGACGTGCGGCAGGAATTTCAAAACGAAGCAGTCGCTTCTCGACCACACAAATCGACATTTGGGCGTCAAACCTTACATGTGCGACGTTTGCGGCAGGGGATTCATAACGAAAGGTTTGTGTAAGGCCCACCAAAAGGTTCACACGGGTCTCGATAATCGGAAATACTCGTGCAAGGTGTGCAACAAGATGTTCGTCTCCAAAAGTTACTTACAAACGCATCTGCGTATTCATACCGGCGAAAAGCCTTTCATGTGTGAGGTAAGGGTATGAACTGAAAATTCGTATTCTAAAACTTATAACCGATTAATTTCTAGGTTTGCGGTAAGGGTTTTTTAACACGCGTCGATTTACGTATTCATTCCACGATGCACACAGGCGAAAAATCTTACGTTTGCGAAATGTGCGGCAAAGCTTTTGCACGTAGGGACGCACTGAGGTGTCATCGTAGGTCACACACGGGTGAGAGGCCTTACAGGTAAGAGAATTATATCCACACTTTCATCTTGGTGCTCATATTCTTTAATTTTAGTTGCGATCAATGCGGTCAAACCTTTACGCAATTTTCGCCAATGGCTATTCACAGGCGACTTCACACAGGTGAACGACCTTATACGTGCGAGGTGTGCGGAAAGGCGTTTGTTTCGAGATCAACGATGACGTCACATTTGAAGAAGCACGATAACAGATAAAGATATTTGTGTTGTGCAAATGATTTTATGATGATTGTGGTTTTTTTTTAATAAATGGACAAGCTGTCTTTGTAAATTTGTACAAAATTTACTATCTTTATTTTACCAATTTTGCAATATTTTTGGGTTTTTGCTAATTCCGTTAACATAAGCAAGTAAATCTATCATGGTTTCTACTAACAAATTCACCGACTGCTTCGGTATATTTCCTTGATTAAAATTACAAGTTTTTGAAATCTGACATTCATCTATTGTTAGTTCAGTAAAATGAAGGATTTCCAATAAAGAAATTGGTGTTGCTTTCAAATTTGGAAATTACGAGTAGAAAATAAAAAAGACTGGTGCGTTTGGGGTTTGAAATACACCCAGTCGGATACAATCGATTTACTATAAACTCAAGTAAGAATCCACAAGACTCAGTGTTGGGGTTCTTCATAATCTGCTTACATTTGTAAGATTACAATATCTCAGATAGTAAGCTTGTTGGGTTGCCTATATATTAATTTTGTTTCGTACCATGGTTTCGGGATACTTCGACTCGATCCGTCGAGGGTCTAAAAACTAAGTTAGGAAGGGACGCTTTGTTAAGTTTGAAAGGTAGAACGGTTTGAGAACCCAAAACAAAAAGGTTGTAAAGTCAGTTAAGTTTTAAAACAAATTTAGGTAAGAATTTTCCAATTAAACATAATATTGATATTAATTATATTTGTGTACATGTCATATCTAAATTAGGTGAATTTTGGTAATTAACTTTATTCTTTAGTTTCAATTGTTTAAAACAGGGACACTATTGCATATTATGTTATCAAGGGTTGAGTTGATTATATTTAAACAATTGAAGTAAAATGTTTTAATTATTAGATGGGTTATATTTCGGTAAAGATTGAAGTAATTTTATATTATTAACATTATTAAAAGTTGATTGCAGTTTAATTAAAATAGGTGTAATTGGGTAATTTTGGTTGATAATAATTTAAACATATTCATTGTTAGTGGGAATTTTGGATGATGGTTGAAACAATATTTTACTAGTGGTATTTTTTTTGTGATCGTTAAATTATTTTAAATAATTGAGTTTAGGGTGCGTGTTCATTTTACGAGCGTTTCAAGGTTACCGTAGGCGGTTTCTTGAGATTGTCCTTTGTGTTAACAAGTGAAATCGACACCGATTAGGGGGTTGGTAAACAGCTGCATTTTTGTTTCACAAACCCACATTCGAACTGGAATTTAATATTTTATTACTTTAAAACTATACAAAGGAACCGTGTTTTCTAAAGTATCAAATGTTGCATTTTTAATATAATTTTTAACAACTGAAGAAATGCCATATACAGGGTGATTACTTTGCAGGTGACTTTTATTTGTATGTAAATTGATTGCAATGGTTTTTCTAGTTATTCTAACGATCACAAGTTGAAAATGATTTTAAAGCCCATGACAATTGAGATGCATATTAATAATTATGCTTAATTGAATTGAACATGATTGTAATTTATATTTGAACGATTTGTCTTTTACTCTCGAAGAACTCTAGAAGAAAATTCACAAATCCCTCCGACCCTCCTTGAAATATTAGAGTAGATTGTCTAGAAGAAAAATCTAGAAGAATGCCCAAATCCCACCTAGACGAGAGTCAACAAACTTTCAGTCAATACATCTTTAAAAACCCCCCCCCCTGAAACTTCAAATCTAAATTACGATCTTTGCTTGGTTTAATTGAGTCACATTTGCAGGTGTAATTTTAACTAAAGAAATGGACTTATAGTTTCGACCAACAATAATATAATTATATACAAAGTATAATCTTGACCCAACCGTGCACAATTAAATTATATAAAATATAAACTTTTGACCCCTAAGAATGCAATTTTACATTACTGAAGTTACACAGGATTCCGATATAAAAATAAGTACCGTGATCACCAAATTAAGTAATTATTCAGAGTTGTTAAAATACAGGGTGTTTGGAAATTAATTATGATTTTATCATTGCTTCAGACTTGATCCTCGAACCTAAATTTAAACAGGAAATAAAAGATTTGACATAACCCAAATATATGTAGTTTTATTTGTATTGTGCGTTTATGATCGTCTCTTGTTTTTGGAGCGGTCATCTGTATTGTTTCAGCTATGTTAACAATTTTGTTTTGTACAACGGAAGAAAGAACGGGTTACTAGATGGCGTGCGGTAGGTAATTACACAACGTGGTGGTTCATGGCTATTTTTCCTTGTCATCGATGAGTAGGTGTTGGCGCTAAATTCAAATTTAGAAGTCGCATCTTACACATTCTAGAAAAGAAATACCCCCGCAAAGATTTTAGATTAACATTAGCGAAATCTATTTTGCTCTATCATAGCTAAGTTGTCGATAAACAAATAAATCACTAAGAAAATTTTCTGTTAATATTAAGCACACAAAAATGTATAATTTCAAAACACTTTAATTGCGAAATAATAATTAGAAATCCATCTTTCGATGTATAAATGCGAGTCTCCAAAAGGACCATTTGAAATAAATGTTATGCAAGCTTCCGAGACGTCCAACTACAGCATTTCTTCTTCCACTCGTACAAAACTTTTATGCGCTGGTTGCCGATTGCCTTCTTCTCAACTATACCTCGTTTGCTGATTATTTATAAAGTTTATTAGCAAATCCAATTAGGTAAGTATTAAATCGACACAATTTTTACAAATCAAAAAGGCATCGGTTAATTTCAAACGGTTAAGATAAACAAAACATGACATGACAACAAACACGTTAAACAATTCTCTAAAGTCGTCTTATTCGATAATGCGACAGGTGGACAAGTTTCTTTGCAAATAGGAAACTACAGGCATATTTAAGACAATGTAAATATGGACAGATATAACATTATCATAAATTCTTGTGCGCTTAATATTAACAGAAAATTTTCTTAGTGATTTATTTGTTTATCGGCAACTTAGCTATGATAGAGCAAAATAGATTTCGCTAAGAACAATGTTTATCTAAAATTTTCGCGGGGTATTTTTTTCTATCCAGCTCTTTTCTAGAATGTAAGCAGATTATGAAGAGCCCCAACGCTGAGTCTTGTGGATTCTAACTTGAGTTTATAGTAAATCGATTGTATCCGACTGGGTTTATTTCAAACCCCAAATGCACCATTCTTATATTTTTTGATATTTTGGTTTAACTGCATTATAATTTTTTGTTTTAATTCTGTTAAAGTAACAAAAACGTTAACTTTTGGTTTAAAAAAATAAAAGACTATAAGAAATCGCTGGAAGGGAATTATCATTTTTTTTAAATCTTATGAAGAAAACATTTTGTTATATTTATTTATATAAAATATATTATAGTAAAATTAAGATATTGAAATAAAAATATTTAAAAAATACAGTGCACTATAAAAATAATCAATAATCAAAATAATCATATTTTTTTTAATTATTAACAGGATTACAGGCCGTGAATGACTTGATGTAATCGAAGAGTAAACCCACAATGTTTGCTGGGATGTCCCTGGGGCATGTTTGCAATACATCGAGAACGCATTCCTGCAGTTTATTGTATGACCTAGAAGTTAAGCAAATAAATAATAAAAAAAAAATTTTTGATTCGATCGGAACTTACTCGCAAATTGTTTCATTGTCGATTAGATTATAGTGAAGGTTTGCGTAGGTTAAATTGGAGAAGTTTGAGTGGTTTATGAATTCCTTTGCGCACTGTTCTAATCGGTTGGTGTTGTTCTCTATGCATTCGATTCCATCTGCCATAAGAAACACTAAAATAAAATAAAAAAAAACTATATACAGAGTGTAAACGCCACATTGCACGATTCCAATTGGCTAAATGACAAATCTGCACAATTTTAAATCTATCTCTAAGGGAATACATGCAAGTCCGAGGAATATAGATCGTTCAGTTAGAAAGCTAAGTTGGAAAGAAAGAATACGCGACCGGTTGACTGTAATTAATAAAATCAAAATATTTACGTCTGATTTTCTCTGCATTTTCGTAGCAGGCAAAGTTTAAAAGATTTCTTGTTATATTCAGGAGCAACTGTAGACTACGCTGTTCGTCGTCGGTGAAGCAACCATCGGCCACCGGTAGACTTTGATTAACACATCTTTGAACGATCCGTTTTACCAAGCAGAATTCTTCGGAGACGATATCCAGTACGTCGTTGTTCCGTCCTATTTCAACGCGCGTTTTGATATCGTCCAAGCTAAAGTGACCGAACAGACAGTCTCGTGCTTCGGTGGCAATTTCCTAAAAAACTAGCTGTGAATTAACAAAAATTAAATATATACCGAATTTTTTAACTTCAAGAGTTTTCGACGCTTTCTCAGTTTTGCTATCCAGTAGTGCGGTTTCAGTAAGATTTTCTTGGGCCCACGTTACACCGATCAAAGTAAATAAAACCAAAGCTAAAAGATTCATCTTCTTTGAAATATTCATAAATAAACACAAAAAGCAACTTGGAATATCAAAACCTTTGACATAATCATCGTAATCACTGTTATTTCAGATAACGGAAGAAAAAAGTATGGAGCGTAGTTACATTATCTAATCTAACCGAGATACCTATTCGGTTCGATTGACCGTCTTCTCTCGGAAGACAATGTGGAACCACCGAGGTAATTGGATAAGGAAGAAAAACAATATCTTTAAGCTCAAATCGACATTATTATTATATTGAATTACATTTTGATTACTGTAGAAGCGCTAAGCAGCTTACACGACAGGCGGCTATCTGTTCAATGATGTCCAAGTGTAAGCGATGCGGATTTGTGATTTTTACACGGCGTTAAACGACGCACAAATCTAAACAGAGCGTCGACGATGTTGGCCGGCGTGGAATCGCTGCAATTTTCTAAAGCGGCAACGACGCAAGATTGAAATTTGACGTAGGAACTGAAAATGCGGTAAAAAGTTTCTCGGATATTTTTTATCGCCGTGAATACTCACTCGCAACCTTCGGTGTTGTCAGACAAAGATGGCAAATTGTCTAAGGAAAATTCAGAAAAATCGATGTCGTCGAAAGTGTCCGTGTAGCATTTTTCCAATTTTTCCGATTGGCCCTGAATGCATTCGATGCCGCCCTCCGCTATAAACACTGAAAAAAGAAGTCGTTAATAACTACATTGTTATCTTGCGATATCACAAAGCATCGATAAGAGGTCAAAGGTCAGAAACACTTACTGGCGATGCGGTCGCCGTCCTTGTAGCAAGAAAATTCGACCAAACTCTCCGTTATGTTTAAAAGCAGCCGCACACTCGACTTTTCGCTATCTGTCAGACAATTTTCCAAATTTGTGACGACTTTGTTCAGGACCACCTTGACCGTCGGTATTCGTTCGCAATATTTTGCAAACACCTCGTCCATAGCTCCCACTTTTCGCGCCGCCTCAATTTCGATTTCGATCGAAGTCGCGTTAAAATTACTCTGGATGCTCTCGCTCAACTCCTCTATGGATCCCTAAAAAATACCTCTAAACTCTGGACGGAAGAAATCGAGAAACTTTCTCACCTCCAGTTTGCCAAACGCTTCCGCCCCTCCAATTTTCGTACATTTCGCCCGGATGGATTCCTGCAAATCGTCGATCTTATTTTCCCCGGCCAATTTCTCCCGAATCGTTTTCAAATGATCGTCCACGTCGGCTTCGGCCCAAACGGCCCCTGAAGAAAATTTACAAAATTATTTCCATCAGAGATATCGGTGGAAACTTACCCAAAAGTAAAGTCAAGCAAAGCCACTTCATCTTGTTCGCTGTACGTTTCGTAACTAATTGAATTACAAACAATAAAACTTAAGTAGATAATTGTTTATTAAATTTGTGGCTTTTATAAGAATTCCGATTAGTTAATTGGATTAAACGGTTGTAATTTCATCAGAAGACAGAAAATGATAAACTTTGAACTTTTTCCATGAAATTATTTTAAATTGCTTGGCGTCATCTAGCGGACGTTCCCGTCGTAGTTCCATGGTGGACCTCGGTTCTCGACTTTTTTCTTATCGCAAGTTTTGTATAGATTTATTCAAAAATATTTATCGGCGTTTACACAGTAAACCAGATAAGATAATAAAATCGTAAAATAATTTTTATTATTTTGACGAATTTTTGAAAACAAGTTGTGAACCTGCGGCTGGAGTAAACATAAATTTCGTCGTCATGCTTTTGGGGCTACTGGTGGCCGTAACTCTTGTGCACCTGACCCATGGTGCTCGAATTTTGGGCGTGGTACCGACGCCGTCTTACAGTCATCAGATCGTTTTTCGACCTATTTGGAGGGAGTTGGCGTTGCGAGGACACCGGGTTACAATTTTAACCACGAACCCCATGAAAAATTCGACACTCAAAAATTTGAAAGAAATCGACTTGAGTTTCAGTTATCAACACTGGAACGTTACGAGTATCCTGGCGGGCAACGACAAGAGCCCGATGGACGTCATCGAAACTTATTTCATGATGATGATCAAGATTATGGATTTGCAGTTGGATCACTCCGAGGTGGGCGCTTTAATTGAGAACCCAAACGAAGGTTTCGATGTCGTCATAGTGGAGTACTTATTTCCCATCATGTTCGCGTTTGGAGAACGTTTCGGGTGTCCCACGATTGGAATGACGACTTTCGACGCTCCCAACGCCATTTACAAACTGATGGGGAATCCCACACATCCAGTTTTGAATCCGGACGTCGGCTTACCGTTCATCGGTCGACTTGGCTTTGTGCAACGCGTGGGAAGCGTACTATTCGACAATTTAAGCTGGTTGCTGGTCGCGCAGTATCGGCCCTTAATGTTGGACGTCGTTAGAAAACACTTCGGACCCGGAATCCAAAATTTGGATGACCTGGTAAAAAATGTAAGCATGCTGTTCGTCAACACGGATCCCATTTTGCATACCGTACGGCCGCTTGTTCCCACTGTCGTGCAGATCGGAGGCTCAGCTCATCTGACGTCACCCGAACCTTTACCGACGGATTTGAAGAAGATTTTGGATGACGCAAAGGACGGATTTGTATATGTCAGTTTGGGAACGAATGTAAAAGTCGGTGACTTGCCGGCAACCTTTCTGGAGGTTTTGATGAAAACCTTCTCCGAGCTGCCCTACAAAGTCGTATGGAAGTTCGATTCCGACGATCTTGCCAATAAGCCCGACAACGTGGTAATCCGCAATTGGTTTCCTCAGCAAGACGTTCTCAGTGGGTTTGTAAAAGCTTACATTTCGTTTTTTATTTTGTCTTTTAGGACATCCAAACATCAGAGCTTTCATCACGCAGTGCGGCAGACAATCCATCGACGAAGCTTTCTACAATCAAGTTCCCATTATTGGCATGCCAATTTACGGCGAACAAGTTAATAACGCAAAACAAATGATTTTTAAAGGCATGGGCCAATCCGTCGACTATAAAACTGTCAAACAGGAGGAACTGCAAAAAGTAATACTGGATGTCGCCGAAAATCCAAAGTATTCTTTTTCTTGTTTTCTTCCAGCTGGGATACTAAAATATTTCTACTTGCAGGTATCGGGATCGGTTGAAGCATTTCATAACTTTGGCGTTGGATCAACCAATGAGCGGTTTAGAAAAGGCCGTTTGGTGGACCGAATACGTAATCAGGCATAAAGGAACTGTACATTTAAAAAATCCTGCCCTGGATCTCCCGCTGTACCAATATTTTCTCTTGGATGTAATCGCGTTTCTTACAGCGGCCGTACTTATCATATCTTTCGTCTTATTTAAAACTGTCAAAATATTTTGCTGGTCAGCAAAGAAAATTTTAAATCTAAAACCGAAGAGAGACTGATTTTTATTAAACTTAATTTTTAAACAAATTACCATTATTATTATTATTTACCGTTAACTCGGTTGGCACTACTGACGCAGTTACACTTTTCTAAATTTGTGAGGTTAACTTTTTTATATCTAACCTAATTTTTGACGAAGTTACTTGTGTTACGTGGTGTTCAGTAAAAAGTAACAATGTCTTCGTTCAAGAAGGCGACAAAATTGAACCAGAAAGTCCATCGCGAGCGAGATCAGCCCGAGGCACGTAAACACTTGGGTCTGCTAGAAAAACACAAGGATTATGTCAAACGAGCGCAGCACGAAAACAAAAATAAGGAAACCTTAAAGCTCTTGCACAAGAAGGCGCTCAACAAGAATCCTGACGAGTTCTACCATCACATGATCAACGCAAACATCAAAGAAGGAGTACATTTCGAAAAGAACTCACATTCTATCGACACACCCGAGCAGACACAGTTGATGAGAACGCAAGATTTAAAATACCTGACCTTCAAACGCACACAAGAGTTTAGGAAGATCGAACGTCTCCAGAGCGAGTTACATCTCACCACGGTGAACAGTCCTTTCAAAAATACTCACATACGTTTCGGAAAGAAAGAAGAAACGGCCGAGAGGGACTTTTTGAAAGCTTTAAGCGAAAAGGAACTGCCCGATGTGGATATCGAAGCGCTGCGCGAGGCTAGCAAACAACGTTCACGCAAGTACATACAATTGGTCAAACGTTTGAACCGAGAGCAGCAATTGTCGATCATTCAAAATAAATTGCACATCAGGAAATGTCTCAACGATAAGAACACATTGTTGAAACCGAAACGAATTAAAAAGGGTTCCAAAACCTCCGCCCCGGTTTACCAATGGAAATACGAACGCAAGAAGTGAGGCGGTTGGCTGCTCATTTTTTAAGTTAATTTTGATTTATGTAAAAACTGTTTTATAAAATAAAGATTTTTGTTTTGAAAAGTTTAGTTCGTTGTTTGGCGTTTAGGTGACGTTGGGTTGGGTATCCCGTTAACCTAAGAAAAAGATTTGTGTAAAAATTAACTTTCGAATAAATTTTAAAAATGTTGGAAGATGTGGACGAATTAGGCGAATCCGAATTGGGAACGCAAGAATTTTGGAATAAAAACTATAAGAATGAAATTGAAAATTTTAGAAGTAACGGTGATGTTGGTGAAATTTGGTTTGGGGACGACATCGCCTATAGGGTGGTCAAGTGGATGGAAAAGAATATTCGAAAGGAAGCTTCCATAGTGGACATCGGTTGTGGTAACGGAATGCTGGTTGTAGATTTAGCCAGAAGTGGTTTTACGAAGTTGACCGGTGTCGATTATTCGAACGATGCTATAACACTGGCAAAGGAGGTTGCACAAAAGTGTGGAATCGAAGCGAATATTCTTCACGCCGATATCGTGGAAAGCGGTTTGACCGAAACGTACGACGTAGTTTTAGATAAAGGAACATTCGATGCCGTAAGTTTGAGTGCAAATGCCGTAGAAAGCAAAAGTGCTTATTTGACCAACGTAAGTGATTGTCTCAAGAGTGACGGATTTTTTGTAATCACTTCGTGTAACTGGACCAAAGAGGAATTGCTTTCACAATTTCGTGGCAAGTTTCAAGTTTGTGAAGACATTCCGACACCGCAGTTCAAATTTGGTGGAAAAGTCGGCAGCGTCGTCACTTGCATGGTGTTTAAGAAGGCTTAACGTTTTTATTTAAACAAGCGAAAAGGTTTTGTTTTGCTGTTCATTTTAAGTGTAAAAATATTTTGTATTATGGTAAGAGTATGAAAACCAATTTTATTAATAAATTTTTTAACCGACCCGTTTTGCTTAATTATGAACTTTTTGCCAGTTTTAGATTTGTAGTCTTGGTTGTTGAGCAGCAAAGGAACTCAAAACTCCATTTTGAGTCGTAATCGACCATTGAAATATGCAAGGAAAACTCGCAAGATGTTAACGATTCCATCGAAAGAGAAAATATGCTTTTCTTAAACCAAGTAAATCGATGATGTTAATGTCATTCCTGCCTCTGTCAAGTTTGTCATGGTGCTGATTCGGATATAATGAGACTCGACTGGATAAAGAAAATTTGAAAGCGTTGAATGAAGAACCGTCAGTCTCAACGACTCTGATGTCCTGTTTGGGTTTATCCTTTTAGTCTACATTCATAAACAAAATTTGTTTGTTTTTCATTAAAACTACACTAAAAACCCAAATTATTTACTAAATATTAGATATTTTTCCTGCGGCATCGTAATATTTTTTATTATACATGAGAATTTATCTTACTTGCATTCCTGATTGACTTATAACAAATGAAATGTCATGTTTTGAATCTGCTAAGAATAATTATTATTGTTGTTTTAAAACTAAAATATTTATGTTTCGTAAAATAATAATTTGGCGGTTTTTGCGATGTACATTTTTTTTGTACGCAAAGAAAAAATGCCAAATAATTTTGCAAACTATAATTTGAATTATTGGACAGAGTAGTAAGTGTAATATTTTTCGAAATATCACTCGCCAAAATACCCTAATATTTTCTATCACTTCTGCGTCAGATAAATAGAACAAAATTTCTACATCGGAAGCTGAAAACTACTCGGAAACTAGATCGACTAGAATAATAATTTTATACTGTTACGCAAAATTTCATCTACTTTAATTTTGATCAGACCCATTTTGGGTATAGGATGTCCAGGCAACGGCCCAAAGATTTTGTAATTTTTTTAACCTTTCGCTACAAATTTTCCCAGGTTTCGGTTTGAATTTGTTGTAGAAATTGTACGACCTGATACTAAAGCAAAAGAGAAAAAAAGTTCATTTTCGAGTATTTCCACGCAGACTCCTGTTTATTGGACAAATCTAAGAATTGGAAATTACGAGAATTGGAACTGTCAATATCAGATATTGAAGGATGTTGTTGAATTCCTCGTATCGCGAATTTTAAACTTCCTCCTCTATTGCATTGATAAAACACTTCAATGCAGACGCACCTCGTGATGTCATCGATTAAATTAAGAACAAATGAACAATCGTTGTCCGGTATAAATAAAGTGAATTGCCAAAAACCACAGTCAGTTGTTAAAAACCAGTAACCGGTTAGCGTAACCATGGAAACGTTCTTGGAGCGTTACGACTCCGATCGTGACGGTCGTTTAAATCGTCAAGAATTTGCGGAGTTGTGCAAAAATTTGTTCAAAAATGACGATTCGGGTGAATTTTACGACCCGAATGCCGACCTGTTGGCGGAAATATTTGGCGTTTTCGATCGAAATTCGGACGGGTACTTGGACGGCGACGAATTAAAATTTTGTTGGGACAACTGGATTCGAGTAATAACGAAGCCCGTTTCTGCCTTTTTGATCGTGGACGTTCAGAACGATTTTATTTCGGGTTCTTTAAGTTTACTAAACTGCCCGGCGGGCCAAGACGGCGCGGAAGTGATCGAACCGATTAACCAACTATTGGCTTCTGTGAAATTCGACGTCGTTTTTTATTCGTTGGATTGGCACCCCCCGAACCACATTTCGTTTTTCGAAAACTTACGTTTGCGAAAATTGCACGAGTCGAATAAAATTCCAGTCGATGACGTGGTGGTTTATGACGAGGTCGTTTTCGAGGGGAATCCCCCAATTCGACAAAAATTATGGCCCGGTCACTGCGTCCAAAATACTTGGGGTTCCCAGGCGCACGACAATTTGAAAGTCAAAAATTGTGTCAAGGTTTTGAAGGGCATGAATCCGGAAGTGGATTCGTATTCTGCGTTTTTCGATAACAATAATATAAATAAAACCGAACTGGAAGATTTGATGGTCAAAAAACAAGTCACCGATGTTTACGTATGCGGATTGGCTCACGACGTATGCGTTGGTTTCAGCGCTCTCGACGCGTTGACTTTGGGTTTTCGAACCGTCTTAATCGAAGACTGCTGTCGTGGAGTTGACCTTAAAGATATCGCTTCGACAAATCAAAATATTGTGAAAAATCATGGCTGCATAGTAGATTCGGAGCAGGTCAAAGCCATGGTCGAAGGAAGAGACAGAAAATTCGAACCGGCCTACAAGTTGGCCATGAAATTCGCCTAAATTGGTCATTCCGCTGGTGTACTTAATAAAAACAAAGGTGAAGGGAACAGGGTCGTACTTAAACAATTTGTTGAGAAAAATTTTAAAATTATTATTAAATTTGTGTAACATTTGTTTTAATATTGCTAAATTACAATAAAATACGTTGAAATCGTGTCATATTTATTTAATTTTAGCGAACGAGTAAAAGGGAGTTAAAAATGCATAATTTTTTAAATCTTAGCGAAAATTTGTACAGCGAAAAATTGTACTCTAATAATATCGTCTTGTTTCTCTAATTAGGTGAATTTTATAAAGGCATTTGGAGTAACTTTCATTTGAAAAAGTTGCAAGAGGTGCAGAAATCGAGATTCGTCGCATTCGATTTCAAATTTCGTCTACAAAGCAATCGAGTTTAGTTTTGTACTCAATTCGTCGATTTTGTTGTTCTCGTCCACAAACTTTGAGTTTTCTTTTATACTCTGCATCGTCTCGTCCAATTTGTTCGCTTTCATGTGTTGCACCAGCGTCGGTGACTTAATTAGACGTTCCAGTAGGGATAAGTAATTAACTAGGGTCTCTCGAGTCATGGTGTCTTTGTACTTGTCGATTAGAAAACTCAAGTGCTTACCCACATCGGCGCCGACCAACGATTTCACCAACACTTGGTCGCTTTTGCTCAGGCAATCGACACACAGAAGACTGAGGGCATAGATGGCTTCGTTTTGCATTACGGCGTAATTCGACGACAGCATCTCGACCAAACATTTGACGCAACCGTCGATTTCCAAAATTGCGCCAAACGGTTTGCCCGACTGGCAGAATTTAATGAGCCAAGCTAAGAGACGCGACGCTTCCCCGCGCACTCCGATGTGGTCCGAATTGTAACACCAAAACACTATTTTTTCTAGCAAGTCTCTTTTTCCTATCAGATCGTACGCTTCTTTCTCTATAAAAACGTGAAATTAGCAAAACAAATGCGCAAGAAATCAAAAGTTATTACGCTGGCCGTCGATGGCGATGCGCAAAGTCCCCAATAATTTGAAAACCACGTGCGAGTGTTCGCTGTTCAGCATTGGATACAAAATTTCGATGAGACCTTGACTTAAAATTGGCGTTTTGTTCTGAGGCAGAATTACCAAGTTGCGTAAGGCGCTCAAAATTGCGTACTGCAACTTGGCGTCCTTTTCCGTTGTGTTATGTTTGGATAGGAGATCTAAAATTAAATTAAGATAAAAGTGTAGGTGCTCGAAAGGAAACTTACTCAGAAGGCTTTTGGCTATTCCGTTTTGAACCATTTGTATGCAATGGTTGTCGTTGCGTGCGAAATTTCCTAGGGCCAAGATGCTGGTACTTAAGAGGTCGTAGTCTTCGCAATTCAGCCACACCAACATATTTTTGTACGACGTACCCTTTCCTTCATTGTACAAATAATTCATTGACTCGTCTGCAAAAGATAAAAAAGTTATCGGTAAGTTAAAAAATAATGGTTTAATAAAAATTAAATTCACCTCCCGTCAAAATTAGAACAATAACATCGCAAGCCATTTTAAGCACGGCCCGGCTCTCCTCGTCCTTTACTTCCCCTTTGTGTTTTTCCACAAGTTGGTAAATCAGTTCACAGACGCCCTTCCGAGCCAAGAAAATTTTGATATCATCTAAAAGTCACAATTTAGCACCGCAATTTCTAAAACCAACGCAACTTACCGCACTCCAGTTGTCCGTGAATAAGCTCCAAGCAAGTCACCGAAATTTCAGATATCGTACAAATCTTCAAGACGTCTACAATGGAAGCACACAGCTCTTTCGACAACCACTCTTCTCCAATGTGTTCCGTCAAGATATTTAGTATCGTCAACAAGTGAAAGCAACAACCTTCGTTCTTCTCCAAATTTTTAACCATTTCAACCAAAACCATTTCTGCAAATTCTAAAAACTTCAACTGCAGAACTTCCTTTTGCAAGTCGTCGTTGTCCATCAACAGATTGAGCATTAACCCGCACCCGACACTGGCCACGTCACTTCTCCTCCACATCTTCTCTCTTCGTAACGAATCGAACACCACCTTAAGACCATCTTTACCGACAATCTCGCGCGCTTCGGGATTGTCGTAACAAATGTTGCCCAAAGCTCTACACACCTGGATGATCGACTCCTCCACTTCGTTTCCAAACAACCCCAACAAGTACTCCACCACGTCTTTTCTAGTCAACAACTTCCGATTCGTTTCGTCCTTGGCAATTTGTGCAATCGCCTCGCAAGTCAGTGTCGAAATTTCGTTACTCCTCTGACTGAACAACGGGCGAATAGCATTGGCATCACTTAATTTCACATTCTCGTGGTGCGTTATGATCGCTTTCAGATTTTCCTTTACGTTTTCCGCATTATTTGAATTTATCGACACTGTTAAATTATCTAACAACGAATTCATTTTCGTTCAATAACATAACCTAAAAATTTATTATTTGTAATTCGTCATAATCGAAATACTAATTATATTATGAGTAAAATTAAATATACCCGTGGACTTTTTTTATGACGTTTAGTAAATATTTGATCATTTCCTTACGATAATTGCATATTATTATGGGGTAGCGATGACATATTAATTAGTTGATTAACATCCAGTGCCGGAGGTGGGTAACAAGGTCAACATCGCTTTTTGAACTTTCAGGTTGTAGACTAAAAAACAAACAATATCATATTTTGAATAAGTTCTATGGTCGACATTCTTCATCCATTTTCAGCTGAAGATGGTCTTTAAAAACACCAGCTTTCCATAATAGTAGTGCCGGCACTGTCGTTAGAGCATTTTTCCCTTTTTTATCAGAAAGTTTTCATATTATATTTATTTCGTACACCTGATAGATAGGCAACAACAGTAACTCGAATTGTATTTGGCGCTTATTGAAAATTTTATAATATTTCAAAGATTTGTAACAGGATAACATAGATTGCAGAAGGGTGGTTTGTGTACTAAAATCACGAACCGAAATATCACGGACTTGTGGCTTAAAATTTAACTCCGGGTAACAGAATCACATAAGTTTGAGGAGGTTTTGTTTACATTTTTAATTTGGTAACACAACACTCTAATTTACCGACCGCAGGATGACACTTGTGAGATTTGAAATTTTAGAATTGTAACTTTCGCTACCAGGATCACAGCAAGAATAGAAGGGTAGATTATTTAAATATTATGGGGCGCTTTTTAAAAGACAAACACATTTAACTTTTCATTTTCTTTTATTTAAACACTAAATAAATAAATACATTATTATTAACATTATGTACAAAATTCAGTCTTGATTATTTTCCTATAAAAATAAATAAAAAGAAATCTTATGGTAAAAATTTTAATCGACTTCCTCTATCGTGGGACCTTGTGAATTAAACCTTCCAGCTTGTTGACCGCAACTTCCCGGCATCGCTCCACCTTGCTGTTGGTTCGGGTCTCCGTGCAGTTTTGTCATGATGGGAGCGCACACCGCACTCAATTGTTTCATTCTGTGATCGTACTCTTCCTTTTCGGCCAACAAATTGGCGTCCAGCCACTTCAAGCAACTGTCGCATTCGTTTTCGATCTTATTTTTATCTTCGACAGACAATCGGTCGCCCACTTCGCTCAAACTTTGTTTCAAGTTGAAAACGTAACCTTCGAGCTGATTTCTGGCTGCGATTCTTTCTCTCTGCTTTTCGTCTTCTTCGCGATACTTTTCGGCGTCCGCGACCATCTTATCGATGTCCTGTTGAGACAACCGCCCTTTGTCGTTGGTAATGGTAATATTTTTGGAATTGTTGGACCCGGTGTCTTTGGCCGACACTTTCAAAATGCCGTTGGCGTCCAAATCGAAGGTGACCTCAATTTTGGGAACTCCTCTAGGTGCGGGCGGAATGCCGGTAAGATCGAAGGTGCCCAACAGGTTGTTGTCTTTCGTCATGGCCCTTTCGCCTTCGAAAACTTGAATCGTAACGGCCGGTTGATTGTCCGAGTAAGTCGTGAAGGTTTGGGTCTGCTTGCAGGGAATTCTTGCGTTTCTTTCGATCACCTTGGTCATCACACCGCCGGCCGTTTCGATGCCCATGGAGAGAGGCGTCACGTCGACGAGCAGCACATCCTGAAGTTTACTGCTGGTGTCGCCCTTGAGAACGGCGGCTTGAACCGCGGCTCCGTAGGCCACCGCTTCGTCCGGGTTGATGGACAAGTTGAGAGATTTGCCGCAGAAGAAGTTTTGGAGCAGGGCTTGAATTTTCGGAATGCGAGTGGAACCGCCGACCAAGACGACGTCGTGTATGGCTCCTTTATCCATTTTGGCGTCGTTTAGAGCTTTCTCGACGGGTTGCAGCGTTCCCCGGAAGAGGTCCGAGCACAGTTCTTCGAATCGGGCTCTCGAAATTTTGGTGTAAAAGTCGACGCCGTCGAACAGGGCGTCGATTTCTATGGAAGCTTCGGTTCCGGACGACAAAGTACGTTTCGCTCTCTCCGCGGCCGTCCTCAATCGTCTCAACGCCCTCGCGTTACCGCGAAGGTCTTTCTTGTATTTTCGTTTAAATTCTTCCGCGAAGTGATCGACCAATCTGTTGTCGAAGTCTTCGCCACCCAGGTGAGTGTCTCCGGCCGTGGATTTCACTTCGAACAGGGATCCTTCGTCGATGGTCAGAACGGAGACGTCGAAAGTTCCGCCGCCCAAATCGAAAATCAAGACGTTGCGTTCGCCTTTGAGATTTTTGTCCAAGCCGTAGGCGAGAGCGGCCGCCGTGGGTTCGTTGATTATTCTCAGGACGTTCAAACCGGCAATCGCTCCGGCGTCTTTGGTCGCTTGCCGCTGGGAATCGTTGAAGTAAGCGGGAACGGTGATGACGGCGTCGGCCACTTTCGCACCCAGATAAGCTTCGGCGGTTTCCTTCATCTTCGTCAGCACCATGGAGCTGATTTCTTCCGGCGAAAATCTCTTGCGTTCGCCTCTAAATTCGACTTCCAGTTTCGGTTTGCCGCAATCGTCGATCACTTTGAAGGGCCAATGCTTCACGTCTTCTCTTATTTTCTGATCGTCGAATTTACGACCGATGAGACGCTTGGCGTCGAAGATGGTGTTGCTGGGATTCATGGCCACCTGGTTTTTGGCCGCATCCCCGATCAATCGTTCGGTGTCGCTGAAAGCCACGTAACTCGGGGTGGTGCGGTTCCCTTGGTCGTTGGCGATGATTTCCACCTTGCCGTGCTGCCACACACCCACACAGGAGTAGGTGGTGCCCAAGTCGATACCAATTGCTGGTGCGTTAACCATTTTTTATTTATCGTTTCACAAAAATTACACTCGAAATTATTCACTTTAATTCAATAAAATTCACTTGGAAATATTTATTCGCTCGATGCGATTTTCACTTGTTACTTCGTTTGTAGTTCGGATTAAACTGATGTGGACGCTGGCGCCAGCGCTTTTATATATCGCGCTCGGCTTCGCGAATGTTCTCGAAACTTCGCTTGTATATTTTCTCGAACATTCGAGAAACTTCTACATTTATAATAAATTTGAACCAATATTCTGTGTGTTTGTTTATAAATTTGTCAATGTTTTTGTATATTTTAAAATTTAAATTTTCAAAAATTTAAAAACTGACAAAAAAGGGTCAAAAGGTTTAGATTTGAAATCTTGAAAAGATTTATTATTATTAATTAGTCTGAAATTTATTATTTTCACCTACACTTTGTTAATTATTTTCAGAATTTCTGTGAAAACGGTTGGTTTCCCAAAAAAATGTATTTTACCAAAATTGTAGCCCGTTAAATTCTCTATCCGTTTTGGGCTGTCAGTTTTTTTCTAAGGCGTTTCTTTTAAGAGATACGGAGTTTGCAAGAAAAGTAAATTTTTTAACATTTTTTCCCTTAATTTAATTTATAACTCGAAATCCTTTGATTTTAGACGATAAGAGATTATAACATAATTTGTAGATAAGCGAACGATCTTTAAAAAAGTTCTAATCCATTAAGTCTAAAAAATTAATAATATCGAAGCTAAGGGCGTTTGAAATCAAAAATTTAAAAAATTCTTTTAGAGGGAGGTACCCCTCAAGGGTTTGGACTTGGACTAAAATTTTATTTGAAAATTTATCTTAGAAAAGTGTCTTTTATCATCACCACCTCAAAGTTTCTTTCGCGGTCACGGAGACACCCTGTATATTGCACTTGGCTTCGCGAATGTTCTCGAATATGTAGGTCAGTTCTCGACCGTCTACTATTTTTGTTTACCGATTTTTCTAGAAATTTTACTCATATTTCCAAAAATTAAACATCTTATTCCACAAAACGAAAATGAAATTCCTTTGTTTTTATGTTCAAAATAGAATTAAATAAAAAAAGATGTAAAGTTAAATTTGGAACTAAAATACTACATTTACAGCTGTTTTAAATTATAATTTTGAAAAAATTGTTATTTTTAATGTATCGTAATATGTTTTGGAAATCACAAAATTAAATATTTTTAATTACATGAAGAAGATATTTTATAAATTAAAAAAGGAATGGAGGACCAAAACTCAAAATTAAATTAATTTTTTGTCCTTCCTCGGAAAAATGCCGTTTTAGAAAAAGGAACAATGTAAAATTTAGTAGCATCAAAAGTCCCAAAAATTACAAAATCTTAAATTGACTGTTTCCTATACATTTTTTCCCAAAATACGTCTTATCTAATTTAAAGTAGATAACACTCGGTGTAAAAACTTAAAAAATTTATTGTGCTTGTCTACTTAGTTTTCGAGATATAGCAGCCCAATTTTTTTCGATGTTTGCCCAAAAAACCGTATTTTTCAGTTTTACTTTATAGCTAGTTTAGAACCCGAACTGTAAGCTTTCAAAACTGATCCCTTTTGACCCTTTTTTGTCAGTTTTTAAATTTTTGAAAATTTAAATTTTAAAATATACAAAAACATTGACAAATTTATAAACAAACACACAGAATATTGGTTCAAATTTATTATAAATGTAGAAGTTTCTCGAATGTTCGAGAAAATATACAAGCGAAGTTTCGAGAACATTCGCGAAGCCGAGCGCGATATATAAAAGCGCTGGCGCCAGCGTCCACATCAGTTTAATCCGAACTACAAACGAAGTAACAAGTGAAAATCGCATCGAGCGAATAAATATTTCCAAGTGAATTTTATTGAATTAAAGTGAATAATTTCGAGTGTAATTTTTGTGAAACGATAAATAAAAAATGGTTAACGCACCAGCAATTGGTATCGACTTGGGCACCACCTACTCCTGTGTGGGTGTGTGGCAGCACGGCAAGGTGGAAATCATCGCCAACGACCAAGGGAACCGCACCACCCCGAGTTACGTGGCTTTCAGCGACACCGAACGATTGATCGGGGATGCGGCCAAAAACCAGGTGGCCATGAATCCCAGCAACACCATCTTCGACGCCAAGCGTCTCATCGGTCGTAAATTCGACGATCAGAAAATAAGAGAAGACGTGAAGCATTGGCCCTTCAAAGTGATCGACGATTGCGGCAAACCGAAACTGGAAGTCGAATTTAGAGGCGAACGCAAGAGATTTTCGCCGGAAGAAATCAGCTCCATGGTGCTGACGAAGATGAAGGAAACCGCCGAAGCTTATCTGGGTGCGAAAGTGGCCGACGCCGTCATCACCGTTCCCGCTTACTTCAACGATTCCCAGCGGCAAGCGACCAAAGACGCCGGAGCGATTGCCGGTTTGAACGTCCTGAGAATAATCAACGAACCCACGGCGGCCGCTCTCGCCTACGGCTTGGACAAAAATCTCAAAGGCGAACGCAACGTCTTGATTTTCGATTTGGGCGGCGGAACTTTCGACGTCTCCGTTCTGACCATCGACGAAGGATCCCTGTTCGAAGTGAAATCCACGGCCGGAGACACTCACCTGGGTGGCGAAGACTTCGACAACAGATTGGTCGATCACTTCGCGGAAGAATTTAAACGAAAATACAAGAAAGACCTTCGCGGTAACGCGAGGGCGTTGAGACGATTGAGGACGGCCGCGGAGAGAGCGAAACGTACTTTGTCGTCCGGAACCGAAGCTTCCATAGAAATCGACGCCCTGTTCGACGGCGTCGACTTTTACACCAAAATTTCGAGAGCCCGATTCGAAGAACTGTGCTCGGACCTCTTCCGGGGAACGCTGCAACCCGTCGAGAAAGCTCTAAACGACGCCAAAATGGATAAAGGAGCCATACACGACGTCGTCTTGGTCGGCGGTTCCACTCGCATTCCGAAAATTCAAGCCCTGCTCCAAAACTTCTTCTGCGGCAAATCTCTCAACTTGTCCATCAACCCGGACGAAGCGGTGGCCTACGGAGCCGCGGTTCAAGCCGCCGTTCTCAAGGGCGACACCAGCAGTAAACTTCAGGATGTGCTGCTCGTCGACGTGACGCCTCTCTCCATGGGCATCGAAACGGCCGGCGGTGTGATGACCAAGGTGATCGAAAGAAACGCAAGAATTCCCTGCAAGCAGACCCAAACCTTCACGACTTACTCGGACAATCAACCGGCCGTTACGATTCAAGTTTTCGAAGGCGAAAGGGCTCTGACGAAAGACAACAACCTGTTGGGCACCTTCGATCTTACCGGCATTCCGCCCGCACCTAGAGGAGTTCCCAAAATTGAGGTCACCTTCGATTTGGACGCCAACGGCATTTTGAAAGTGTCGGCCAAAGACACCGGGTCCAACAATTCCAAAAATATTACCATTACCAACGACAAAGGGCGGTTGTCTCAACAGGACATCGATAAGATGGTCGCGGACGCCGAAAAGTATCGCGAAGAAGACGAAAAGCAGAGAGAAAGAATCGCAGCCAGAAATCAGCTCGAAGGTTACGTTTTCAACTTGAAACAAAGTTTGAGCGAAGTGGGCGACCGATTGTCTGCCGAAGATAAAAATAAAATCGAAAACGAATGCGACAGTTGCTTGAAGTGGCTGGACGCCAATTTGTTGGCCGAAAAGGAAGAGTACGATCACAGAATGAAACAATTGAGTGCGGTGTGCGCTCCCATCATGACAAAACTGCACGGAGACCCGAACCAACAGCAAGGTGGAGCGATGCCGGGAAGTTGCGGTCAACAAGCTGGAAGGTTTAATTCTCAAGGTCCCACGATAGAGGAAGTCGATTAAAATTATTTTGTTAATTTTATGTTTACTAGTTATATTAATTTATTTTTATAGCATAAGACTGATTTTGTACATAATTTTATTGAAACAATATATATCTATTTATCTTTTATTGGACTTTTTATTTTTTGTCGTTTATCCATTTTTCATCGAGAGTTGGTTTTAAAATAACCTCAAGATTTCGAAAGTAATAATTTTATTTTGATCCCCTCCCTCCCTCGACCGGCAGTAAAAACTATGTAGGTCCACTTTCCTAGTTGAACAAAATCCAAAATGTCACTTGAGGAGAGTCTGGTGCAATACAAAGAAGTTATTAAAACTCTTTATTTTAAAAGTTAGTAATCACACAAAAGATAGTAATAAATTAAGTACAAAAGTAAGTGAATACTCTAGTTGACTCGGCCGAGTTCACGAAGCTTTTTATGATGTTGTAGCGTTTGATAATGATAATCTTCGTCGTCCACGTTCCATGCGATAGCCATGTAAGAAGTCAAAATGACGGCTAAGAGCAATCGATCCAAACTTAAAATGACGCATTTAAAAGATTAAAATCAAAGAGTGTTTGTTTAAAAATTACTTACCTCATGGTGGGTATTATCCAAAAGATGACGCAGAAACCTAGAAAGCTGGGATGGCGAACACGTGATAGAAGACGGTTTAAGTCGTGTGATTTATATTCACAAGGATTTCCAAAATTTCTTGCATTATAATAAACCTGTTTGACGCCTACAAGTTCAGCGGGATCCATAACGACAGAGCCCAAATAAATTAAGAGCCAAGCAAAACCGTGAATTATACCAAACAGCCATTTGTTGTTGATCATGGTAAAGTCGACATTCCAAAGAACCACGTCTGGCGTTGAATGCCAATATTTCATCATCAGCTAAAAGTTATAACTCAAAAAAAGAAGCACCGATGTAGCCAAACTTACGTGTAAAGGAATGCACGAACAAATAATATACACGCATCGTTTGATCGTCTTGAAGTTCTCAAAACCGTGCCAATTTTTTATAGAAGAAATTGATAAAAGCGAATGCTGCAGGATAAATAAACTCAACAAAACCTGATCGATCAGCAAGTACCAAGCCAGCGACTTCCATGCATTATCTGCAAACCAAAAATGTAATAAGAGGGATTCTCAGACGACACAGAATATACTCACCTCGAATGGGTACATATTGTGATTTGACGTAAGTTGTACTCGAAAGAAAACTGAAAAGGTCGATTAAGGTGGTACCGCATCCTATTAAAGTTACCAATGCGACAATTGCACTGAAAGCTATAAAAATCACCGTCTCGACCGACATTTCTGTACATCAACAACAGAAAAGTCAACAAATAAATTCTTAGGTTATGTTTAGTTAAAATATGCAGAATTATGCGAGAGTGCGTATCTAGTTTATAATTAGTAATTACATCATAATAAGGAAATTAACCCACATCTTCTGTTGGTTTGTTTCCAAAAATTTTAAGTATGGTTTTATTTGATTCAGAATCAGGGGCGTCGTTAGAGGGTAGAGCCGGGTTCACCCTGGATTCATAAAATTAAAAAAATATATAACTTTTAATCGTATAAATGACGTAACGATGCTGATAACGGTATAGGTATAGCTATTCTTTAGTTCGTTAATAAAAAAAACAAGTTATATGTAACCTCCTAAATGCTACTTTATTAAAAATAAAAGCGATGCTCAAAGTAAAAATATAAATACAAGTCATGAACCTATAATTAACGATAAAACAAAATCTTGAAAATTAATGCAGATATGCAGCTGCAACATTTAAACATCGCAAATGAACTTCCAATCTCGTCATACCGACGAATGTTGGGGGGTTAATTCTTTTTTAGTTTGCCTAATGTACGGTACGAAACAAGTGTTTGTGTGTGCTGGAAGTTAGCTTAAAATATATAATATGTATATGTATAAGAGAAAAATTTATATATACATAAAAAATAACATCGTTAACCCTCTTGACCAAAATCTTCCGTAAATTTCTTTAATTTTTCTAAATCTTCTTCGTTTACTGTAGGTTTCGATGTTGCCAATGACTTTAACATATCGCCCTGTATACGAGATAAAAAAATTAGTTTTAATAGCATAATAAAATGGTAAGTCCAACTCACCATCGTTAGCGGCGGTTCATACAATTTATCGCCGTCCACATCCCAACAACTCATCTCGATAGCTCCCGCATCGCCGGGCGAGCAAGGGGTTAAAAGGTCGTCCATAATTACGGAAGGATCCTTTGGACACGGCCCGCGCACCTTTTTAAAGTGTGTCGCTGTTTGTACCTTACGGACGGGTTGCATTAAAGCGTCGCGTACCACAATACTAATATCTGCTCCCGAATATCCATCCGTTTTGTTTGCTAAAGTTTTAAGGTCTTCTTCGGATAATTGCGAAGGAGTATTACCTAAATGTAACTTAAACATAACTAATCGGGCGTGTTCCTCGGGCAATGGAATGTATATACGCTTTTCGAAACGTCGCCGAATGGCGGCATCCAACACCCACGGTATATTCGTGGCGCCCAGCACTAAAATTCCTTCAGAATCGTGTCCCACACCTAAAAAACAAATTTACAAAAATCTAGATTATTCAGAATCGAGGCCGCCTCACCTTGCATTTGAACTAAAAATTCCGTTTTTATGCGCCGAGCAGACTCGGATTCGGTGTCTGAACGTGCCGAACACAAAGAATCAACTTCGTCGATAAATATAATGCTGGGTTTGTGCGCGCGTGCCAATTCGAACAAATTCTTCACCAACTTTTCAGATTCGCCCAACCATTTTGACACCAAATCGGACGAGGAGACGGAGAAGAAAGTTGAATTGTTGGCTTCGGTAGCCACTGCTTTAGCTAAAAATGATTTTCCCGTACCTGGAGGCTAAAAAATAAATTTATTAAGTCTATTGCGTCCAATAGGTCGAAAAAACTACATGTTTTGGTCAGTCAGCTTACAACCTTGTAATTTTTAAATAAATTGCTTTTAACATCTCGTGCAATCCATAATACCCGGCCCGATTTATAAAATCGTAAAATTAAAAAATTGTTGGCGGAGGCGTGTGTAGGTCGTATAATTGCAGAATGACCAAAATCGACCTCGACGAATACTTACCCCAAATAGTAAAATTCCTTTCCACGGTATTCTTTTACCGGTGAAAAGTTGAGGAAACTTGATGGGCAAAATTACGGCCTCTTTGAGAGCCTCCTTGGCCGCATCCAGACCGGCCACGTCGGACCATTTTACGTGTGGCTTCTCTACTACAATTGCACCTTCTAGCTTGGATTGCATTTTTTTCTTTTCTGGATCGTCACCGTCTTCACTGTCACTGTCGCTTTTCTTTTCGTCCCTACAAAAGCAACGACTATAATTAACAAGTTTAACAGAACAAATAAGAACCCCAACTTGGAATTAGTTTCGCCATCCTTCACCGGCTTCTTCTTGTTGCCCTTCCGAATGGACTCTTTAATTTTTTCGGCTCGATCTAAATACTGTATACACTTGGCTCGTATGCTCTCTTTAGCTTTCTCGCCCTGCGCCTCATCTGAATAACAAATATCGGCCAATAGGTACAGCAAAACACAAAATAAATTCGACTTACATTTAATTGCGTGCAAGAAATACTCGACACCGTGCTCGTACAAACGCAGCGCCTCCTCGTAATTTTTATTGCGATCCTCCTCGGTCGCCTTAGTTACAATTTCAATAGCCTTTTGTAACGTCGTCCCAGAAGCCATAATTCACACCAAACACTTAAAAATATTCAATTTTCACAAAACGAAGTTATGCTGACACAAACTGTCAAAAATGGGTGCTCTCGAAAAAGGCACTCGTAAATCAACACCACCAACAAATATATAAAGTTTAATCCACCCTATCAGCCAAAATTACAGTCTTTTCCAAAGGGTTAATCTGACAATAACTTATTCGCTAATTCTCCAATTTTTTTCGTATTATTTGTCATACCCCAAATCGTAGACGCATGACGTCATGCGGTTGTGTTTGTGGTGCGTTCACATCGAACACAAAACTAATTTTTAATAACTTTTGTATTTTTAAATTAAAACTCAAAAGTATATTATAATAATTTTGCTCAATTAAAGGTTTAAAATTTTAATAATTATGTGATTCACGGCGATACGTAATCATGACGTAATATTTATTCAGGGGGAAATTTTTTTAAATCTGAAATTATCGCGGATACAAATGTCAACTTATCTCAGTGCCGTGCGAGATAAGGTGTTTTTGCCCTCTCGTCCTTAATTTTCTATTCCTTTGGAGTCATCGTCACATTTGCCGTTCTTCGCTTGGCCTAACGTGGGACCATTCCACTAAAAAAAATCGCTCGACAAAAAGAAAAGAAACCTGATCTAGCTAAAAATTTCTTTTATTGAAATAATTTATTGTTCAAGTGTTACATAAAACCAATGTCAAAACAAATTAAATAAAAAATTAACTCCTTACAATACTTTGCAGTGGCCCATTAATTACGTTATTAAAATGACTACCATCCCAATAAACTTTACCGCAGTGTTCGCATACATAAAATAGGTTAACCTTTTCTAACATTGAAGTAGGAACGGCATCTACTTGAATCCTACTACCTGCTTTGGTTGTACAAAGACCAACATCCACGTTCTCGTCCGAACCTGTCAACACAAAAATTCTTAGCTTAACAAAAGTTCCGTCTTAATTTTTTTGATCATTTACATAATTCCCACTTCTTGGTAGAATATCCAGTCGGTGGGCCGGGATGGTCGTCATCATAATCTTCCTCGCTCGAAAAACCAGTGGCTACATCATAGCTATCTTCGGAAGGATGTTTCCTCAAACTCAGACTCGATTTTGCGAGGGCGTTCATCGTCGATTTCGAAAGTTTTATGAAACTATTGCTATTGCATTCCTAGCAAGTTTGAAAAGATTTAAAAAATAAACGACCAGATTAGAGTCATAAACTCACTTGACACCGACTAAAGACGTCGTCCTTGGTCACCACTACTTTGTAATAATCCAAAACTTGTTTCAATTGTTCGTCACCATTGTCGGACACTACTTTAAAACAATAACCCGGCGAAACACAGCCATACAACTAAAATAATTTGATTTAAAATTTTCAAATTACAATCAATTGAAAAAACAAAAACCTTATCAAAAATGCTGCCTTTGGTTAAAATAAAACGATTCTCGTCCATAGCGAGCCGGACGCACTCCATGTGCTCATCATTATTGTTAACAATTGCCGTGTCGATTCCACATCGTCGCAACGCAGTCCCCAATCCGTGCAACATGTTGTCGCAAACAAAACGCACATCCTGGCTGGTCACCGAATTGGAATGTGGACTCGGCGGTTGAGCAATCACCTCCGATTCAGTTTTTTTCTATAAAAAGTGCTAATTATCTCCAGAAAAACGAGAGAGTACCGAAAATGACCCACCTGCTTCTGTTTTTTATTTTTGCTCTTGTGGTACTTGGAAGTGGTCATGAGTTGATAACAAGTGTCGTGAAAGGGATAGCCCTGTTCTTGACAGCAATTTTGAAACGTGTCATATATTTCGATTAAACAGTAAGCGTCTAGGGCGGCGTAAATCAACTGGCTATTTCGTAACGGTCGATTTTCCCAATTTGAAAATTGGTCAGATTTATTAAGGGGTTTGTTGAAGCACAACTGAACCAGGGTATTAAGGCTAGGTCCGCCCGAAACGTCGGCTATAAAATTACAATTTGAAGACTAAAATAAAAATAACGAAGTAGGAGGCTACACTTACCCGAGTAAGGAAGGGTTACTTGATTGCTTTTGTCAAAGTGCTTCCATAACGACAACAAATCTAAGAAACCCAATTGTTGGATGAATCCCAGACGAGGTAAAGATTGCTTTATCATTGTAATATCGCTAGAAAAATTAAAACCTGGAACAAGAATTTTATTGGAATAAATAAATAAAAACTGAAAAATCAACTTTAACTTACCTAATTTTAAAATATCACAGTTGCTAAACAAAACTTCATTAAGTTTTTGCCACAGATCGATAAATTCGTCCGAAGCAAGGTTGATGATGTCGAGAATGAAGACAAAGTTCCTGGTGGCAATTTGCATTAAAGCCAGTTCGTTTGTGCTAATACCAAAACTTGGTTTCCACTCACAGTCGATTCCCACAATATTAACGTCCTAAAATCAAAAATAGAGTTAATTCTATCACCGCCATACGGAAATGCTTTTTGCTTACATTCAAACCAATGTAAATAAAATGTTCAAAGGTACTGTAATCGTTGACGATTTTAATGGTGTCAAACGGTAACGAAAATTTATAATAATCGGTAGTTTTTGTCGCCTCACCTTCGTTCCAGTTCTCTTCGACGGGATATTTACTGTACTGAGCCTGCTGATGTCTAGGTAAATAAAAAACATTAACCATAGTTAAACTTTTATGTTCCCAAATGCTTTTCTTACCTATCGTGGTCGGGATTATCGTGCAGCATTCGAACCGAGTGTGGCCAATCCGACCGTTCAATCTGATAAAAGTGCGCCCACTTTAACGCTTCTTCGGCATCCCCATATATTGCCACTTCGGAGACAAGCAACTTCTGTAAATGCCTTTCGTCCCTTATAGCCTCTTTGACCATTTCCTCCCAACTTTCGTCGCCAAATCCATTTTGTACGTAACGTTTGTGAAGCAAAAATTGTAGAGCACCCTCGTTGCGGCGCCTGTTCAAATTTGGGGTGGAATCGCTTGACAAACGGTACATTTTAACAAAACGCGAAATCAGTTTTCGGAATGGCTTATTATATAATTTGTTCCACTTTACTTCAGGAATTTGCAATCTCCTAAATACAAATAAAATTAAAACACAAGAAATCAACAAGACAAAAACAGAAAATGTCTTACAAAACTATCGGCTCCAAAGAACTTCGTACACTCGTGTGCTCTCCCAGAATGTTGTCCAAGAACCTAACCAACAGCATTCGATGGTGAGGACTTTCGTTCAAAAACTCGTCAACACAAAACAGTTTATCTTGTAATAACAACGGCAATAGAAACTCCTCGATTCCGAACTTGTTTTGAAGTCTTAACAGGATTGCACATTGACTTGCCTACAAAAAATGTAGTTTTACAAAATAATACTAAAAAAAGAAAACCGCTTACCTCTTTATATTCCTTCTCTTTGATCATGTAATTAATGCGATCCAAAAACATATCCGAATGTTTCTCCATCTCGTAAACAAGAGCAACCAGTTTCATCAAATCGAAAGAGCGCTGTTGGCGCACAACGTTAAAGGCGGAAATTTTTATTTCGGTGGTGAGTAGGGAAGGCTGAATTTGATCGTTCAATTTTGCTTTCCAATTTTTAAGTTCGTCTATAATGAAGTAGGCGAGCGACTTAGGCTTTCCGTCCTTAAAATCTTGACAGTTGTAGGCCAGTAGTAGGGCCTCTTCGTAGACGTTTGAGCACTGGTCGAAACGATCGTGAAGCATATTGATAATAGCCGGACTCTTTTTAACTGCAAAGAGAGCATTGAGAACATATTCCTGAATATAAAAAGTTCCATCTGAACTTACGCATGTTCCAGTAATTGCGAAGATGGGCCAACCAGTTGTAAGTTTCCGTGTTCAGATTTAGATTTATTGTAATAACCCCACGCGAAATTCCATTATCGTTGGTTTTAGTGGTCGAAACATTGCGGTTAATCGGCATACTGCTGCTCGAACTGGGAGATGTCCTCATTCGGGGTACATAGAATTTCCTACTACGATCCATGGCTTACTTATCAAGTCGGTTTTACGCAAATAAACACTTTCTCGTAACGGACATGCACATTATGCAAGAGCACACAAAATTTAAGGAAGTAATTGTGACAAAATAAAATAAATGCAGATTCTAACCTCACCTTTTGTGATTTTAACACAAACAAACCCTAACTCCGGAACTTATACAAGGACATGCAACTCGACGAAACACTTAACAGAAAATTAATTTAAAAATCATAAAATTACTCACACAATCTCGTGTAAAATTTAAATTTAATAATATACGTCACGTTGACGAGTCGTGACGTCACGTCATAGTGAATTTCTCGCTCCAGGACCGTAGCCGAAATGTTGGTTGGTAATAATATAAAAAAATTTTATTTGCATATTATTTTACTTTATTTAAAAAAAAAAACCTAAAACTTTTAATTGAGCTTCACGGATGTAAAAGAATGCGGAACTTAAATAATAGTGGGGGCGATTTTTACACAAATTTAGATAAACGCCTGATTGGAGACATCCGAGCAGCTCAACTTACTTACACAATTATTTTTTCACATAAACAATTATAATGAAAACAGTTTAACATTTTGCACATTCAAAATTCTTCTAAATTAATATCCACAGAATAAAGTACGACTTGCACACTAATATGCTTCCCCTTCTTCAAATTCTTCTTCGAAGTTCCGAGCAGTAGTGCTGCCGTTATGACTGTTATCTGGTTCATATTTTTGTTCATCCTGATCGTCTTCGTACTTGACGTGCGCCTGGGTGTATGTTTGAGTGTGATACTGGGAATAGTCGGGATAATCTGAAAAAATCAACAAATTAAGTGACTCCCTCAAAAGAAGAAAGGAAAAATGTCGGAGATTTATACTACCTAATAGTCAAAACTCAACGACTAAAGGCCCTGAAAATCTCGCGTTTTACTTTTGCAACAAATTAAGTAACTGCCACACCACCACGACATGAAATGAGAAATGATGATGGCGGGCGGAAGTCGATGAAAAATGAAAGAATGAAAAATTGTTTTTACGTTTTGTTGCGGTTTTTAAAAAAGTAAGGGACTCACCGTCCAAGGGTTCTTCTTTGATACGGATTTCGGTACCTTCGTCGCTCTTGATGTATTCCAATCGTTCGCCACGTTCTCTATCGCGCCTCTCTTTCTTTTCTCGTTTCCTTTCGCGATCCCTATCGCGCGATTTGGAACGGCGACGTTTACGCTCCCTGTCACGTTCGCGATCCCTAAAATTTGAAACGAAAAAATTAGTATGAAAGCCAAAAGTCCAATAAGAAAACTCACCTATCCCTTTCTCTTTCCCTAGGCCTGACTTCGACTTCTTCGATCTCCTCGTTCCGTACTCTTTCCCTACTTGCACCACGTCTAGTACGTTTTCTATCTTTGGAGCGCGAACGACTTCTCCTCCTTCTTTCTCTTGATCTCGAGCGTCGTCTTTCCGGACCCCTCTCTCTTTCGCGATCCCTACCTCTCTCCTCGCGTTCACGCTCCAGACGATAACGTTCGCGTTCCCGTTCGTTGTCTTCGCGACCCGAATGTTTGATATTAACGTCCGGACCGCCTCGCCTAGTACCCCCTAACCCGCCACCTAAACAAAAAAAAAACATTTAAATATTTCTTGGAAATTTTATACAATCAAGTTTAAACTTACCCAAACGTCTTGGTAACCAACCCTTGACCGTTCTTGCTCTTTCCACGTCAACCAAAACTCTACGACCGTCAATTTTCTTACCATCCGCATGTTTATATGCAGCTGTAAACACAATTTTACAACATCCTCAAAAAATGCACAACAAAAACTTAAAAAAATAAGAGAAACAAATTTTTCTGGTTTTATGAGACAAAATTACAGGATTTTGAAAACGAAAATCGCGCGGCAAAACTTGTAACAAATCGAGAAGACTTGGATTAAGATGAAACAGACAAAATACTCACTTTTTTTATATCGACGAAGGAGCAATTTTGAATCAAAAAATCCGATAATGCTCAGAATTGAATTTTAGGAAATCGTGGCGGATTTCAAAGCTGACGATTGTAATACTTCGATGTATTTACCTTATTATTACAGATACGACTTTGGTTAATCGAATAAATTGTTTGCAACGAAACAACGATTCAAATTGCGTCGGTCGGCTTGCAAAAAAATTCCTTTCGTTTAACCTCAACTGCATCTCAATAGAGCACCCTGTATATCCGTTGTAAAATTGAGTGACTGAAAAATGACTTCCATTCAAACAGTTGGAAAATCAAAAATGAATCCTTTCATTCTCTCTCTCGCAATAGAAGCAAACATATTTTATGGCAAAAAGTTATAGGCCGATGAATTAAAAATTAGCATTACTGAAGGGCACAGCAACGTCGCAAAAATGTAAAATAAAAAATCTAATTAATTTTATAGGCAATTTAAACAGAAAATTAAGAAGAGTAGCAAATCGAAATTTGTCCTCTTTAGCGATGAAAGAGAAGGTAAATGTTTAATTTCAAACGTTTTAATAAGCACCCTCGATGGGTAGCTCAAGTTTCCACTGGATACACAAAACTTACTAAACAAACCGAACCCAAAAGGACCTGCAAAAGTGTATTAGGTATATAGAAAGTAATATACCTACCCGATTTTTTACTTACGTAACGCAACGCATGAGTAACGAACGAAAAAGCAGGAAGTTCCACTATTTATCTTTTACTTTAGTTCATTTTTTTAATTACCTGGTGCGCAATTACTTACTTCGCGCGCAAAAACCTCAATAATTAAAAACACAACAAATTTTAACAAAAAAGAAGTCACAAAAATATAAAATAAAAACTTTTCTGTTGTCAACAAGAGAAAATTTCTTTTTTTTTTAATTTTGACTGGTAAAGTTGAATTGAGTGTGAATATTTTTGACAAGCTTTTTTTCAATTAAAAAAATTTAAAACTTAACCCCAACAAACAAAATACGATTATTTGTATGTAGGGTTCTTACCGCACATACAAACCTATATAGCCAGCAAAAAGTGGAAGTATGGGGCAAACGGCACTAGTTGCCTGCAGCTCGGACTGTATAAAAAAATAAGAAAAATTACATATTAATTTCATCGGATCACAAATTATAACACTTGTCGTAAATTTTTTGTGGTTGCTGGCTACATATAAAAAAACTAATAAAATGAACAAAAAATCGGGGAGTTACAAAAAAATCTGCTAAAAACGCGAATCAAACCGACGCTCTTTCATTTTTCCATTCGCTCAGTCTTCCACATTTACAAATTTCGAATTTAACAAAAGAGCGTCCGTTTGAATGTTTTTCCATGTAAAATAAATAAAAGTTTATATAAATCACCGGCATACTCACAATGCATATCTCTCTCGTGTTCATACTCTATAAAAGCATACCCCCTGGGTTTACCATTCACCGTGTTGTGAATTAATACAATCTGAAAGAAAACGTAAGGTATTAATTTTGACGTTACAATCATTAAACAATGTAATCTAGCTGGCATGTAATTTTAAATGCAACAAACAGGTAAAAAAAATATGCCAGGGAATTGCTCGATTTACCTGGGTTTACATTCGCTTTGACTTATGTAAAGAAGTCGGCGAGAACAACGCCAGGAGCAGTGTTGTAATATTTTCAATCGCTTTTTAAATTTCGAGAAAAAAACTTTTCTGTGTGATCTGGTCAAAGTTACAACACTGACAATAAAAGTTCATTATATTTGAATAGACAAATGTAACTTGTCTAGCAGTTTCAAATGCATCCAGACATTCGAAAAGAATAAGACAAGTTTTGTTTGTTTTACCTGGGTTTACATTCGCAGCGACCCATTGATTGGGATCGTACGAGAACAACACCAGGAAATCAAGTTACATCAATTTCAAAATAAAACTACTTACTTTTTTAATTGGTCCGTAAATTTCAAATTCTCTTCGAAGTTTCGACTCGGAAGTGTCATAATTAATCCGCGCTACATACAAAGTTTTAAACGGATCGGTGGTAATATTGGTTTTGGAATTGGGGTCCCAAACTGCAATTTCTTGTTCCAGCTTGTACGCAACCTGTTCGGCTCGCTCCCTGCGACGTCTTTCGATACGTTCCTCGCGAGTTTCCACCCTCGTAGGCGGTGGAGTGTCTTTAGGGTCCTAAAATTTCGACATTGTATTCTTGACTATTGTAATTTGTTCAACTTACCTCAAATTCGGACAAATATTTACCCACGCCAGCGTAGCCATGACCCTTCTTTTCGTGGGGTAATTTACTCGCCGGTGGTAAATATGGAATTGGATCGCGCGGGGCGAAGAGTGCCAACAAATTCGGTGGCAAAAATTGTGTCATTTTATTACATTTAACTCGAAATAGTTAATTTGCAATGGCGTCAATCGCGTTTGGTTCCAGTCCGCAATGTTACGTTCACAAATACTTTGCTATCAATAGGCAATACTGGCCAGTGTTACCACTCTTAAATCACTTTTAAATCAAACATGTACCAACAGAAAATAAATTAGCTGAAAACAGAATCTTCTTCTGAACATAAACTAATGTAATATAAATAGCAAATGTAAAAAGCGATACCAACATTTAAATATGTATATAAATACACAGACTGTTTGCATAATAAGAGATTAATAACTTAAAAAAAATAATTTATTGGTTTGCTAATCCGCTCCTGAAATCCATTTAAAAATGAATCTAGTGGAAATCTGTTTTATCGATATCAACATTTTCAAAATGTCATCATTTCGAAAAGTTCAAAAATAGCAGCTAAAACGTGCAACGGTAGTGGGTGGTCGTTTAGAGCAAATTCTCAAAATAAAAATCCAAAATAGAATGAAATATTGACCAAGCCCGTTATCTAACCTCAAAATTTTCTAGCTGGGTTTTTTAAATTAAAATGGTCTTGACATGTCGAATACAGAAGTTGCTGGAAATTGGAAAGAACCTCACGTTTAGGACCGAAACAAGTCAATTCGGTAACGCCAAACTATTACGGAATGGTTATCGAAATTTAAATAGTCTTGCAGAATATAGAAATTGCAGGTTATCTGTCTTCCGATGCTTTCACACTTCCAGGGAACCGAGATGTGCACAAGCCAAATTGACACCACAAGAGGTGAGTTTTTAAATTTTGGCTTACTTTAAATATATCGCAATTTCGTGACGTCCCTCTCTGAGAATTGTAATTTATTGTTTACATTGTGTGATTAAAACTCAAATATTTACTTAATTACCTAATCAAAAAAGTACAATCGCATAATACTTTAAATTTTATGATGCTTTGGGTCCAGGGTTTCCTTCTGTCTTAGTTTTTAGAAGGCTCGAAGGTTTAATTCCGTCTCAACATGTAATGTTCGACTAAGAAGTAGGCCTGTCTGTCCAAATCGGTATTAGTTGATTTGCTAATTTTTCCACATTTACGACTGTATTTACATTTTTAAATAAATATAGCAAGCACCTATAATCCCTATGCAAATCGGACGTCATGTAATTACCTCAAAAGCTTAACGAAACTAATTTATTTATTAGTTTTGTCAAGATAACTCGCCACAAAATTGTTTGAAATATTTCACCACTTCATTTAGTTGTTCCTATCGAGAGTGGAATGATGGTACTTAAAGTTTTCTTCATGGTCACGCTCGCCCTGGTGAGTAATTTTACAGCCATTCCGAATCAAGTGGTCACTTGATGTGGTTACGAATCACTGAATCACTTGAGATGGAACGACTCTCGACGAAAGAAAACAATTTTGTAGTGGAAATGTTTTTAGAGTTTGAGTTTGGTCGATGCCGATACCAAGCCGATTCGTTGGGGAGAAATCGACACCATCCAGCGTTTAAAGCGCGAAACATCTGTTCAGAGTTTGGATATGTACCCGCTGATGTTTATTGATTCTATTGTGAATCTGCTCAAAACAACCTTGACGCGCTTCACTGACCAGTTTGTAATTTCGACGAGAAATACTTTCTTGGCGTTTTTCGATTCAACAGTTTCGGGTTTGACGAAAATCACTACTCAAGTAGAACCTCCCGAAGCTTTGTCGTCTATAACGTCGCACACCCTCAATACTTTGCTGAAAAGAGGCATCTCTTATCTGATCTATGTACGGGACACCGTCAAAAACTTTTTTGATGTTTTTATCAGCGAAGGAAACAGGAGGGTGGCTAGATCTGTATCTCCGGAACTAGTCGATCAGAATCAATTGAGAAGGTTTCTGCTCAACATGGTGAACATTATTGCGACCACCGCATCGCTTTTTGTGCCACCCGGATTTTATCCCATTGTGGCCATGATACAGGGAGCCGTCATCGACCTCATCGGTCGCACGTTTCCTGCTCAATTTTAAATATTTTGAATTTTTACTTTTAATATGTAAAACCTTTGTAGTTTATTAATAAAAATAAAATTTACAGAATTTAACATTGTTTTTGATGGACACGTTGAACTTTCACCTTGATTTAAACAATTACTGGTTAATTTTTAAAGCTTTTTCTTCTGCGTTTAGGTGGATCGTGCTCTTTGTGCCAACGAATTTTCCCATGAATTTAAAGGTGGCTACGCCGTTAAGGCGTACGATACGAATCAGTTGTCTTCTAACAATCCGATCGAGGACACCCATGCGGAAGCCACATGTTTACTCACCCAGGGTAAGGAATTTGATACCAAGCTGGATTTATTTGCAATCAATCAAAATAATCGTCTGAAGTCTGCGATATCAATGCATTTTCTTGCTTTTAGGCAGCTTTTTCGGAATTTTTGATGGACATGGTGGAAGCGCTTGTGCTCAAGTCATAGCAAAACGCTTATTGAATTATTTGGCTGCAAGCTTATTATCTAGGGAACAGTTGAGGGCTTACGTAGACTCGCAACGATCGACGAAGCCAATCAAACTGCTTGAGTATTACAACGATAACGTGCAATTCGTGGAAGATTTACGGCACCTTTACGCTAACAATTTTATGGAATACATTAGTGAATTGGCCGAGGTAATAATTTTTGCTCGTGTTGTAAACGATAGTAATAATTTTTATTACATAGGAAAATTACAAGATGCCCGTCGAGCTGGCTTTCGAAAGGGCTTACTTTCGTTTGGACGAGGACTTGTCGAGAGAAGCCTTACCGGACGGTAACGGCATTGTGAATAGAAAAACATTATCTGTTGCAATGTCAGGTGCGGTTAGTTGTGTTGCTCACGTGAACGGACCAAACCTTTACATCGGCCACGTGGGTGACTGTAATGCTGTTTTGGGTGAGTTTGTAAGTGTAATTTTATAGAACTTGTTTGTATCTTTTGTGTTCGTTTTGTTCTGTAATATTGTATTCGACAGGTTGCTTGACGGATTCCAACATGTGGGTTCCGAAAAAGTTGACTACAGAGCACAACACTTTCAATCAAGGTGAAGTGGATAGAATACTGCAGGAGCATCCTAAGAGCGAAAGCAATACGGTAATACGAATGGAACGGCTGTTGGGTCAGCTGGCGCCTTTACGGGCGTTTGGCGATTTTCGTTACAAATGGAGCAAGGATTTGATGAACGAAGTGGTGGTCAAAACTTTTGGCGAGAAAAGCGTACCTCCCAACTATCACACGCCGCCGTACTTAACGGTAAAACCGGACGTTATCCATCATCGTCTTACGCCTCAAGACAAATTTTTGGTTGTAGCGTCCGACGGTTTGTGGGATTTTGTGTCGAGTTTGGAGGTTGTACGATTGATTGGCGAACACATGAGAGGGAAAGTTACTCTTACCCCTTTGAAACTTCCACGCAAAACCATAAAGGTTGCAGATATTAACGATATGTTGATGCAACGCAAGGATGGTTTGGATACCAAACCTAAGGATCGTAACGCGGCCACTCACCTGATAAGAAATGCGTTAGGTGGATCCGAGTTGGGGGTGTTACATAGCAAATTGTCTGAAATGTTGAGTTTGCCGCAAAACGTGAGCCGACTGTTTCGTGACGATATAACGATAACCGTTATTTATTTTGATTCCGAATTTTTACGTCACTGTCCGTCATAGACCAAATCGTGGAAGCGCCATCAAAAGTGCCATAATTTTCATCTACTTATCACCCTCGGTTCCTTATTAATTATAACTTGTGTAAATAATGAAATGGTGCAAATTTAATTTTAAATAAAAATTCGACAGTTTTGTCTAATTTATTTTGAATATGCTTATTTTTATTTGCTGTTTAATTTTATATTATCGCCAGTTGATTGGTAGTTTCTACTCAATGAACCACCATTGACTGGAAGATAAATATTCCTTCCTTATCAACTAACAAGAAAATAAATTTGAATCGCGAATATTTCACATGGGCGACATGGTCATTTTCCATTTTGTTTTACATTTTTTGTTACTTAAATAAAAAACAATTGAATCAGTTGACAGTTGCTCAGTGCCGTTTTGCAGTTGCTCTGATTGTAATTTTGTTTAATTAATTATTCGTATAAGTGATTGTGATTGATTAGTGTCAACGGAATCACCGCATGGATGATCGACAGGTTAGCTATACTGAAATATATAATTTTTTTATCTGCAAATCCACTTGACGATTTTCAGGCACTGTCACAGTGGGTAGTTGTCAATATTATTCTAAGAATGCAGAAATATTTTTTTTAAGACTGCAGTACTAAATTTTATGAAACTCCGCATTTCCCAATAGTTTTTAGGCAAAATCAAAAATGTACTATAGAATTAAACGGAGTGAATTTGCTTGTTTTCGGTCAGTTTTTCTTCGTGAAGCGTTTCATGACACCTAATAAAAATTATTTATTTTAAAAAATTGTAAGCACTTGGGCTTTGCTAAACATCCTAACTGCTTTAGTCATTTGGATAGTAAAAATGTATTAATGGTGCAATTAACCGCACCCGATGGAGGCAGCCTTGAGGTCTAAATGCCGAAACCTTTTTAACATTTGTCGAACCGACAAAGTGTAGATTCTCCACATTCAACCAGAGGTAAAATAATTTCATCCTGCTTTTTTTGATCATAAATAATTTTTATTTGCGTAAATATCTAAGCGTTGTTTTAACAATAATAATACTGCATAAATAATTTGTTAAATTATACAAAAATTTAATAGTTGTATCCTCGTGCTGGAGGTACGTATTGATTGCTGGGACGATATTGTCCGCTGTTATCGCCCTGGAAACTTCCGGCCGAGTTGAGAGACCGCAAGATAGCTTCTGGGATTGGTGGTGGAGTTGGAAGATGGGCTCCGACTGGATGGAAACCGTTTTCGTCGGCGGTGTAGGTGATGGAATATTTAACTCCATCGGGTCCGGTGTAGGAGTATCCTCCGTGAGCGGTAACGGCTGGTCCCTCGGGTCCTGGAGCGTTTGGATGTCCTTCCTCGTTGACGGATATTCCGTTTCCGGTTTCGTAATTGTATTTATAATTTCCGTCGCCGTTGTTGATGTTCTCGTAACGAAGGATTGGAATGAAGGCACCGCCGCCGCCGCCACCGGAGTATCCACCGCCAGATTGATAATTGTAACCGCTCAATTGACCGCTCAAGGCGATTCCGACTACCATGGTTAATACAATCTGAAAGAAAAAAATGTTTAGAAAAATTCGAAGCAAAAGCACAAAGCACTTACAGCGATTTTCATTTTGATTTATCTTATTTTACACAAGAAGGAGAACTGTGCATAAATTTGCTTGATCGTTATAATTTATATACCTCGAGCGGGTGTTGTGCCCCTCCAAAAATAATTGATGAAGACGTCGATCGGTATTTTGTATTAGAATATTTGCAATCCAGATCTTAGGGACGAGTCATGATGTGCATTTTAGTTTTTGCTTTTAATAAAAGAGAGAGAATAATTGCGGGTGAGCCGAAGAGAAAGGTGGATGATGATGTGTAATAATCGTATAAATGCTCGTGGGTTTCAAGGATTACACAATAATTATAATACAGACTCATCTAGCTCTAAACAAAAGTGGGCCATTTTTAATAAAACAAAAGTACTTAACAATACAATCCAAATTCTTCGTGATTTCGGCTACCTTGATAATTCGCCACTACGCCCTTATTGTTATTGTTGAGAAATTTACACAAGAATTTCGTTGCTGACCCTCGAACTTCCTGTTGTCTTGTCCTTTTCAATTCTTTCTTTGTTTCTAATTAATTTTGTTCGTTTCTTGAATTTTTACTTTTACGATAAAAGCAAAATTATTTATGACGGAAGATAAGTACCAATAAATTAATGGTTGATGAATTGTTTCAAGGACCAGAATTCTGACAAGATTAATGGAGAAGCCTTTTGTGGCTTAGCCTGAAGTCTGTTCGGAGTGTAGGACGAACGATTTGTAGGTGAAAATCGTCTTCTTAAGTAAAACTTGAGTTGCAGTAGCTGCGAGGTGACAGCCCACGTTTTAAACACATTTTCTACGAATCCACCCGTTAACTTTTATGACATTGGGGTGAAATTAATAGCATCTGATTATTGGGGTGAGATTGACCGCCTAGTTTAATTTTAAAATAATCAAAGATCTTCCTATGCTATTTACATACGGGTGTCCTCGTGACCGTGGAGAACCTTTAAAGTGTTGATAAAGGACACTTTTCTATGACAAATTTTCAAATAAAATTTTTGTCGGAGTCCAAACCCTTGGAGAAGGAGGTACTCTCTTTTTAAAGCAATTTTTTGAATTTTTGATTTAAAACGGCCATAGCTTCGATATTACTGACTTTTAGGTTTAACGAATTAGAACTTTTTCAAAGAGCGTTTGCTTATCTACAAATTAGCTTATAACCCTTTATCGTGTAGAATCGACGGATTTCGAGTTATAAATTAAATTAAGGGAAAAAATGTTTAAAAAAATCAGGTTTTATTTTTTTTACTTTTCTTGCGAACCCCGTATCTCTTAAACGATACGTTTTAGAAAAAAAAATGACGGCTTAAACCGGATAGGGAATTTAACGGGCTACAATTTTGGTCAAATACATTTTTTTGAGAAACCAACCGTTTTTGCAGAAAGTGTGAAAATAATGAACAAAGTGTAGGTAATCATTTGTTTATTTTTTTCTTTTTTAATTTCTTAATTAAAAAATTTAATTAAACCGGATAGGGAATTTAACAGGCTACAACTTTGATAAAATAAATTTTTTTGGGAAACAAATCGTATTTTCAGAAATTCTGAAAATACTGAAAAAGCTGTTGGTAATTGTTATTATTTGTTTACTTTTTTTTTAAATTTTTTAATTAAAAAATTTAATTAAACCGGATAGGGAATTTAACGGGCTACAACTTTGGTCCAATAAATTTTTTTGGAAAACCAACCGTTTCAGCAGAAATTCTGAAAATTTGTTCACTTTTTTTGTTTTTTAATTTTTTAATTAAAAAATTCAATACAATCAAATAGGGAATTTAAAGGGCTACAGCTTTGGCCAAATAAATTTTTTTGGGAAACTAACCGTTTTAGCAGAAATTTTGAAAATAATGAACAAAGTGTAGGTAATTATTTGTTTACCTTTTTTGTTTTTTAATTTTTTAATTAAAAAATTTAATTTAACCGCATAGGGAATTTAACGGGCTACAACTTTGGTCAAATACATTTTTTTGGGAAACCAACCGTTTCAGCAGAAATTCTGAAAATAATGGAAAAACTGTAGGTAATTATTTGTTCACTTTTTTTGTTTTTTAAATTTTTTATTAAAAAATTTAATACAATCGAATAGGGAATTTAAAGGGCTACAACTTTCGTCAAACAAATTTTTTTGGGAAACCAACCGTTTTCGCAGAAATTCTGAAAATAATGAACAAGGTGTGGGTAATTCTTTGCTTACTTTTGTTTACAATAATTACTTGTTCATTATTTTCAGAATTTCTGCAAAATTGGTTGGTTTCCCAAAAAAATTTATTTGACTTGTAGCCAGTTAAATTCTCTACCCGATTTGGGCTGTCAGTTTTTTTTTAAAACGTTCCGTTTAGGAGATACAGGAGTCAGCAAGAAAGGTAACTTTTTCTAACATTTTTTTCCTTAATTTACTTTATAACTTGAAATCCATTGATTCTAGACGATAAGAGGTTATAACCTAATTCGTAGATAAGCGAACGATCTTTAAAAAAGTTCTAATCCATTGAGTCTAAAAAATCAATAATATCGAAGCTATGACCGTTTGAAATTAGAAATGAAATTTTATTTGAAAATTTGTCTTAGATAAGTGTTATTTATCACCACCTCAAAGGTTTTCCACGATCACGGGAACACCCTGTATATATTTTTTTGTCAGTACGGGTCCGCGGATGAGAGGTGAACAATTTGATCTAATGAAAGAAATTATCAAAAAATTGGTAACTATCACCGATACTCGGCGGCTTAGCATCATGAAATTCTAGGGAACAGTTGTGTCCGGCTATAGTGAACTAATTTCAAAGTCCCGCCAAAAAACCAATAGGACAATGGTACTCTTGGTTATAACGGATCAAATTTTGCATTTTTCCCAATATAAAAAAATTGAATTAAATTATATTTTTTTGGTCGAATCGTTTTTTTTTCTTTCGAGAAGGTTGAGGTACGTTATAACCGGATATCACTGTATTAATTAATTATAGTACATTCGATAACCATTCATTGAATTAAAAGAGTTAAAATAGTAACTTAAGTGTTGGCTTTGTTTCTAAATTATTTCACTTTCATAGAGGCAGTGGCGGCTAGCGAGGAGAGGACGATCAGGCGCCGCCTTTCTGAAACAATAGGTAAGTAATTATTTCAGCTTATTTTTTACTATTGGGTCTCACGTCGGGATAATCTAAAACTTCTCGAAAAAATAATGAAAATGTTTTTATTTATGATATTCTGAAAAAGTCAGAGTTTCAGAGTCCTTCGCTCTGTGTAACGGCATAGCGACTTCTTCTTTTTCTTTAGAAGGGTTTTCTTGGCAGATACATCGATTGTTTGCCATTGCCTTCCGAAATGTTTACTTTGTCCAGGCTTGAACCGAGGATTTTGGTTTAGCAGTCGACACGTGTAAGCCCCAAACCGTGACCATCTTCAGTAATGGACACTTGGGATCCACGAGACTAAAAGAAAATCCCAATAAAAGAAATTTTACTTATGAAGAGAACAAAACTCAAAGGAAAGATATAAGAGGAAAACAACAAAATTATTGCCAGTCCAGATCTAGATTGTATTAAAACAATGGCGTAGCGTCACCGGAACACAAGAGGGGGTTCGCCTTCAAAATTATTACAAAATTTACATTTTATAACATGGAAGAATTACTATCTAGTAAAGACGCTAATAGGGTTTGATCTGGTGGAACTCTGCCTAACGGGGGGACCCTACAGCGGAGCCCTTTTTAAATAATAAAAAACAAAAAAGATCGAATATTGGCAAATGCTTTTGAAAAGATCAGAATGCGAGAAACAAATGAAAGGAATCCTCGATCATTGGAGCAATATAAAAGTGCACACTTGTTATTTGGCCCGTGATTGATAAACTGCGAAGTTTGACTAATCGTTATTGCATTAACATAGTTTAAAAAAACTTTCTACAATAATAATAATTATTACGAAGCACACGACAAGCGGTAGAGTCGGAGCGCCGAAAGGATTCCGTACTGCGTGTGACGGACGGGTCGTTGGATGCACAACAAATTCGGATGCCCGACTGCGCGGTGCAATAATAATAATATCTGTGCCGTAAATTACAATTTAATAAGTGGGTCCGTTACACTCCCTAACTGACCTTTCGCTACTCGGAGCAATAATAATTATTTTACTGTCGGCCGTTTGGCTTTGTTTAAACGAGAATATTATAAATTTTACTTGAAATTATGAACGCGCCCGAGGATTTCGCGCAATCACTTTCCATCTGTAAAAAATGTAAAAAATCCTTGGCTGGATGAGACGGCCGCGTACCTGCTCTTTGTTTGTTTTCCTAATAAATTAATTAAATTGTAAAAAGTGCCTACGAAAAGGTCATCTCTTGAATAAGTGTCGGCAATTAAAGTGCAATATCGATCGCAATAATCGATGAAGGAATATTTAAAACGAGGATAACTAGAGCAAGATTCGAAATATCAAAAGTAATGCCCCGCATTCTCTTTGTGTACTATTTGATAAGTGAGAGTTTAATAAGCAGCGAGCATCGTTTGACCTCGATATCTTCTTATTTGGTTCCACATAAATCAGCTTACGTATTTCAGACTATCCGTAGACTTTTTGTAATAGCAAGTAACGTTCTTGTGAAATTTTGCAAAATTCTCACCGCGCGCTGGAATTTTTTACCTGCCAAACCGACCTCCACGTCGAAATATCGTTCGATCGCGATTTTGCAATGCATTTATTAGACAACGTTAATTGCTCAATAAAAATTGTATCTGCCGATCCCTTCCATTTAAATATCATACCGGCCCGCCGAGTGTGGCTCGATTTTTATCCTTCCTCCGGTATGCGATTCTTTTCTGCAAATCACAGACGAAGCGATGCAAATTCTCCATTCACACCTGCCCGAATTATAATAACTTGCTAATTTTTTGCATAAATTTGCATCGCTTATGATGCAACGTGCCGCCCAATTATTGTTAAACGTCAAGTTCGACTTTGTCGACGGTTTGATTAGCTGCCGAGATAGCTAAAATGTGTTAGTCGTGCTTGTCTGAATGCAAGTGGTCAGGTGGGTGGTCGATTGAGAGACAAGTGCCGATCCTTTTACCGTCTTTCCTACGTGCGAACCGTCCAAAACTTAATTCTTTTAGTTTCACACCAAATTTAAGGAATTCTGCCCGAACCATCTTCTGCAAGAGTAAAAAAAATTTATTTAATAACATCGATGAACAAACGTTTGATCTCTTCCGAAACCGAGAGTTTGCAGTACACCCCCCCCCCCGTGGGTAATTCCACTAGGGAATCTGCGTTACATTAATAATAATTAATTACTGTAGATCACCGTCCATTTAACGCCATGGACTGAAGGAGTAAAGTAAAGACATCAGGACTTGAAGTAAAGATTAGCAGTTATTTTAGGCTGAAGGGCGAATTACAAGGCAAATTTTTGTACAGTTACCCCCCTCCCCCCTCCGGAAAACCTGGGAGAGTTGAAAACTCTAAGGTTTTTCTTCTTTCCTAGGAATTTTCTAAAATTTCATAGGATTTTTAGATATTCTCGGATTTTCTATTTTCTGAAATTTCCGCATTTCATATTTTCTAAGTTCTTATTCTCTGATTTCCTTAGATTTGATTTAATTTTGAGAGATTTTCTAAAATTTTCTACATTTCCTCAGATTTTTCATTTCTTAAGATTTTCTAGAATTTCTATACTTTCTCAGGATTTACTTAAATTTCCTCAAATTATCTTCATTAACATCCCAGATTTCTTCAGTAATTTCCCTCGGGTTAGTCATTGTTTTAGTGGTTCTCAACGTTTGCGTGCAGAGTTTTATGATCTGACACTTATATTTAAAAGAGAGGATCGCTGTAGAACTCTGGTATATAAGTGAAGGGAAATCTAGGAAATCCACGAAAATTTTAGGACATTTTGGGAAATTTTAGGAAAGCCGAGAATATCTTATGAAATAAGAAATCCGAGGAAATGTAGAAAATTCTAGGCTATCTTAAGAAATTAAGGAAATCCTAGAAAACCTTACGAAAAGTAGAAAACTTGAAAAAAAGCAGAAAATCTTAGGAAATCCCAAAAAATCTAAGGAAATCAAATATTTTGAAGAAACTTAGAAATTTTAAGATATTCGAAGAAAATTTAGGAAATAAGAAATTCTAGGAAATGTTAAGAATTGGAAAATCCGAGGAAATGTAGAAAATTCTAGAAAATCTCATGAAATCTAATGGAATTTTAAAAAATCCGACGATATTTTAGGATATAAGAATTATAAAAATAAGAACTTAGGAAGTAAGAAGACGGTCACGGCCTGATGCTTATGTAAGTCCGAGATACTCGGTTCGATCCCGGGCGCAGTAAAAACTTTATTTCTGACCGTCAAGCAGGGCCACCCTAACTACGGGGCTAAATTTGATGAAAAATGGACTACAATTTTTATTTAGTCCTTTATCAGTCCTGAAAAGAATAAAAACTTATTTACGATCTTCTTTGAGGCAGAGGTAATTAAATTATAAGAGTATTTTATACCGGATGTTTCCATGGCCGTGGAAAACCTTTGAGGTGGTAATAAAGGACACTTTTTATTTTTTTACAAAATTTATTTTTTTGTACTTACACCAATTTAATTATTTTCAGAATTTCTGTAGAAATGGTTGGTTTCCCAAAAAAATTTATTTAACTAAAGTTGTAGCCCATTAAATTCCCTATCCGGTTTGTACCGTCAGTTTTTTTCGTCAGACATTTTGTTTAAGAGATACGGGGTTCGCAAGAAAAGTGAATATTTTTAACATTTTTGCCCTTAATTAAATTCATAACTCGAAATCCGTTGATTCTAGACGATAAAGGGTTATAACCTAATTTGTAGATAAGCGAATAATCTTTAAAAAAGTTCTAATCCATTAATCTTAAAAAATCGATAATATCGGAGCTATGGCCGTTTTAAATCAGAAATTCAAAAAATCGCTTTTAAGAGAGGTATCCCCCAAGGGTTTGGACTTGGACAAAAATTTTATTTGAAAAGATGTCCTTTATCACCACTTCAAAGGTTCTCCACGAGCACGAAAACACCCTGTATATAGAGAATGACTTATTTAACAACTTTTGCTTTTTTGTTTACTCTAAAGTTTGTTTCTGTTAAGAGAATCCTTAATTGGATCACAATTTCTCAGTCATGAGGATGCAACTAAAAAGAGAGAAAGAAATAAGAAAATTTTAGGAAATGTAGGAAATATTAGAAAAACCGAGAAAATCTTAAAAAATTAGACATTCGAGAAAATTCTAGGAAATTTTGGGAGATCTTAAGATCGCAGGAAATCTAAGGATATCCCAAGGAAATCTTAGCAAATTCGAGTAAATCTCTTAAAATGTTAGGAAATCCCATGAAATCTTAGAAAATCAGAACAAATTCAGACCACACATCCTTACACAAAGATTAAATCATCTTCAATTGGTTGAAAAACGGACCAATCAAAAATACTGCAAACGCGTTGCCATGGAAACCAATCGTAATTATAACCTAAAAAAAAGTAATAAATGTCAAAGTGACAGGACAGCTTCGGAACAAGAACTGTGGGATTCTATTGGATTGGCCAACTGCGGGGCTTGGGTCAGCTGCTCCCGTGATTGCAGTTGTTTCCATTGACCTTAAATTGCATCTCCTTTTTCATGGTTAATAACAAAAGAATTTTTGTTTCATTATTGGCTGACGCAATAACCTTTTTGATTTTCGTGACGAACCACTTTCGTCGGAGATGATGATTTCCAATGTACACATCGAGAATATTTAACCCACCGCATGTGAGGTGCATTTTTTCGCATGGCGCTTAACTATGCACCGGGCGTCACCCCATCAGGCGCGGCTGCGATTAGATGCACCTTTGATTTTCCAATCGAATTTTATTCAAATCGACAAGTCATTCAGAAGAATATTAATGGGTGCACCTATTAATTTATGACGTAATTTGCGATTGTGTAAAATTAATAACAAAATTCTTCTCGAAACGTTTTATCTAATTTTTGCTTTCGGTATCTAATGAAAAATGCAGAATTTTTCCTGTATGTTTAATTTTATATTCGTATCAATTAATTTGATATGCGGTTAGATAACCACAGTTATTATGCGTTCTTGAAAAGTTGAAAATACCAATTACGATTACCAGTTGAAATTTTACGTAATGCGAGCGTATTTTGTTGGTGTTAATCTGCTTCTGTCGTTGTTGCACTTTTAATTTTATTAATCGTTAATGAATATGATTATTATGAAACGAAGAGTTGTTCCATCATGGGCAATCTTCTCGACCTTGCCCTGCAGGTGATCCAATTTAGCTTCATACATTCCAAAATCGTTAATGTATGTGGTGGTAGGGGGTTTTCGTGCTAATATAAATAGCTAAATCTTTGTGCTTAGTGTCATCATACGAATCATATCTCAAAATGCATCATCAGGTGAGTGCTCCACTACATTTTTTTGTATTCGTCCGATAACTTTATCTTTTTCACTTTTGCAGATCTTCATCGTCTTGGCTTTGGCTACTTTCGCCGCCGCCGGTCGGCTGGATAACCTCTACCTACCACCCGGCAGTTCAGCTCGTGGCGGCTTCGGCGGGGGCGGCTCGGGATCGGCGGGTGCCTACTCCGGTCAAAATTACAACAACGCAGGACCGGCCATTCCAATTTTACGCTACGACAACAACAACGACGGAAGCGGCAACTACAACTATCAGTACGAAACTGGAAACGGAATAAGTGCTCAAGAAAGTGGACAACAGAAAGGTGCCGATAATCAAGAAGCCCACGGTTCGTTCGCTTACACCTCCCCCGAAGGTCAATCCATTCAAATCACTTACGTCGCCGACGAAAATGGTTTCCGTGCACAAGGAGCCCATCTTCCCACGCCGCCACCAATCCCAGAAGCCATCTTGAAATCCATCCAACAAAACTTGGCCGAAGAAGCCCGCGGTGGTTACAAGGATAACGAAGGACAGTACAACGAAAAGAATTACGGCGGCGACAACCAATTCCAACAAAAATATCTTCCCCCAAATCCCCAAGGAGGCTACAGATATTAGACTGCTTCCATTTAGATAATAGATAAATATGTAAATATGCCATGTTTGTAAAGGATACTCATCAGTCAGTAATTTAAATAATAAAATATTTTATATAACCTAGTATTTATTTTCTATGCGTAATCTAGCTTACAATTCCATTTTATTTCTCTACAATCCTAAATGAAGAAAGCTGGGCACAAGGGCATACGAAATATTTCTTTTGTTTTTTTACGATGGAAAGCTGTGACGTCACTACAGTACATATAATTGTTAATTAATCACTTAATTATAATATATGAGTTGCGCAAAAAAAGATGTCAAATGGCTATGAATTATTACTTTTTAATGCGACCTACATATTTCTTAATTTTAAATAAAAAGAAAAAGTTCTGGATCTATTACAAAAAAACACACACATAACTAGATGGTCTAAGTTGTGCGGCCTGAAGGCCGCACTGTAGTACAGCGAAAGCTATATATGTGTTTAGGTCCTCGAGTTTGTTCTAAAAGGAAACCGTAGTAGTCTGAATTTTTTGTTTGTTCCAAATACTCCAGAATACAGATAAGCAAGCAATATACGGACAGACAGACAGACGGAAAATTAATTTATTTTTCACGTCCACCCTGTAGATTTTTATACTATAAATTCAAATAAAATTAATTTTTTGTCTTCCGGCTTTACAGTTGAATCTTACCTACGGATATTGCACAATTTATTATAAAACAAAATTTTGTAGTCGAAAATTAACCGTCAAATCTACTCACTTTTGTTTTAAACGGTGGCGGTGTACGTTGTTGGTGTTGGTGTGTAGTAAATCACTTGAAGCTGCTTTATTATTTCTGCTACCCGGATTTAAATAAATCTAGAAATGGAACAAATAAAAAAACGGTTTTATTCTAGATTTTTTATAAACATTTTGGTGGTTGTTTTGTGACGTAGAACTTTAACATTTTGTTACCTGTCAATCGCGAAGGCGGCGTCACTTGGAAGCTCTTCGCCCAGCGTTGACATTCAACTGGTGGTGGTCGGTGTTTGTGAACAATTAATAAGACACGGGTAAGTAAAATGCCTTTAAGAAAATGTTGAGAATAACTCAGATCGACCGTTGGTTGTTCCCACTTTATTCTACAATTTTTTTTTTCGCAGAACTGCTTGGTGACGTGAAACTGGAATTTTTGGGGCAATAAAAGAGTAAGTTGAAATTTCTTTACATAATTATTTCATGGGCAAGAAAATTGCCTGGGAGATTTCTGTCGATCTTTTTCCCATTTTCCCAAAATTACCCGAGGGTTTTCGTTTATCTCGAAAAATTCCATAACTTTTTTTTCGAAATGTCATTCGGCCATTTTGTGACATAAACAGAATACGTGGCCACATTTAACATTATTTGATTGTCAATTGTTTTTCAACTGTCATGTTAGCGTCTCTTGACAAAAGAGCATCGCAGTTGGCGTCTATTCGAGTTCTGTTAGTTTTCTCTTCGGTTTTACTTCGTTCATTTCTTGAATCTACTTATTTGTGCCGAAATAATCACGCTTACACCTCAACGTTCTTTTCAGAAATTCGTTGTTTAATTTTGGTTGCTACGTGGAACTTCAAGTCAAAGACAAGAGTGACGTCATGGATGGATTTTCATTCAACGCCGCAGTTTTTCCAGAATATTGAGCTGAGGATAAAAGTAAGTCGACAATATTGTTAATTTTGTAACGATTGAAGAGGGGGGCAAGCGTCTACCCGGACGCCCGTGTCGCTACGCCACTGCTTTTTCCAAATTTTTGCGTTAACTACTGGCCTCACTTGATTTATTCCATTTTATACTAACTTCAATTTGGTAAATTTAAATCCAGAGCTGAACTGGGTTTTTTTCAAACGCTGAGTGAGATTTCATCTCCTCGGTAAAAGAATTAACAAATTTTGCTCGTAACTAAAATCTTGCAACTTTTTTTAATACAATCAAAATCTCCTCACTCAACTGTGGTTGTTACCCCTCGATAGATTAATATTTCACTACATGTAACCGATTTAATCTAAAAATTGTTAGTTAAGCCTTCGTAACGCTCCGAAGCTAAACAATTTTTTATTTTTTAAATTATTATTATCATCGGTAAACATAATTCAGATGTTTTGCATTCTCGGGAGTGCAGTTCGAGAGCCACTTTTCCTCCTGTCTTGAAAAAGTAGGGGGAACTTACTCATGAGAGGAAAAAGCAAGGAGTACTTTTATGACCCCCCCCCCTTCTACTCAAATATTATTTTCCTGACTTTTTATACAAATTTGAGGCCACGTCTGCTTGCTGCGATTTAATAAATTTATGAAGCTAAAGATATTTCTTTGTTGCAGGTGAGTGAAATTCGCGTACGAATTTTTGTGAGTAAGCTTGATGGAAGCTTTAAATAGTCGCGGTTCAGTTTGCTTTAAATTTTGAGTGAAAAAGTAGTGTCGGTGTTCATTTAAAAAAATTATTCGTTTACGGTCGTTAAAAATTAGTGAAGGTGTTCGGCACTGTTAGATGGAATCGAGAGAAAAAAGACAGTTATTGCGGCAGGACTACAGTGATAAAGGTAAGTTTAATTAAAAACAACTATGAAAAAATAAATACTTACAGGATTTTGCTTCTCTTTGTAGGTAGGGTCCACTTCGAGGGTTGTCAACAATTAAGGTTAGTCAAAAATCTTTCCCGAGTGATGTAGTAGTGAAATTGTGAAATGTGTTCAAATTACATTTTGCTTTAAATGTAAACGGTGGTTAAATCTAGCAAGGTAAGAAAACTCAGATCAGGAAATTGAAGCGTTTTAACTTCTACGACAGGTAACGGGAATCTTGTTTTCAGGTATTCAAGCTTCTGAAACTAAAATTAAGAACAACCCAGGTCTCCCAGGAGTAAACATCGGCTGATTGGAGTATCCTTTTCTATTGCAAATTGTAGGAACAACTGAAATCTCATAATAATATTATTATTTTTTATTTTAGGTAAATATATTGGACCATTTTTCATATTATATGTGATTAAAAATAAATTAAATGACAGCGCTGTTGTGATCGTAAGTTCAAAATCGATTTTTGTACTATGGGATAAGAACTGGAAATACTTTCGGAAATCTTCATTTAGTAATTTTGTATTTTAATTGCCAGCGCTGCAGTGATCGTAGGTTCGAGATCGATTTTTGTACTAAAAATGTGAAAAACAACTGGAAGCCCTTTCGGTAATCTTCATTTAATAATTTTGTATTTTAATTTTAAGTTGTAAAAAAATAATATTATTTTTTTAAATTTTATTTGTATTTTTCAACACTTTACGAAGGGGATTTAAAATTGTAAATTCCTGAATTAAAAAGCAAATAACATTGAATTAATTTTCATTATGCTAACTTTTGCAAAATGTAAACAAATAAATTTAATAATTCTAAGGGAAGTTGCATTACTTCCACTACAACGCTGAAATTTATCTTTAATCGTTTCACAACGGCAATAGAGAAATTTGATCGTTTTCAAATTCAGGATAACCCATTCCGTTTTACATAGTCTGGGTTATTTTCAGTGCTCCTGAGCTGCAGTCAGTAAAAATTATAGCCGGTTGTTGATTTTATAATTTCTTAGTTTATTGCGGTTTTCTATCTGTTTCAAAACAGAATTTTTCCCTCGGTCAACGCCCATCGGGAGTATTCTTAATATTAATCATCTGTTATTGGGGGCGTTTACGGTAACTTTTATATTAATTCCAATTACGATTCTTTATCTTGCAACTGTGCTCCGAGAATTATTTATAAGTACTCAAATACTAAATATTTTTAGCTTTAAAACCTACTGAATAATATATTAGCCTTACAGTGATTCTTCACAGGGGGTGGAGAAGCTTTAGAGCTCCATTCAACAGCATCGCATTCAGTGAATGGCATAGGAAAAATCACCGCCAATTCGATCATTTTGTAGCTTTCGGGTTGATTATTTTTAAAAATATATTAATCCAAAAAATACAAAGACCAAAACTCAGCTTTTCTGAAAATATTTGTCAATTTGTCTGTCTGTCGGAGCCTTTATAATTCTTCAACGGAAGGTGGAATTTTGATGCAGTTTTTGTCATGTACTATTGATATTACAGGATATTATATTTGAAACACTGAAATTCTACAAAAAAGTCTACAAGAGCAAATATTTATTTTTATTAGTTTAGACGTTGGAGGCATTCGTTTAACTTTCGACCCAAAATTCTTAAAAATATTAATTTGTGTTCATTTAAAAATTACTATAAAAAAACAAAATAAATATTTTTAAAAACCCCAATCTAAAATATAAACAATATTTAAAAAAGCTCTTTAAAAATTATTCCATTAGCTAGTTTCCTTATTCTAAATTTTAATTCCGTTTTCACTTATACAATAGAAATATTGCTAGTCGGAGAGCTGCGATAGAACCTATATGTGACCTGATCTACGAAAAGGGGGCTTACGTTCGAAAAAACAGCTATTAAAGATAAATAATCGTTCCGTCAGTTTCTCGTTAGTTGTTCTAAACTAACATTAGTGAACTTTTAAACAAGTTATGACTTTTTGGTTTTCACCATGTGAAAGAGCGTCTCAAACTCAATCCGAATCAGCAAAAAAGTGGAAAAAGATTTTTTGACACCTAAGCCCCCTTTTCGTAGACCAAGTCACATAATATACTAAATATGAGTAGTGTTGCAGCTCCCACAGCTATTATAATATATTATATATAAGTTTTTATAAAAATTAACCCCCCTCCCCTCCCCCGGGCCGGGCAATTAACCTGAAATCGGTGACAAAAAATAAAAAAATATTGCGAGTTACAATTTCAACCCTGGAGAAATACCCCCAAGTTAGACAAGATTTCAATTTGTACTTGGAAATTGAAACGCCATACAAATCTCCGGTTTTTATAATTAAAAAATTTGGTTTATTAGTGCCTCATAAAAATGAGGACGTCGGCAATATAAATTATACCGTACGAAGACTTTTTTGTCACATAAAAATCGCCTGCACAGCAATACTTATTAAATATTTTTTGTTGCAAATTTCATTCCCTTCATTTTTGTTTATATGCATTTTTCTATTCCGTTGTACCGTTTCCGAACTACGGTGATTTTATTATAAAATAAGAGTAATGTTAATTTTATTAAAATTTCTACCGAGTCTCCTTTAAGTTGCTGTATCTTGGAAATAGAAAAATGTTTATAAACAAAAGTGGTGGGAATGAAATTTGCAACAAAAAATATCTTGGTAACATCGAAGAAAAAGTCTCCGGCCACGATTTGGACGTTGCGTTGTTAATTAAAACAAGTCGAAATCCTATGAGTACAAATAAAATGCGTATAAATTATAAATTATTTAATGCAATGCAGGCATGATGTATATAAATTAGGTCAATTTTTACAATATAATACACCAGAATATAATTATTTCTTTAAATATAATGAAACAAGTTTCTAGAGAAAATTGTTAGTAAATTATGTGACAAGTGCTGCAATATTATTAAATATAAGGTAAAATGTACAATCTAACTCTTTACATCTGGTAAAAGCATAAAAAGCTGCTTCTTTTTTTAATCTCTTATTTATACATACACATATCGTTACAAACAAAAAAGATCTTTATATACTTAATTATCTAAAAATAGTATCATCATTATTATTATTATTATTCATTTCACCTATTTATGTGTGTTTACCAAAATATTTTTACGTACTCGTCACTTTTTTTTTTATAAATCGTAAACAATTCTCACACCAGACACACTCACAAATAATATTAATTAACAACAACAATAGCTAGGATTCACCACATTAGTAGGTAAATATGTGATACGTAAAAACTCAAAAGAGCCGCCACGTTTCATATAAAAACTATCGACAAAAGTACCACGTCTTCCGAAATTGCGTCGTGCGACGCCGCCCTTAATCTCACAATTTACTTCGACTCCTCCGCCCGCCTCCTCTTTACAAGAAAAACAAAACAATAAATGCTGTCAAATTATCACTTACATCACAATTATTATTAATTATTATTCGATAAGAACTAAGAAATTAAAAGCCTTATAAACTTATAGTAGATAAGGAAGCTGCATCAAGTTTAGCCGCCTCTGTAGAAAAAAAAGCTACACAGTATGTACTAACTAATGTACATATAACAAAAATATAAATATTTTGTAAATTGGCCTCGAACGCGCGTCTCCGTTTAGTGTCCGCCTCTGCGTAGCGCGAGTTATTGCTTAGTCATTTTTTGATTTTCAAGATCCTTGTTCCTTAAGAGTCTATTGACCATCGCGAGGCTTCCTCGTTAGTTATTGTATCACACAACACTTGCACTTTGGTTTCTTTTTGATTACGACGTGTTCGATTTGAGAAGCGTCTCCTGCAGGCACCACGGTTCCCCTCTGAACGTCCACCGATCCTGGCGACGTGGGTTTCTCGTTTTTCACGTTACCATTCGCACTGTGAGGCGTGGACGAGTAAAGGGCCGCCGTCGTTTTTTTCGGCGACTCCGTTATGGGCTGCGTGCTATTGAAATAATTCGACGAATCGGTGTGATCGTGATCCAACAAGTTAGGGGATGGTGCGCCGGCGGACGTCGGAGTTATGGGTTTGCCGCCCTTAATCAGTTCTACTATCTCGTCCGCTTCGCGACTCAAGTCGCCTCCTGGTCGAAACGGATTGTCCCAACCACTCTCCGTACTGAAACAAAAGAAATCGTTAATAATTATCGTTGTCGAATAATGCGCGTACGGTCCTGTTGTTCAAAAACAGAAAAGAAACAAAATCGTACCATTGCTCGTCTTTCGGGACGGTCACCACGTAATAAACGACGCCTCCATGGGAGGAGGAATGCACACTCGGCATGTTCGACCGGCGAACTCAAATTCTAATCAAATATCGCGATCTGTGGACGAAACACATTTTCAAAAAAAATAATCGCAACCCAACTAAACCTTGGCAAAATTTTCAAGACCACTAACCAGAATCGACCTCTCAAAATCGCGATTATCCCACCGACTAAATAATAATCGAGTTGGCATTCATCTCGGCTATGAACTAACTAAACGCCTCCGACTTGAAGCGCTAATTTTAGAATCCTATTCAGAAAAAGTGCGCTGTTTCTGACGTAAGTAGTTCATGGGAAATTTATTTAATTTTATGGTGGAAAATCTATATTTACCCGCACCCTCGTTAAAATTCTTAATTTTTAACTCGACCTTTCATTGCCTTCATAAACGGGGAGTTCCTGTCGTCCATCGTTCATTTACAAAGTGCGAACAGGACCGCATTCGGTTAAATTTCATCAACCAGAAAAAAAAATAATAATACAACTATTTACTATAGTTCGAAACTTGGACACCGACAAAAAATAGATGGCATCAACTGAATTAGCATTGTACTCCTCCGCCTTCCGAGAGTTTCAGACTTTAAATGGTCGCCTAGTTACAGCACTGGACGAATGTGACAGTCCGAAAAGATGCAAAAAACGGATGTAATTTTTCATTAATTACAATATAATCGTAGTCTAATATAGCTGATCCGTTGCTAGGTAACAAAGTGTCATGGCAACCAGACAAATAATTCGTCACAATAATTATTACACTCGGATGAGTTGCTAGGTTACTTGGTAGCCATGGCAACTAGACAATTAACTTGACACATCATAGAGCGTGCAATTTTCGTTAGTATTTTTTGGATGAATCGACTTCAGATGATTTGGCATTTAGGGTCGATTGCATCGAAGTCATTTAAAAATTTAACATACATTTTAATAAAATGGAACAAAAATCTGCCGTTTAACTTAAAAACTTCTACATTTGTTAGCAATAAATAATATAAGAACCCACACACCATTATTTCGGACGATGACGAGGAAGAGAAAAAGAGAAGGTTGACCTGACCTCCCCTTCTCGTTCGTTAAGAAAATTTTGCCTAAATAAAATATTGGTATGTCAGATTACGGAGGCTTACAAAACAAAGAAGAGTTTGCATAAACCTTGAAACCAAATACAAAAAATACATAATTAGCCAGCTTACGAACAGAAGAGTTCTTGCAGAAGAATTCTTATCAAGTGGAGAAGAGTGGTGAAAATGGAATGGAAGGATTAGCACGAAAGTCAGCAAAAGGCGGAAAGCAGGTTTCAATAAGTGCGTCCTTGACCTGGATACAATTTTCCGATTTCCGCGCACACGTTAATCTAACACATAATTACGTTAAATGCGAGTTGCAAGAAGTGGATCCCGCTCAAGTGGACTCATTTAAGTGTAAACTTTATTTTTAACCTCGCGTGTAATTATCAATTAACATTTTTATTTTCGTTTCGACATAATTTCCGAAAAGGGAGCAAAATGCAAGAAAATCAACTTGTTTATCGGTGTAATTTTGCGGAATGAAATAAACGCCGATGCAATTTTACGGCAATTTTTATTCCCATCCCACACTTTAATAATAATAATTACTTTTCGAGATAATTGTTGCACTTTAACAATGGAGGATTAATCGGCGTGTTAATGCGTCTTTGTTAGTTGCTAGGCAAAAATTTTGCCAAAATCCGGTGCATCTCGCCGTTGGTTATTTTTAACCAACGTGCGCTCGTCGAAAATACCTAAAAGCGCATAGTTTTTCTCGGGCGCCTCCATCGCCCGATATAATGCGTAATAGCGATAGTAATTATTTTAAAAGTATTGCGTCATGTGAGGCTAATTGAATGGCATAGGCTATCTCGAAATCCAATTTAAAATTGACGAATGTTTTTTTATAAAATTACTGCACGATAAATTTTTAAAAGCGTAAACATGATGCCAGATAAACAAATTTATTTAGCTTCGCTATCATCCTTTTGATGTTTGGGTACGAAAATAATGTGCGTTTCATATCGCCCGCGCTTGTTGTTTGCCAATGGAAAACAAGTCGGCTATGTGTAATTGTGTTCGTTTTTTTGCACGAGATGAGTCACCAGATCAACATGAGATGAAAGTGTAAGAGTTATCTCGCTCGCGATGAGATAATAAGAGATAACGGAAGATAGCCGAAGGACGTCCGGGTTCAGGTGCTGCAATGCAATTCGAAAGCTATCGAACCGAATCTGGGGTGGACTGGTGATGTGGACAATTCTGCACGGGCTGCAAGAGGTCTAAATCCCCATATAGTCGATGCTTTGAATTTAAATAAATTATACGGAGCCTGTCAAAACAGTAAGGCAAACAGCTGATTGTCCCATCTTCACCTCTTTAAAAAATCCCTTAAGCCTCCAAATTCTAATTAGGTCAGTTGAATAATAAAAGGAAAATAATTCAATGAAAATTCGCCCAAGCCTCCTCCACAACCTGCTCGATCGGATTCTAATTACACAAAAAATAGAAAAATACTTTAGTTTCAACTAAAGTGCGCAATAATTATTAAATAATTTAAAAAGATGATTTAAGAATTAATTGCGATAATTTAAGCTCGAAAACAAATTATCTAGTAATAATAACAAAGATTGGAATTTGCAAGAAAGTTATTTTATTTATTTATCAAAAAAGCATAAAAGTTTACATTAATTATTGATAAATTAAGATTGTTTAATTTAAGGAGACTCGTAATCGAAATTTCATTTTTGAATATTTGATATTTACCTATAAATTAGTAATTTTAAAACAAATATAATAATTATGCCAATTAAATCAACTTCTACTAATGCTAATGTTTGGACAAACCTGGAATTTTATCTCACAGTTTTTGATCAACTTATCCGGAATTATTATATTGTTTAAAAAAACAACTTATGGAACTGTTAATTTGTCATATTTGCATGGAGTCTATTAAAAACATCCCTGAAACCAGGATCAGTTGAATTCGGTTATAATTAACGAAATCCAATTTAAAACAGATTTATAACAGGGTTTTAACAGTTGCACGACTAGAAAACAACCGCGGTCGGCTCCGCCCACCGAAACACATTGCCGCACCTATTTACGTCGAGCACACGTACCGTCAACGAAATGAACAAAACCTGTGCGAGCAGTCTACGCCCTGAAATCTACACGTCACTTATTCAACGGATTATAGGCATAGAAAACGAAGATAAGGAAAATTTTAATGACAGTCCGCCCTAACCGATCTAACATCAAGTAGGCCTATCTGGATCATTTAGATTAAATAACAAAATCGTAAAAGCGGAGCGGTTCCAGAATAGCTATCAGATGTTTCCATTATTTTACCCCAGTAACATTGAATTGGGGAGTGAGCGCATGCAAGGGTGAAAAAATTACATCTTTGGTCACCGGCTTTTTTTATTACACTCCCTATAAAATCTAACGCTCTAAACGGCGGTGGTCTTTTCGTACCGGGAGAAAGTTACACACCCCCCGACACCCTCAAGACGTTCCCGTGACAGGTAATTCAATCCGCCTAGTTACAAAGCTAGAACACGCAAGTACCTACTGAAAATAAAGCATAAAAATTAATAGTCTACTTTCCGTTAATCTACATCGATTACCTGTCCGAAAGTCTGATAGAAGAAAATTAATGGACTTTCGACAGACTTTGCGACTCCACCTGATCCCGTTGGCACGAATCAGATGTAGGTTACCGAGTTTCGCAACTTCCTATACAATCGATCTGTTTTCCTCGGGGCGCAAATAGAGGTGCAACAAAATAACAACAATTTTGTCTGGAACCTTGGATGTTCGCGTTACCTAACCGAGCTAATTCGACAAATTCCTATCCGACGAATCATCGAAAGTGGGGGGCACCAATTTTAATAATGTAATATTATGACGAATCAAAATTCAAAACGTTTTTCTTTTGTTTTTCCGATCGAACGACTTATAACCGATTTCGAATTTTCTCGACGAACGGCACCTGCGAAAGTGTTTCGACTTCGATACCATAACCACGGATACTACCGGGTGTTGGTTCATGAGGAGTACGTGAAATCGATCGTGGGGCCCCAATTATTTCGACGATCAGAACGCCTGCGCCCCAAATGCAGGCCATTACGTCATTCCTGCAATTACAACAACAAAGGTTGGAGGTCGTTTTCATTAATACACTGACCATATAACGAAAAGTCCCGCATAATGTCACACCAATAGAACCTCGCGCTAAGCTTTTTTCAAATTTAAATGAGAAAATGTTTACTCTATTTCCCTTTTCTAAAGCACGCAGCGAGCGCTCTATCTAGAAAATGTTTATATTTGCTTTTAAAAATGTTTAATGGATTTTCCATTAGGTGCTCGCGTCCTTGCCGAAGTGTTTTGTTTTGTTATCGTCGCCTATTTGAAACCGTGACGATCGTCAATTTTTTTTATCACACTAAATTATTCTAATTAGCTAGATTGAATTAATTCGTCTTGGAAGAGAGTTCACAAAGGGGTCATCCTCATCACCCAATTGACGACTCATCCCACACCCTCGGTTTATAAGTGCCAACGGTGCAAATTTACGTTAACCCCAATTTGCATGATGAATGGACCGAATTTCGTGACAATCAAAAACTGCTTACCTTTCTTGTTTGTTGTACGGAATGTGGTTGACTTCGTCGAGCGTTGCTGCGGCCATCATCAACTCGATGTCGGAAAAGCTGAGCGGTTCATCCGGTAGATCCACTTCTTGAGGCTTCAACTGTTGAAAAAACGACACGCGTACTTTTTCCCTTTCGGTTCTGAAAATAAAAGTTACCAATCAACAACTTTCCAAATTATACATACAACAACCTTATTGGGTAAAATAGAAACAAACACGAACGCGACTAAAATCCATAAAGTTACTTCCGCATTTTTAAAAAACCTACTTCCGTTTTATAAATTTTTAATTTATTCCGAGCAGGTTCGTTGAACAGCTGACGAGCGATCAAATAAGAAACGCCCGTGGTGATTTTTTTTAGCACGGGGTAGGTGGGTGGCTCAGTGCTACTTCTTCCAGTTTCGTGTTTGAAGGCTCTCGTGGAACTGACGAGTTGGTAAATTTAGAACGCCGATTTGGAAGTTAAGATAATGGGGTTAAAAGCTACCCACTTGCGTTATTAAGCAATCACTTCTGGGTTCGAGGACCTAAAATCCGTCTTAGTGGTGAGATAATTCAATCAAGTTACAATTATGACCCACCACGACTAAACGAGCATGATTTTAAGATTCTCCGAAATTTCTAGTGAACTACTAAAAGCATCTCAAAGTTTGATGGCATAGTTTATATTATTAATTAATGACGCACATAACAAGTTTAACGAGATTCTGGTTTTGATGGCATGACACTTGATAATATTGTTTCCACATCATTTGAATGATAGATTATATTATATATTTTTGACAAATAGTAATTTCTCGCGGGTTCGGTCGAAGATTTACAGCAGGTTTGCATAATCAGACAAGCAGATAATACAGGGCGTTAAGGATATTCTGTCGTAGGACCTAAATATGTCAAATTATACTTTGGCTAAAAAAATAAATTTTACAACATATTTTTTACCGACGGCGTTTCATACAAAAATTCTCTGCTCTCGAAATAAGCAGTAACATTTTCAGTATAGATTTCTGACATTTTCTATTTCTCAGTTTCAGTTTATGACAGTTCTACAGTTTGACATTTATTTAATTACTGCCTTAACAAAACATCCAATAGTAGTATCAATAGATGTAAAAATGGCAGGACAGTGACGGAATACCTTGGAAGCAGTCCTCCTATACCGAAAGTAGTCGTAGTCTCACCAATTTTTAAAGTCTGTTTTGATGTTTGATCGGAGTCACCAATGCAGCGCGAAGACGTACTGAAATAATCTCTAGCTATGCGTACACGCACCTAAAGAGGATTATCGGGATCGTAAAATCGTAAGATCCGCCCCTGGTTTATTCGTTCTTCCGGCGTTTTTCTTTCTTATAATGAAATTGGAAGTAATTTCGTCGCTGTCGCAGCTGCTCACGGTCACATTTCAAACCCCCGATCTTTAGAGGCGCGGCAGATCTACCCCCGGTTTCCTTCTGTCGCTTACAATTCTTATCCAACCGCAACGGATTCTTCGCTAGACCAACCCTGTCCTTTTCTTCACTTGTTATCTCGAAATTCCACCTGACTGCTACACTTTCACTCACTACGATCTCGATAGATCTGCCAAATAATAAGCCGTTCCACCCACGAAAATATCAGCCCCTTTATGAGTGTGGGAGCTTATCTCCGTTTTCTAATCGACATACCGGTTGCCATGACGACCGATTGAACTTTAGCACTTTGCAAAAATAAAAACAGTTTGCGTTACCTTAGCGGGTCAATATTGTGCATCGTGGAAAAGTTGTCCAGTGCCCCAGTTACCCGGACACATTTACCGCTGCGCGAAGCGGGAAAATCAAAATCGAATTTAATTTATTTTGAATTACAAAAAAAAAACATCGAAGCGAGTTTACTAGACGAAACCACCGAAAATTTTCTAAACTGAACTGCAACTTTCGTTTTCGTACATGTAGAAAGTTAAAAACTGGTTAATTTGAATTCATTAAAATTTTAAAGGTCGTCCCCGAGTGTTATTAAATATAAAACAAACGATTATGTCATGTTGCGATTATGTAGCGTTCGCTCACGTTGCTATGCAGTGCTTTTCGTCTGTTTTTTCTTTATTCGCGTTTTGTCTTCGACGTAAGGGGCGTATACCATATGGGCCTAAACAAAATTTTTGATTTAAACGAAAAAAAAAAAAAATTGCCACGCTAAAATCGCGGTTTTATCGTAATTTTATTGATCGTTCGCTCTTTTGCGCACAAAAAATAACTGTTGATTATTTTTCGCAGAAAAAAAAAACAAATTGACTTTCGCTTTTTATCAAAAATGTCTTCTTTAAACCTGTTTTTTGTTTCGACGACTCGCATTATCGTTTTGAATTAGAATTAAGCCGATACCACCGAAATATCGATTTTTTCTAGTTTACCTTATGTCTGCACCGGAACGATTAGAAAGCGGCTAATTTCTGACGGTTCGGATTTGGACGCTCCTGGATTGCTCGGTGCCACGAATTTTGTTCACAAAATCACCAAAATCACTTCACCATTCTAGACGCGCTCACACATTCCTGTCGCTATAGTTACACGCCGGCTACCATCTTCCATCCAAGCCGTGAATATACGCGGGTTTGTACGAACGTTCCTATAGGCGAAATAAATTAGCCACGCCTCATAAACAGTTCGATATTAGACCACGTGGCGCTAGACAACGTGCGCTTTCGTCACTAGTAGGAACCTGTAGCGAAAATGCGAATTGCTCGGATGGTTGCAGTTTGTTTTGAAACAAGAAACCGGGTTAGCATCATCTGGTAGCGCAACGAGGTAAATAATCATCCCCTATGCATGGCGGTGTCGCGCACGTGTTGATCACACACGGGCAGGGATTATTTTTAAACTTTACTTACTCTGTTTGCTCTAAATCCTCTGCAACCGATTTGGGATGTTCCGCAATCGGGCTAGGCTCGGGTTCCTCTTGTAGCGGGCTTTCGTATATCAGCGTTTCAACCATCGACCCTTTCGAACTTCCGAACGAAACTCTGCAAATAAAAAACGCAATTATTTAGAAAGTAGCTAATGACATGTAATTTGAATGCAATTTTTTTACGACCGGTACGGTTCTATAAATAAATGGAGAGAACAATCTCCTCAGAAGTGTGACGCACGTAAACAATTTGAACTTGAAAATTTGGCAATGAGGAACACAACGTGAAACGAACTGTAGATAATTATAGACGGCAAAAACTAAAAAGAAAGGTAATTTCTATGTTTCGACGATGTAAACTCTTGCGACCTTTTCAAATTACCAATAACGTAGTAATTGCGGCGTTCTCCCCTTGCGAGACACAAAAGGGTCCCGAGTTCTCCATAGGGGCGATGTCGAATCGCGTTTTCTTTCACCTACGGTATTATCTCGTTGGCAATAAAACGAAATTAAATTTTTTCATTGTCCGTGGTTAATCGAGTTCGTCCAAAACATAATCTGGACTTTCAAATGACAATTCAAAAAGAGCGAAAGAAAAATGTGAACAATAAAAAAAATTAGACTTTAATTGTTACGCTTGTTTTAGAACGGTTTTCACGCTTAAACCATTGAAAATAAATAAAGCATGCCGTCGAATTTTTTGTAGGAAATTTAATTCTCTACAAAGTTGTTTCGGTATATTTTTGTTGCGTTTCCAATGTAGGGTTATGTCGAATCTGTTTTTGATTGAAATGAAAACAAAAGAAGTTTCGTTAGGGTAATATGACTATAGCTTGAATTGAAGTGCAATTTTCTTATCGACAATCAGTCGTCTTTCGCCCACTCCATCTCTTGCTGGGTATGGGAACCTAATGTAATTCGGTCACCCGTTCGACTTTACCAAGTCGTTGCTCTTAGAATAAATATTCATATTTAGAATCCATTTAGTTGTTTAAAACCAAGGCATTTAAAAAAAAGGTATAAAAAGAAATTTATAAAAAAAAGCGGTTTGAATTGAAACTGTTTTGCTTTTAACTAGCTACTCGAATTTTGTCCTATAAGATAAAAGCAAAGCGCAAACAAAAAACTTGTAATTCAAACCCCTTTGTTTAGAATTGCTCGTGATTATAATGCTGTGATAGTGCAACACTCCTTGGATTAATCGAGTACTAACTTTTTTAACTTTGATCAATAATACATAAATGTAATCAGGGCCGGATTAAGCTGAACATTTCATCGTAGACAAGTTAGAAAGAATCTCATAAATCCTGTAATTCGAAACTTGAAGATGGTTTTTTCGTATTAAGTGGTCCAATCTGGTCGCTCGGTCATTTAAAAAAAACTGATTTTGTGAATTAGTGTAGTCTGGGTAGTTCAAAACGCCCACTATTTATATTTTATTGTCTTTTGTTTTCGTGTAGATGCTAAAATTTTATATTTTACGGGAACTAAAATAACTTAGCTCCTATTTATCCTATCAGCGTGGGACTAACAGTAATTTGTTTAAAAAGAAACATACTGTTAACTGTTGTACTCCTAAAAGGCAACTGCGGCCGGCTCCGACCATTAAGCCAACCTGTCAGAATTGGAAGAAGACATAGTATAGGATTATATTTTACTCTTTTTGGAATAGCCCTCAATTAAAAAGTTAAATTTTCAACCGTTTAAATTGGTATAGATTGGCGGGGGAGGGGGGGTTCGGTCCAACATAATCTACGTAATATCGAATGATATCCCTAGTTAGATTTCTAGACACTTGCCGTTAATCTTGATGGATAGTTAAATCCAAACTAGAACAAATTTTACCACACCAATCTGTACTATTGACCTGAAAGATATTCCAACCCCCCCCCTCCAAACACGGTCTTAAATTATTAATTATTTTTATAAAAGAGTAAAATTTAAGCACTGATAACCACGATTAAGTTTAGACGACAGCATACATTTGAGTTCCGCTTTAATTGTGAAAAAATTAAACTGAAAAGCCGTGGCCCGGCTGCTGACTTCCGAAACATACTGACAGTTCAGGTATTTTTTCATTTGACCACCGGTTCAGTCCTGGCTTGTTTGAAAATAACTTGTAAAAAAGAAGAGGCTTCCGAACATTGGGTAATAATAGCTAACACCGAAACGTTTTTGTTTTGTTTGTGACAAAAATGCAATTCAAAAAAGAAACGCAATGACGCGTACGAAAGGATTAACGAGATTCTTTTAAAATTCCGACAGTTTTTATTCGCATCATCGATAACAACAAGTAAATAAATCTTATCTAAAGTTTAATTTAGTTGGATCGATTCAGATGGAACGCAACAAGTGGAAAATCTTCTCAAATAAATCTCGACTAACGAGCGCACGGCCTTGAGATTTCCGACACTTGGAAGGGTTGAAGTTATTAGCTGCGAAGAACGTCGGGATTAGAAATCAATAATTCGGCGTTACCAACGTAGCCAATTAAAATTCCACCAAAAAAAGCATTCCGACTTGAGATCACATTAACGGTACATACAAATTCAGCATAAAATTGAAAATTTGAGTTAATTAATTTCAAAATTGGCTATGATATAAGATAACAAGAGCTGTTGTTTTGTACAAACAAGGTCGTATAATTTCGAATAATTGGATCAATTTGACTTTGTTGACCAGTAACTCAATTTCTTCGTTGTTATTGTTTCAGCATTGCAAACTAGAAACAACTGCGCATCATTAATAATGCAAAAAACACATCGTGCAATGGTTAAATTTAAATATTACGCAATCGGTCGAATTTTAAATTATTGAAAATATTTACCGAGAAAAGCCATTCCTCATATTATGCCAATTCGTCCAGATATGTGTTGGCAGCGGGCCAACAGGACGTGTCCGGTGGGCGACGCAAAATAAGCAGAGAAAATGCAAATAATTAAATTTTTATTGGCTTGACGTAAGAAATAAAAAAAAGAAATCCTGCATGACCCCAAGTGTACGAATATAACCAGGCAGGGATGATGAACGGACGGAGAACGTTCACCATGGTACGGCGAAAAAAAAAAAAGACTGGGGTTTATTTTTAAAAATGGCGGTTTTATTTTGAGATTTACCGGTCGTTTCCGCATTGCGATTGGTCGCCATTTTTGCCATAACTCAGCTAATTATTAGCGGAAGTTTTAAATTTGGATTTTTTGAAGAGCTCTTGGCACGTTCGAAAGAGGATGAGACGCTTCATCAGCAAAGTTTGCGTGGATAATTCGAGATATCGCATTCCAGTTTGCTGGAGTGAAGAAGAATGCGCCAGAACAAGGAAGATTCCTGGACGGAACAATACCAAATGCTTATGTGATTTCACCGCCGTGATAAATCAAAGTCTGAATGGATCGAGCTGATTTATTCGCAGACACGTTGTTTGTATTATGTAGCTCGCGTGACTGTCATAGCATACTGAGTGATTAACTACAAAAATTCGTTGCGATTTTTTTAAGCCCCGACCTGCGGACGGACACCGGTAATTTTAATCAATTCCCTCGCGATTACTTTAATCAGCTTGGAGAAAATAATACTCTGTTCTTATCTGAGTTGCACTTATTAAATTAGCTTTGGGGTCACCAATTGTGATGACCCAAAAATGTTGGCGATAAAATTGCCGAGTCGGCGACGTTGATAAATTGGTTGATTAAAAATTAAAATGTATTTGCGGCGTTAATTATAAATAATTATTTGGCGGAGTGGGGGGGGGGGCTTCCCCCGCACATCGGTTCCGCTTGGAAGAAGAAGAATGTCTGAATGAATCGAGGAGCGATTTTGGTGGCACCGCCAAATGAAGTGATGAGCAAAGCCAGCAACAATAATGTAAACTCGTAAAAACCATAATAGAATTGATTGCTCTCCTGTAAACTAACCTTTGGAGAGGCGAGCATAAATTTTCGAATTTATGTGGACTTGATTCATGCACGAATAGCAGTTAACCTAGTTTAAGAAATATTTGGTTCGTTCAAAAATAAGTTACGCTTTTAGACAACATTCGGGGATTCGAGTGGAAGTTATGTACGTGGTACGAGGGGCCATTTGAAAGTCGGCCATCTTTGTTTACTATTCCTGGGGGAATGGAAATCAAAATTCCACATCCAAGTGCTGTTAAAATTTGCTCAGCTAGACTGCAGGTTACACCCCCACTTACAGCCCCGGATCAATACCGAGGACTTCCCCCAGGCAACGGCACCCCTGACCTAGGAGCATGTGACCTTCAAGCAATTAACGTTCGAACCGGAAGACGCACACACACTTTTCTATACGGAAATTTACCGTACGCACCGACTAATACGATTTACCAATTGCTACGCAACCGCGATTATAAATTTTTATTACCTTGCCAAGTTGGAAAACTGTTCGATTTAATTGGTCGGAAGGTTTATTAACCTTTCATGAATGAATAGTTTTGTAACCGGAGGATGTACTTGTTTCTCAACAGTGTAACTTGCACTTTTTCTCTTGACTTGTATGAGCTCTCTTTTATTGCACTTTCTTATGTGAACAACTTCGATAAAACTTAACATTTTTACATTATATTCGACAGTTATGTCATTCACTTTCAATTTTTACTTCTCGAGTTTCTCTTTTGATCAAGCGAAACGACTTCAAATTGATTTTAAATCTGATTTTTTGCAATCTAAATTAAAATCGGCGTATTTTGAGTTGTAACATGCTTTTTCTAAAATTTTCACGCGCCACGGGATAACGGGTGCGCGGAGTTACATATCGATTTCTCAAGGTTTCGAATCGGTACAAGTGCACCTATGGATATAATCGAAGAATTTCAGTCGATAAATAGAAATTCACTGTATCGATTAAAATCTCACGGTATCGATAAACAATTTCGTTGTATTTACGAACCAAGGTTAATTAATTTTACTGCTCATTAAAATAAAACAGAAAAATAAGAAGATCGCGAAATAATCAGGGAATCCCATTAATCCGCTTTTTTAACAATATATTTCTGATTTATTAATTTCAACTAACCATAAACAAAGAAACTCATTTTTTACAGTCGGGCGGATTTACGTAATTTAAATTAAAATTATTTTTCTGTAAATATTAGTTTAACATTGGCAGGACCCTCGTTAATCCAATCATATGGTCAGGGTTGTTGTAACTTAGTGCCGTTATTTTTAGGGCAGACCAAATAAAACATTCTTCCTCGCACTGCACTGTATACACGATGAAGTTAAGAGTTCCTGCCCCCCCCCCTCGAGTTAAGAGTTCCATATTATTATAACTTTGCTTAAGCAGCTAACAGTTTCAAAACACAACTGCACAATTCGTTGATTTTTAGACTTTAAGACAGTAATGCGTTTTCAAAATTAGACGAATCTCGTTAATCCGTTCATGTGAGTCAGTGGTGGATAATGCTTAACAGTAAAGAATTTTCTTTTGACTTAGCATTTACTATCTTCAGATAGCCTTGCCTCCCCCCCCCATACCCGCACCCAGTAGAAATTTATAGTTTAGTATTATTACGGTTTTGTTTCGGCAGCAGTTTGAAACATTTTGAAGCTGTCAAGTGCACGTCCACGTTAGTTTTATCGTGGGTTCATGCAAATAACAGTTTCAAAAAAGGTTGAAACCGCTGCTACGACGGGCTTAATACAAAATGACGCTAAATCATGGAATCCTTAATCCGGGGGGGGGGGGGGGGGGGTATGGAATAACCTATAACTCAAGGCAAACCAAAAATTTTTTAATTTATAAGAAAAAAATGAATAAAATAAGTTCTCTTGACCGTGGGGCTTTGGCTATGACGCCGTGTCAAGGTGAATAATCATCATTTTGGTAACGGGGAATAACAAAAATTGCACCGCGACCTTGCATTCGAAACGCTGCAAGAATCGTAAATACAAAAAGATTAATAATACTAAGCAATTTTATATAAATCCCTTTCAAGTTTATGCAAAACCGTGTTCGCTGGTCGAGTTCGATTTAAAATCTCATTTTTTTTCTTCGTTTTTTTAAAAGCATTTAACTTTCCCTAAAACCTCTTCGAGAATCTCACAAAACACTACATCACACCCGGAGTTATATTGGGGTCTCAATCGATTTCCACCATTTTTAAAACGTTTCCGAAGTTAAGTGGCGTCAAATTGAAACTTACCACTAAAAATTGAATCCAACTTATTTTCGTTTCTTCGGTAATTTATATAAATGCGAGTTATTCGAAGGAATCGGTTTACATTTCGATGAGAACTACACATGTCTCGGATACCCATGCCAATTTATCTTCCCATACTTTGACGTAACGAAATATTTATAGACATTACAAGTAAAAGAGGTTTATTTACGTTTCCAAAAGTTGCAATTCACACCTTCACAAGTATCAAACTTTCTAAACGAATCGAGAAAGGTCGATGTTTCGGCTTACGGGGTGCAATCGGTGCAAAAATATACGCATATTCGAGATTTCGGCGAGTGCAAATTTTGAGTGCACCTCGTAAAAATTCCGTTTCTAAATGTGAAGGTTACGTAAATATTACACATCAGCTACAATCAAAAGTTCGGTGTCATAAAAACCCCAAGGTCAAAAATTTGGAACTTGTAGTGATTCAATCACATGTAATATGTAATAAGGGCGACCGCAGCGAATTTTGGCCTCCCACTTAAAATTTATGGTGCGCAAAAAATGTTTACATCTTAAATTTATATTACGTCAAAACATAAACACATTAAATTACATTTGAATGCTCGAATGTGCTATTAATTGATAACTGCAGCGAGATTAATGCGCAATCGGACAGGGCCGGGCTCGAAATCACTTTTTTGTTGTTTTGTTTGCGCAAACATTCAAATATTTACCCTTCAAATGTTATTTAAAAGTCCACTCGAGTTAACAATGAGTAATCTGGATTCACCTGCCGCCGTCTATTAAATTTACATCGAATTTGTGTCAGCGACTTTTTCGTTCAGACGAACTCTCCCTATTTTTTGTAGCAGTCTCGAAACCGGAAGTTAATCTAAAATTGATTACGTTCGACAGTTCGCGGAGGTGCGGCTAATAGGAACAATAATAAATAGATTCGTGAAACGCGCTTTGTATATTGAATTCTGTGATGAGGGCGTCGTACTTTCTACTTGGTTTAACATCGCCAACAAAAATAGACAAAGAGATGCCGATTTTGTTTAACTGTAGAACAGCTTGAATCAATTGCCATGTGATGTTTATTTTTATTAGCGTCGCTGCTAAAAGAAATGGCTGGAAACGTTTAAATTTTTATTCTATAACTGTACCTGTAGATATACCAATGCAAAAAGTTGTCCGACGAGTTTCAATTAAGACGAAACTTTGTATTGAAAAAAGATTGAGTGTTAATTTTGCGTTACCACCTTCGTGATGGTAATGTGGCGGAAAGACTGCCCAAGGGGAATCGTGTTCGTGTGTTGTTTCCGCTCAGGGGACGTGAACTTCAATCACGAATCAATTTTACGTTCCAGGACTGTGTATAGGTATTGAATTGTTCTGTCGGAAGACCAGACGTCTTAAGAATGCACAATAATTTTTACTTCTTCCTCGGGTATTCCTAAAGATATTTTGGTTCGATTGGCAAGGAACACACAAAAAAGTAATCAAAACTGCACCATCTACGATGTGTCAAACAGGAGGAAAAATCCTGAATTGAAAATTAAAGAGATGAGATAATAGACATGAAGACGATCACGGCCTGCTAAGTCGAGATCCTCGGTTTGATCCCAAGCGAAGTTTTAAAACATTATTCTGACCGTCTTTCCTCGACAGGCAATGGCAAACCACCGAGGTATCTGGCAAGAAAACCCTTCTAAATAACAAGTGGCCAGCAAGTCTGCATCGGGGCAAAAGAACCGAGGAGGAAATAATACTACAAAGTTGTTCTATACATAGATTTACAGATAATTCAGTCTAGTTTTAGTAATCTGTATAGCCCACATTAGCGTCAGACGAGTAGAAAAAAAATTCTACATCTAAAACTGAAAACAACCTTTGTTTGAGCAAAAATCGAGGTTAGATGAAGAGATGTCAATTTCTTTTAACATTCAGAGCCTCCGTCTGATTGGGGTATATGCCCGAAACCCTGTTTTATTCTTGATGCTGGTAATCATTAACTTGGAGGAACCGCAGGGTTTACGTGCCCTCCGAAGCTCGGAGACGATCTTAAGTATGATATTCTCCCCCGGATTTGAACCGAGAAAAACAAAACGAAAAAAAATGTAATTAACATTTTTACCGATACCATAAGGCAGTGCAATTGCATTTCTTATATTATATAATTTCAAAATACTATTGTAAAATTCAATACGATGTCTTCAGCGGTTTAATTTTGTTTTCCGAAATCAGTTATGAAACGAAATTTTATTGCAAGTGGATCGCAAAATAAAAAAAGAATCGTAACTTTAATCTACGTACAGATCTCTCCTTTTAAGCAAATTTTTTTAGATATTATGCAGATTTCTCTTTTTTATCAGAATTTATCGCACAGGGGGGTGGATATAAGGAAGGATGCTGCGTTGATTTCGCATTAACAATCGAGATTATTCTCCCTCCCCCTCTATCCAGGCGAATCTCATTTGACGTTTCGCGTGAAAGGTATATGTTTCTAGGCAACGATTAAAGTGAAGACTGACACATTGAACCTTTCCATTAAGATAGGAAGATAAAGTTTAATTAATAAATTAAGCGAAACATTAAAATTTAACGGTGATTTTTGCAAGACGATCATCTGTTTCTGGTATTAAAGTGAGCATAAAATTTTAGCAATTTTATGAAAAGAAACGAAACCGCTAAAGTAGACGTCACTCGCATTGGAAAAAACTGTCATGTCATAAAGATGGCTAATTCGCGATGTTTTTTGCTTGTAAAACATCTGGACAATCTGATCTTTGATCAATAATATTCCTCGGCGTGCAGCATAATTGGTTTGAGTTGATGAGGTCAACTAGCCTATTGAGAGTCGTTTTGTACCGTTAAACAGTTTTATTGTTTCGCGTACAACAACAATGTTTTTTTGATAAACGCGATACAATTATAAGTGCACAGTCATTTCTTCATTTTTCTCAACATTTCAAAATGTGCATTGTATCTTTCATGTCGGAACGAAACACAAATTGCATTGTGTTATTGTAAACGTCGACCACTGACAAGTTACGGTCACGATCTGTGGCGACCACGAACTTGAGACTTATCGGTCTGATGGCCTCTCTGAAGATTTCTGCCACCGCAAACAAAAACAGCCGCATCTTCTCAAGGAAAACTGCACGCCTAAAATGCATCCATAATCAACAGGGCAATTTCGACGTGAATATTTACGAGTCTTGGCGGCTTTGGGCCGCCATAAAAACATGCGGAACTGAACTTATAGAAATAACCAATCAAATAATCGCAATAGGTTTTTTGTAGTTGGCGTAGTACTACCGGTAAATAGAATACTTAGTACAATTAGAACCCCAGCTAATATCTCATGACGACAATAATTATATAATGTGTGTAAAAATAATTAAATTATTTAAGTGGCGAGGTAAACGTTAAATATTTGTGACGCCACTGGAATCGTCCGGATAATTGGAAAACGAACGATAAACCACTAACTAGGAAGTTTTTTTTACAAGAAAATTGTAGAAATCACGAGAAACGTTGATAATTGCACTGCTGATACGAGCAAGATGAAACGTTTCGAGTGATTTGATTCGTAACTTTTGAAATGCAAGATAATGAAACCGCAACCACTTAAATGAGAAGTACAACAATTTTCTATAATTACACGTCCGTGGTTTGCAATATATCCGAGTCATTAATCCGAAGTGCATTAAGCTAAGTAAATGAAAATGTAAACGTGGCTCTTTCCAATTAAATATGATCGCGCTCGTTTACTTATTTTTAAGCCGTTTTGCAACTTTGTCGATGATGATGATAGTTTGTACGGGGGCGTTTTCATAAATTCAAGTGAAAAACTGGAAAGTCTCGGAAGTCTTCTGCTTTGAATGAAGTGACCATGTAATTTGCTTTAAATCTTCCTTGTTTATTATGATTGCAACAATCATTAACGCTCGCGTGATTGACTTGTCATTGCCTGTAGCTAGGGGGCATTTGTACTTTAACTTGAATTTGCATTAGCAATTTTAGTTTTCACACCCTAAAGGGTACTCCATGTATTTGGTCTGAAATAGCGAGAAGAAACGTAATTATTTCGTGTACAAAATACTACGATTCATTGTCACGCCGCCACTGACTTCAAATTCCGTTTAGATAATTCAAGTCAAGTTTGGTAATTCAAACAAACTTAGTAGATAGGCTATACGGAATCTAGGGCAGTTCCGCACGAGTTGGCAAGGTGGACTCCTATGTAGGTTGCCGAGGTGTTCGTAAGCTTCTCGCAAGTGGATGTTAAATGCTGCCCTACATATTTGATGCATCTTGCTATCGACCTGCGCGAATTCTAGGCGTGACCGAACGACTGAAATCTATGGAATTGCCCTATTTAGAATTGTTTCTGTGTTTCGATTTTAATGTCGACTTGCAGCAGCCAAATGATGTTAAAAACTTTGCCCAGATTCCTGTCTGAATTCTAGAATGGTCAGATCATTCTTAAAGAGATTGGTGAACGAATGTTAAGGTTTTGTTGGCAAGCATCTGGTGTGTGAAGAAACTCTCGTTGTCTTTGGTTAGGTTTGCCTCGAGGACCTTGAGGAGCGCTCTGTAATCGACTGGGGTGGCAGGCCTGCTGGAAAGTCCTTCTAGTACACATCTGGCGTTGTTGAGCTTGATATTAGTTTATTTTCTTAATTAAACTCTGCTATCCAGCAACGTTCTTGGGGGTAATCGGTGACACTCCTAGCGTATGTGTCAGTGTCCTCTGGTTAGCTGGTTTGATAGATACGACTGGTGGTGACTCTTCATCGTCTTCTGTTGGGTCAGTGGAGCTCCTTGGAGACGGCGATTTCGAGTGATTTCTTAATTTTTCTCAAGTTTTCTCAGATTTCCCTTGATTTATGCACCAAATTTCCCCAGCTATTCCCCCACGCCGACCACTTTACGTCACGAACTGAAAGAATAGTGGTAACTGATGCTGTCAGGAGCGTACAAAAAATATTATTCCGGGTGGGCTATTACATTATAATAATAATGAATTTAAAATGTAATAATAATAAATTAAGCAATGTGTTGCGAGATCTTATCACCCCATTCCAGCGATTAAAAATTACATAATATAAAAAAAGAGAAAGCTCGACATAACACTATTTATTGGCAAAGTTCAAGTGTCACTTCTAACGTCTAAAGTACTTTAAAACAATTGCGGCCACGAAAAATGATTCTTCAAACTTTGACAATTTATTTAAAACTGTCATTGACTTATATTCGAGAAATGGTAGATATAACCGCCCCTGGTTAGGGAGAAGGCATTTCCTTGCTTCGGGGGGCACGTAAAACTATCTGGTTCTCGGATTGGCGATTGCCGCCAGAAATAAAATTAAAACAGGGTCACAGGCGCATTTCCAAATTATTTTTAAGCATCTGTTTGAAAGCATTCTCTGCGAGGAAGGAAGCCATCCGCGGATTTCCTCTCTGTTGATTTGTTTTTTTTTTAAATCTGCACATGCTACGCACGTAAACAAAAATAAAATGTTCCTTATTTGGTAAAATAACATAATTAAGTATGCAGATGCAATTACTCCAGTAGTGTGGTTTCCGGTGGACACGAAAAGAAAGTTGCACAAACGAATCTCGAATTTTAATCAGAATGTAATTTTGTCACGATACATTTTTTTGGGCAAGCGTCCGAATGAACGAAAAAGAACGACCAACCATAATCCATAAATTAAAACCGAAAGAGTGAAGAACGAGGTCATTTTTTTGTAAGCGCTCTTCCATTATGAGTTCAAGTCGACCGATTGTTGGAGTGACTCATGGAAGCAGCTGATTTTATGTAACAGTAGAAAGCGACACGCACAGAACAATAATTTAAAATTGAAATTCCATGCAAATATGCGAGGACGATGACGACGGCCGAGGAGTTTTTCTTAGGGGCGGGCCCCACCGGCGAGATAATCAAATTTATTAACAAACATTGTACCTTATTATTATTTTTAATTTCATTTTTAAAATTACTTTTTAATTTGGGTTAAATGTGAATTAGCGTGTGACGTTTACCGGTACAATACACGTGAAGACCGTAATGGTTTACACGCCCTCGAGCTAATTTATACTTGCGAGCCATCGTTTAAGAACATTTTTCCACTCTTCTTCGTTCACAACTCCCGATGGTATCGACGTCGGCCGGTATTTTGAAAAATTGGTTCCAATGTTATACTCCACTTGTTCCGTTTTTCTGCTCACATCTCAGGTCAATGGCTCTTCGGGCTGCCTCTCTTCAGCAAAACCGAAGATAAACAAAAACAAACAACCGACACTTACGGATCATCCTGTACCGAGTGTGAGAAAGTAATTAAATTTATTTCTCCAGAATAATAAATCAACATTAACAAAGATTAGCTTATCTTTAGAAATAAATGCTAAGTGTCACTTAAAATTAAGTCATGAATGGAAACAATTTATCGAAGAAACCTTAATTTTCTTTTTGGTTATTTTTTAATTTTCTATTACTTCTGCTTGTCATCATCATTAAAACATTTAACTGTGAAAGTAACTGTACCAGTTTTTTTTTAAGCGAAATTAAGCTTTTTATATTAAAAAGTCCCGGAAGGTTACGGGGTGCGCTCAAAAAAAAACTTGGACTCACCTCTTAAGACTCTGGTGTTTAGTGCCGTTGATGGTCAATTTCGGTTTGGATTTGTCGCTCGAACTGGTCATGGAACTGGCGGTCGTGGTGGTTACATCACTGGCAAAACTACTAAAACTATTATCCTTGCTAATCGAAGTCGAATTATTCAGTCTTCCGTTGGTCAGAGGCGGCTGCGAGCCGAGGGCGAGTTGTATGTGGTGGTGATGGTTTTTGGGTACCGGTGGAGGCTTGTCGTCCACCGGTATCATGTATGACAACATTTCTAACCTGCACTGCACTCACTTATGCGGACTTTTTTTTTAATTATTAAAACGAAAAGCGAACATATCACAAGACACGACGGACTATTTCAATTATTATCACAACACTTTTTTTTTTTAATTTACTTACTGCTCTGCACTTCAGCGAATGTTTAGAAGGCCAATTTCGTCTGTGCTAGGCAACATCTTCGTGGTACGAAAATCCTGCAAGCAAACAAACATAGACCACATGATTCATACAAACTATATCGGTTTTAGATTTAAAATTTAAATTAACTACCCACTACCGTGTCTGCCAAACGTAATTGATTTATAAATAGAACGAAACAATAAGCGAAGCAACAACGAACATTTTTTATTACAAAGTTAGGAAATGCACCTGAGACTACGAAAATTCCTCGCAGAACACCTGAATTGCGGAGTCGAGGTGCGCGCCGAGCGATCTGGATTCGAACCCGGCATACTGCGGATGTGAACACGCGCTTTGGCCCAACTATCCGCTACGAATCTGTTGTAGTACCGCGCGACCGTTCAGCAGAGGAAACAGATTTTCTTGTGCGCCAGCGGTTGATAGAAAGGACATCGAAGTTGCCGAGACCGCATAGCCGAGAGGAATCGAATTCATTCCATTAATTGTCGATGACGTATGCCATTGTGGTGATTGAAAGAAGGCTAATTGAATTTAAATTATTAGAATAGAAGCTATTGCATGTTCTATCGGGGTCACCAATTTTTCATGAAAAATGTGTCGCATGACACCCAAACTAGATTCACTAGATTCTAATCTTTTCTTGTCTAAAACGGAAAAGCCGAAAATAAAAAGGTACATTCGCGAACTTATTAAAAGTCAATTTTCGTCTCATACAGGTCTCCTTACTTAGGGGTGGAGGGGTTACGAACTTCTTTTCGCTTCCCGAGACGATAAAAAAAGGCAATTCATAATCATCCGTTCTGGTGGTGAACGGATTAACGAGATTCCCGTAATGCACTTATACAATAAATTGAAAAGCATTCGAAGAACGGGCTTAAGCTACAGTTTCGAATAAATTAATGAATCTCAAAATGTAAATGTCAAAGAAGCTCGGAGAGTTTGTTAAAATTGAAGTCTTTGGAAATTGGCGTTTCCGAATTGGAATTAATTTCCCGAGCATATTTTTGGACTCGAAAGTAATTTCCTCCATAATTTAGGATCGGGATTAATTTATCAAAGAATAAATAAAGTGGAATATCTCACTATTGGCCCTTTGAGGCATTTAGAACGCAAAAGCCGACGATTTGATGGTTTCCGTAGCATTGACTACAACACAAACTCATTTCTGTGTGTTAGTTTTCCTTGACATTCCAATGACAGCTTAACAATGTAAGAAATCGATACATTAAGGGGTCGGTTTAAACGCGAGGGGTTAAATTCGCTACGTCACTACGAATTCATCTTCTCGTAAAAGTTGGTCGAAAAATCAACTCTGGATGGATGGCATTAATCGCTCATCAAAGTGTCAACGAGTTCAATAAATGCAAATTAAGGCGTACGATTAAAATCTTCTTCGGTTAATTAACACCTACGACGACTTTTCTCACGCTAATCCGGTGCATAATAAGGGGCACCCGATTTTACGTCGGGCGGGCGCGGGCGATTCAACCTCTACGGAAGACTTTTCGATCAACTGCGAACAAACGACCCAAATTTTAATTGAAAATTAAACGCAATTAACGGCAATTTTAAATAATTGACTCGAAGGTTTAATTCTTTATGAGTCATCAAAATTTATCGATCGTACCAAATCTAGAATGGATTAATTAAAAATTGGGCGAAATTCGATAATAACGAAAATCGATCCGCCTACTTTTGCTTTTGAACAGCTTAAAACAAATTCGTTTGTTTATCGATTAACAGGCACCGGGCGCTAATTAAATTTGAAGAAGTGCATCGTCTTTTGTTTATCGAGGCGAAAATCAAAAATTTCCCGATGGAATGTCGCGTATGTGGCGCCCGAATACGGTGTATTTTGTGTTTTGGAAGGATGCGTTTTTGGCACGTGCCCTAGTAACTATTATTGACATGACAACACATCAAGTGCGCACGGAAACCCCCCATTTAAATTTTCAACCCCCCGAGTTCAGGTGCAAAAAATACCTGCAAGACGCAGCACCTTCCTCGCGACCTGGTTACTCCAGTTTCCGAAGAAAAACAATTGAACACTCGCGGACACTACAAGTGCGATTTAGATACCGGCAAACAATAATATCAATGTCAACATGAGCGAGTAAGAAATGCGTCAGCGCGAGCGCACGTTCGCGTGCTCCTGCTGTACCATAGGTGCAAGCCGGAGCTCCAAACACTCCGGCGATTTTCTCTTCCTCATAATGTCGCGGCTGCGCGAAACATTTGTCGGGGATAAACAAATTGCTTACATTTTTGTTGTCGGCAAATTAAATCGCATAAATAATAAAAATAAGGCGACTTATGACTTCCCATTACGTTCGGTTAATGTGCGACTAAATTTACTCGTAACTTTCCTGCCGATACAGCATGCCTCGCATTCTCGAAATAAACAAAACATAAATAAAAAAATGAATGAGGAATAACGCAATTAAATTTGCATAAAATATCCATTTTTTATTTATCCAACGCACCCTAAACGACGTGCTCGAAGTCAACGTGGGTTGCCTATAGCCAGTCGTCAATACACAGTTCAGTAGCGTAACTTCGGGTTCGGATGTGAGGGTCAATTTTGTGAGTTGTTCGCAGCAACCACTATTCTGTATGTTGCTGTAAAGAGCCGTTTAATCGGTCATATCGGGTTTGATCTCCAGCCAGATCGGAATTTACGGTGCAATTTACAAATATAAAAGTTTAAAAATACGCGTAAAAACGGTCAGAATCTAACGAGAGTATTCGATTGGCTGTTTCCATAACATTAGAATAATTGGTTCTTTCGGGCGGGTAGCGCGGATCGGATTCCTCATTAAAAATTATAGGGTCTTTCTACTGGACTATCGATGAGTCGGCAGCACTGCAAGTGGAACGCCGCAGCTCGAATTCGAAGCAGCGACGGCGGCAGGGGCACCCAAATTGTAGAAAATTAAAAAAAAATTAATACGTAGTAATCTGAAAATATTTTTACGGGTACTTACAGTTAACCCTCACAGCGTATTCAAAAATTTCAACTACATAGTTAAGATAAAGGACAATTTTCTGAGTATAATGCAACAAAAAATTTTGCGGATTACCCATTAGTTTTCGAAAAAACGGCATTTAAAAGTTAATACAAGCAAGTAGTTGTAATACGATACACTTCGATGCCACGAGTCGCGTGACGGTAACTCGCTAGTTAAGGTCCCCGCTCTTATTTCTGTTGACAGTAAGCGTGCTTTGATATTATACTCTTAATGTTCGCTGTCAGTCGCGGTCGACATCCGGACGAGTTCTGTGGCTTCGAGTTTCACTGTTGGCGAGTTCTGTCATTCTATAGGGATATTTCTAAAATTGTTACGTTGTTATTGACTAACTCAACCACGGCCTATCATAAATCCATGTTAAAACGTATATCTAAAATACATGTAAATTTTTGACTTTTAAATAGATCTTAAATAGATTTAAATAGATCTTAAGTAGATCTTCCCATTGGTCCGTCCCGGACTATGAAGCGACGGAAAACTACTTCATTAATATTTTTTAATTAATTTGTCAAAGTTTGTAATTATCAATTTTTTGGTCAGTTTGACAATTTCATAGAGGAATACTATAAAAATTAAACTTAGGTGATAGGGTCACTTCGGCTGTTATTTGAAAAATATTCATTCCAAAAAATGTCTTTACTGTTCTAACAAAATCGCACTCAGCAAAAAGTATTTTTTTTCAATAGCGGTGGTAAAGTATTCACTTTAGACCCCGATTTGAGAGTCTAAAGTGATCGAAAGTAAAGTAATCGTCCAGGTAAAAAAAAATCACTTTAATACCTTGGTGCATAATCTACTATTGTAGGACTAATACAAAATTTTTTAACTAATATTTCTGTTTCGAACACTAATATCTTTCAGTATCACAGCAAAAAAAACGCGATGAAAAATGTCAGGGCCGTATATAAGGGGGGGGGGGGGGGTTCAAACCCCTCCCATGGGTTTAGTAATTCTAAATAATTACTACATTTAAGAAATGTTTCCAATGTGCACGTGAAAGCAAAATAAATACGACCAAAGAGTACACTACATACTCTTTGATACGACAGATAATTTCATCTCTACACTTTCAACTAAAAAAAATTTACAAAGAAAGTAATAAAAGCGGCAGGTCATTTTTGTAACCAAGTGTAAAGAGTGCTTAAAGGTTAACCCCCATGGTTTTATAACTTGCACATGCACTTTTTTTAAACTTTAACATTTGTAGTAATATAGTTAGAAAATTTTACAATGCGTAATTAATCCCTTAATTGCAAACTGGAAAAGTGCAAGTACAAAGTAAAAAAATTTGAAAGATCATAAAGGGCCATTTTCACAGTACCGTAACTACCTGTTTTTGCATTAAAATTTATTAAACATGATAAACGGGTATTTAGGGTAATGCTCATTTAAGGACATCTACCTGCATTTCTTTATGACCTTTTCACCTAAAAATAAATTCGGTTTAAAAGAAATATGATTGATTTATTTCATGTGTGTTGTGTCCAAACCAATTATTTTTGTACGCAAGCAATTCATAAATTTAATTTAATTTTAATTTAATAGTATGAAACTAAATATTTAAATAATATTTTAAAATTTTTATTTTGTGGTGAAAAGGTCATAAGGAAATGCAGGTAGAAGTACTTAAAATGAGCGTTACCCTAAACCAACCCCTTTATAATGGTCAATACGTTTTAATGCAAAAAACAGGTACTTTTGCGGTTCATTTTCACAGTACTGTGTATATATCAGTTTATCTGCAAAAATACTTTTAATTATTGTAATTTTTGCTTGGTATTTCCTGATTACAAAAACTAATTTAAAATACATGAATATGCTAACCTTTTCTTGTAATTTTTAACCCCCCCCCCCCCCCATGGCAAATGTCTAACTACCTTGAGTTTCTTGACGAGTTGCCACTGCGTTCACCAAAATAAATAAAATACGGATTTCAGAACGTGTATAAAATTGTTGAGATGCACTGGCATAGTTAAACCTATTGCGTTGAACTTTCGAACTAAAATTATTTAAAAATTTAAAATCACCAACTTAAAATGTTAAAATGTTTACGGTTTTTTTCTTGTTTAATGCCAATAACCAGTGCTTGCATATTTATAGTTGAGTGAAAGTGATTTAAGATTATACCAGTTCAAAAATTAAAATGGCAAATTCTAATACTAGTAACACAGAAGCTAAGGCCGAAGCTGACGAATTCGTAAAAAACAATGCGATTCCAGAGACATTCCGGGAAAGTACAGAAGAATTTTTAAGTAAAATAATTTCGCACCCTGCCTATGATAATTCAGAGTAAGTCATATTATGATAGAATTTAGAGAGAAACACTTTAATTTAAAATATTGTTAGGTACAAATGGTCTACAGCCAATTTTGAATTTGGGAAACGGTTAGGTCGAGGAAGATTTGGAAAGGTTTATTTGGCTCGGGAAAAGAGAACGGGGTACGTGGTAGCTATGAAGACTTTAACAAAATATGAAGTTGTCAAAGATGGCGTTGAGAGACAAGTTTTACGAGAAATAGAAATTCAATCTCATTTGAAGTAAGTTTTTGGCGGTAAAATAATTTTTTTTTATAATAGTTGGCTCGACTTTTAGGCATCCAAATATTCTGCAGATGATGACGTGGTTTCATGACGATTATAGGATATATTTAGTTCTGGAATTTGCTGCCAAAGGTGAACTGTACGCACATTTATTGAATGCTCCCGGTGGACACTTTGATGAACACTTAACAGCCAAATATATTTTTCAAGTAGCAGATGCTTTAAATTATTGTCATCAAATGAAAGTGATCCATCGGGATATTAAACCGGAAAATTTATTGCTGTCAGTTTCGGATGATATTAAATTGGCCGATTTTGGTTGGTCAGTACATGCACCTTCTCTTCGTCGTAAAACTATGTGTGGAACTTTGGATTATTTACCACCAGAAATGGTGGAGGGAAAGGAATACTCGCAGTATGTTGATAATTGGTGCTTGGGAGTGTTATGTTTTGAGTTCTTGGTAGGTACTCCTCCATTCCAAAGTGAATCGAGTAACGAAACTTTTAGAAAGATTGTAAAGAAGGGCATAGTATATCCTTCGAATGTACCATTGGGAGCAATTAATTTAATTTCCAAGTTATTACAAAAGAAGTCTGACGATAGATTGAACTTAGAAGAAGTCATGCAACACTCCTGGATTGTTTCAAATAAGTAGATCTTGATGAGAGTATATTATACGGACGTTAATAAATTTTTATATTGTGTTAATCTTGTTTTTAATTTATTAACCGATACATTATTGTATCGTTGAGGGTCATTTTACCTTCGTTAGAGTTCGGGTTAGAGCTGAAAAATTATTAAATAAGAAATAATAAAAATTTACAAAATCCTAATCTGATTGTATAAGATCAAATAATTAAAATTCTCAAACAAAGATCATATAGGCAACACATAAAACACTAACAATTTTCGGAAAAAAGCGTGCATCGTATTTTTTGTAACAAAATTCTTTTTACGAAGCCGCAAAATTTCTAATTTGTTTGATAATTAGAATTCATAATTTAACCTAAATTTTTACGTATTTATTTTGTCGGTGTTATTCTAGGGGATTTCTCAATGTCTAGTAGATTGAGTCACAGGAACGAGTCGTACTTTTTGTTCCACCATGTATAAGCATCCGTAAGATGTCATTTGTGCGCTTGCGCGCTGATATATTTAATTCTCTTTGTAGTCAAACGTCAACATATCCAACCTCAATCTTATTGTTCGTTGTTCGTTATGTCGAATGTGGATAAATTTGTGAAAACGTGGTTGTTTTAATTTTTAAGTGAAAATGTCAGACATCGAAGAAGATTTTCGGTTTTTTGGCACACCATTAGAACCATACGACGAAGGTATGTTTTTTTTTATTTAAAATTTTTAGGTTATTTAAATTTATTTTTCTATGTGGTTCAGATTCGTTTCCCAGTAAAAAACCGATCAGCATCGAGGAACAAAGCGCACGAGACGCACAGGGGAGACGACGCTTTCATGGGGCTTTTACTGGAGGTTTTTCGGCAGGATTTTTCAACACCGTTGGTTCGTTGGAAGGTTGGAGACCCCAAGAGTTTAAAAGCTCTCGAAGCGAAAAAGCGCATAATGTTCGGCAAAAGCCCGAAGATTTTATGGACGATGAGGATATGGGAGAGTTTGGGATTGCACCGCAAGTTGTTCAAGCCACCAGCGACTACTCGAGTGCTAACAGCAAGAAGAGGAAAAGACCCATGGTGAGTACATGAAATTGGTTTTCTAGGTGTGGTTGTGTGTGAATCTAAGCGTGAAATTGCGTTTTCGAAAACATGTGACTACATGAGGTTACATCAGACATGTGCTGATGGAGAGCGAACCTCCATTTTCTTAACATGTGCTCACTGTTTGATCAAACGAACGATGGCGGGTTAAATTTCATGATTTTTACTCTGTCATGTGGGATTAAATGATGTCTGAAAATTTCTCGAACCATGTGGTGTCTAAACTTAATAGGGCAAGATTTTGTAACTGACAAAGAAAAATGGTGGAAGTTTTCCGTATGGTCCAATTCAAATCATTTTGAGGTGAAAAAACTCTCAAGGTGAACTTAAGTAGGGACCCTGATATGATAAGGATTAATTGGAAGTTATTGGATCTGATTATCTTTTGTCGGTTTGTATAAGTATGGGGAGGCTCTCGCTATCAGAGATCGGTTATGATTATAAACAAGTAAAACGGACAATTTGGGTTTTTATTATTTAATAAATAAAAATTAAATAAAGGCAAATCACCGATAGTTGTTAAAAGGAATACGATGAAATACCTTGTGGAGGTTGATGAAGAAAACATCCCATAATGATAATTTAATATTAATTAAAAAGAATTCGGCTTGGGCATTATTTTTTTTCACCGAAAAATAAAATAAGTATCTCTGCTACTAATTACCTGGATATTAAAATAAATAATAAATTAAGTAAAATGAAATAACTAAATTACTGCACTTTAGAAATAAATCAGAGACAAAAGCTATACCGATAATAAATTACTATGAAGCGAAAACTGTCTCGACAGTGGCTTATAAGTTTTATTAATTAATTACTCGATAATGACTACGGATTTTCTCGGGTGTAAATCACGAAGCAAAAATGCTCTTTTCTGGTGGTTTCTTAAAAGATTTATAAGACATTTCTCCATTATGCCACAATATGCCTCGATATTTTCTGTAATTCATTGTCACAAAGTAGCAAATACTAATTTTAAAAAAATTAGTTAGGTAACATTTTAACTAACACATTCCTGTGTGATGATAAATTTCACCGTTTTTTTTTGTTTTAGGCTTTAAGTGATGGTCCAATACCTGGCGAGCCGGTATTAGAAAGTCTTCTACAAGCAGGCAACGAAACTGTGGGTTACTTTTTGATGAAAAATATCAGTCGTAAACACAAGAGCCGTGAAATAAATTCAGGTGCCAAGGTTTATGGATGTCAGATGCCAAAAGACTTGCCAAACGATACGAGTGAAATTATGGTCGACGATATTCAGTATGATTTGCACGAAATGTACAAAACTTTTCTCGCGAACCCTAAGATCAACACTTTCGGTTTAGGCTACGTCGGGCTGAGCAGAATTTTCGGTAACGAAAGTCGCCCTGCACATCTGAGTGGAACCGAGAGAAATAACAAAAAGTTTTCCATATCCGGTCAAGCCTTCGGTGTGGGCGCTTTTGAAGATGAAGACGATGATATCTACGTAAAAGACGACATGAGCAGATACGACTTTGAAATGTCTGCCGAAAATTCAACTCCCAAGTTGAAGAATTCGCAAAGTAGCGGTAAAACTATACTCGATATTTTTGTCTTGAGCACTAAAACGACGATCGATAAAAACGTCTTTCCTCCGCCTACAATCCCAAATAGTTTTACTGGAAAATATAAAACAAAAAGGTCGCGATTTACGCCACGCGAAGAGGAAGCCATCCCAGAACGTAAAACAATGGACGCTACAGTTCGTGCTTCGTTTTTGGGCGAAAACATCGAAAAGACTCACACTCCGTCTAATCAACAACACAAGAAACTCAAAGAAACTCCCGTAATCACCAAGGAACGCAAAGAACCGGAAATTAAAAAAGAAGTCGCCCCCATTTTTCCAGGTTTGATGTTGGATCGTTTCGTGTCTGCACAATTAAATGAAGACACTCACAACATTTTGGAGGTGGTTAAACCATCTGAATGTGAACATGGAACAAAAGAAATGCGCGACGCTGTTAAACTTAAAATGTTTGGTCCATTAACCCATTCTGTGTTTGATTGGCAACCATGTTCGTTTTTGTGCAGAAAATTTGACGTTCCGGAGCCAAATGTCGAGTAAGTTAATAGTTTCAGATTTCGTTCTACAGATTTACTTTATTTTATATTTTTTCAGCGGTTCTATGGTAAAAACGAAAAAGAGAACGAAAAATTTGATTTTTGAATATCAAAAGCATGCGGAAGTTGCTGTTGATCTCAAACCAGGACTTTCGGTTAGTAAGGATCCGGAACCAGTTATAGTGCCAAAGGAGGAACCTCAAGATGTCCCATCCACAGAAGACGTACCTATGGAAGTTGCACATACAGCTGAGCAGCCGCAAAATGTCGAAGAAGTGAAAAAGGTTGACGTGATCGATTTGACAGAACGCGTTGACGTTGCAAAAAATGTAGATCTTTTTAAATCGGTCTTCTTAAGCAGTGATGAATCGGAAGAAGAAGAAGAGGTCGAGGAACACAAGACTGAAGAAATCACAGAAAGTGTCGTTTTAGAGCCTCTGATTCCAACTATCAAAACCAAAGAAGGAATTTTGTCAAATTTGGACTTTTCCAAGTTTAATTCCGCCCCAATTATCACAGAGAAAGTGGAAGCAATCGTCGAAACTACTTCCGACTCACTTACTTATGGTCCTAAATTGCCTGCAAAACTAGAGAGTAATTCAATGATTGTCGATCAACCGGTGATAAACGAGGACGAATGGGTAGAAAAAGGAAACGACAAGAAACACAAGAAAAAGCACAAGAAGGAAAAAAGAAAGAAACACAAACGTAAATCTAAGAGATGAATCAAACTATTTAGTTTTTATTGTGCCTCCTTGAATAGGACAATCCGGAAGTATTTATTAATTTTTTTAGAAAAACAAAAAGGAATAAAGGACATTTTTAGTTGCATTGTGGTTCTTGTTTTAAAAAACAAATCGGAAATATTTTTAGGAAATTGTTCAAGTTTTCTGCGGGATTTGGTTTATACTTACGAAGATATTATGTCGAACTGTTTAAACTTCAAATTGTGAAGTGAAGCAAACGTCAAGATTGCTAGAATTTTTAGAACAGAAAAAAAATGTTGAAGAAATTGATTTCGAGATATAGGTGGATAATCTTTGAAGTTCATAAAAATCAAGAACTTGCAACAAACAAAAGAATTAAGATTCGAGATTGGAAGATTTGATTTACAAATATTTTATAATTATGTTGTGGGTAGAAAAAAAGTTAAGAATTTGTTGTGAATAGCTTTAAGTGTGTAGGACTGTGAGTGAAAATAGCAGTGGAGGCTTTAGCCCTCGAAATGTGTAAAAAGTCATAATCAGTGTCAAGTGTTTACAAAAAAGGAATACAAATTGGATACCTAAATTTTTCAAAGCTTGACACGTAAGGTTTGTTATATTGTATTATTAATTTTGTTTGAAAGAATTTGCCGTCCAAGTATTTAATTTTACTTCGCAAAAATTACAATTTGTTTACTCTAAAATCTAAACATAACCTTGCGTTTAAACGTCAATCACATCTAGATTTCTACTGACGCTTGCACAAATTTTACGGCAGATGGCGCAAACTGGTGTTTATCTGCTATTATTTTCGAAAATGATTTTATCAACATAAATAATAATATGAAACTTTCATTATTTTTCGATTAAGTTAATCGCCCTATGTAAACTGATGATAAATTATATCTTCGTGTCGGTCGGATTTTCACATGGGGGTGCGCAAATAGAGAGATAGGGGATCATTGTAAAATTTTTCAAAGAACAATTAAAATTAATTGCTTCGATATTATTGTATTTTGTGACTAATTTTGCAGGATTGTGCAATATTTTGAAATTGTCATGAGTCATCGGGGTTTGAGGGTAAAATGAAACAAGCTAACAATCGAATTTTTGTTTTTGGACCCAGTCAGTGGCGGTTTTAAAGAACAGGCCCGGCCTACCCAAAATTTAATGTACATAATAACATTTTCTTTATGTACAATATAATTAATATTTTAATATTATGGACAATTAATATTTGTTATTTTTTATTATTTGCACTTAAAATTGCAATAACAGCTGCAAAAATTAGCGTGTTTTATATTTTTATTTGTATCTGCTTTAGGGCCAGTTCTACAATGGTAGTATAGGGATAGAATAAGCTATACTGCGAATATTTTACATAGTTTGCGTTCTACAATGGTCGTATAACCATTTTCTAGGTACAAATTGAGGGATAAGCTATCCATTCAAAATTGAGTAGATATACCTGGAAGAAATTTATTCTTGTCTTGTTATTCTATTAGTCAAATCTAATGTAAACAATAATTTATTTTCAGGTAGGTATTTGAGTTTATAATTTTATTTATAAAATTTCATGAAAAGTACCAACGAATTATTTACGATTGTAAAATAAAATACAAAGTGCAATACAATGTGTTCACTAAATTTGAATATTTTCGATTCAGAACAAAACGATAAAATTGTTGAAGATGTTTTGTTACGTCGACATGGTCAAGTGTTTTTAAATATGATCGATTATTATGATGAATACAATAATTTGGAGATCAGAATAATTAACTAAAAATTCTAATTTAAATTATTCAGAACCGGCATAGCAAACTAATTTTGTGTTTTTCAAAAACACTTTTTTAAAGCAACATTTCAATTTATGGTTAAATCTATGTCAAATGATGCAAACAAAGATGTCAAACGACCTAAAATAGGTGCGCAGGAACTACTATACGTTTAAAAGCATTGTAGAACGCGATGACTTTTATACTTGGAATAAATCGTCGAATAAGTTATACGAAGAATACGTATTCGGAACTTTATACTTCCATTGTAGAACTGGCCCTTAAAGTATTACAGTGTATGCACTCATAACGCCAGATACAGCAATACTATAGCTTCAATAGCCAGCGCATAGGCCCGCGCCTACCAGATATACTTGCAGTTATATGATACCTCGCCATAAACAGTTTTTCATAGCGGACATATGCGAGCGGCATTTTAAAGTTGTGATGACAAAAAAAAATATTTATCTCAAATTAAATAAATTAATTAAATTACAAAAAAGAAATTAAGCGGTATTTTGCACTTTGTAGTGTATTTTTATTATTGCAAAATAATTTAAGCGGTAGGTATTGCTATTGCGAGTTCGCCTATCTTCACTTGCATTTTTATCAATACAAAAAGACATTCTTGATGAATTATTAATAACGGACACATTTTAAGACAATGTTATAGACAGATTTGCGAAGAGCAAAAATAAGAGAATCAATCATTACATAATGTACAGTTATTCGAAAAAGTATTTGGACGTTCCTGTGCTAGCAATGTAAATTGCTTCTTTTTGAAAACTTTTTTTAGCATATATAATCGCTTTTACAAAAGTACGTTTGAGATATTTTTTGTAGATAATTTCATTCCCTTCATTTTTGTTTTCAAACATTTTTTTGTTTTGTCGCTTCGTTTTCGACCGAGAATGACTTAAAGCAGACTCGGTAAAACTTTTTAATAAAATTTAAAATGCACAATGGTTTTCTCGAGAGATTCTCATGAGATTTTTACCGAGACTGTTTTAAGTCACTCTCGATCGAAAACGAGGCAACGAATAAAAAAATGTTTGAAAACAAAAATGAAGGGAATGAAATTATCTACAAAAACATAGGAGCGCCCGAAGTAAGTAATTCTATTATTTAAATAAAATGACTTAATAGAGCATATTATTATAACTCAAGAAAATATTCACATCTTCCGCAGATTTTATCTATTTTACAATATTGCTGTCCTACCCAAAATTGTTCCCCACGAGCCTCCAATGGACCAAGTTATTTACTTGAACCTATCCTGGAATCAACGGTAAAATCTTTTTGTTGTAACAACAATGGTTCGATAATCCGATCGTTTGGTACTTTGGTCCCTTTCTAATTTTTTTAATGACAATTGGTCCTTATTACCAAAATTTGGGTATAAAAGCATGCTGCAAAAGTTTGCGTTTTCTATTCCAACGCAAAGTTTCTTTGGGTTCAGTTCTTGATTATTATGAAGAATGTTTTAAAGTATTGTAATTCGAAAGAAAGTGCAAGAGAGCAAATCAATATTATTTTGAGTGAAGACTATAAAAATCACACCAATGTAAGTAGAATTTAAATTTTAGTTTCTTTTTCTTTGTCGAGCAAATTGATAACTTGTTTTTACCAATAGATATTGGTGCATTTTTTATTTTTATTTATTTTTTCTTTTTACTTTACACTATCTTGTGACATTCGGGGCTCCCACTTGTCCTAAAATACAAAAATTTATCCTAAAATTTTCGTAAAAAGTACTAAATTCCTAAAATTATTTTATATTGTTGCAGATTTTTTTTAAATTAAATTTTAAAATTTAAATTTCAAAATTAAAAAATATTATACTAATATATTACAAAATGTAGCATAATAATTTTTTCCTAAAAATTCTTAAATTTTATTGTAAATTCCTAAAATTTTGCTATAAAATTTCTTAAATTCCTACCTAAAATCTATAAAATTTGTTGTGGGAGGCCTGGACATTTTATTTTAATATTGCCTTGTAGAAATCTCTATTTACTGTAGGTATCAAAATTTTAAATTCTCTATTCGTACATTTTATTTGAGTTGCAGGCAGGGTTAAGCCACAACCCTGAGCTTTTTTTATTTAACCTCGAAACATACTTTTCTATTTAATTAAAGGTCTCGACGTTTCTAACTTTCGGTCTTGACGAAATCAAACGGTTTTGATTGACTGTGCCCCCCCCCCTCGGTTTTAATTTTTTTGTGCAGGGATTTTCGATGAAACTATTAAATTTTCGTGTCGGTATATTAGCGAGTGTCGAAGGATTTGTAGCTTTCTAATTTTGGATTTCATCGCCCTAAGAAAATTTAGAAATGTTATCAAATCTGTAAATAGATTTTTTTCCGCTCTAATTCAGTTACATTTTACCGAAGTAGTCACAACACTTCCCTTAATGGCGCCTGAAATGAAACAAGGTAAACTTCTGATTCTATCTTCAGGGTGGCAAACCCGTTTTCTGCACCTGTGTATATAAATACAGTAAATGCAACCAGAATAAAATTGTCAATGCCCCCCCCCCCCCCCCTGTTTTAGAAATTTAAAGCGATACGTGCGATCGATCCTAAAAATAAAATCGGATGCCGTTATTTATGTATCTTCTCCGTTGACAAGGAAATATAATACCAAGTGTTAATTTTTTTGTGTCACTTTATTATCGTAATAACTATTTTAATCTCGGTTATCGCACCCCACGTAAGTGCATAGCATTTTTCATATTGTGATTATCTCGTAAAGACAAATTATCAAGTACAATAATTATTATCGTCGGAGACCTTTGGTTAGCAAGCAAATGCCCTTTTCTATTTTACCCTTGTCATGTAACACGACCCAAAAGATAAGATAGCAATTCCAAGATTTCGAATTTTTATCTCTTCGGGATGCTCGCTCAGCGTTTCTTTCGAGACGAACTCAAATATTTAAACACAAATCGATAAGCAACATTTTATTTAGATTGCATTGCGAAATTGCATTTGATTTTTAAACATTCCTTTAATTTATCGGGACATTCCTGATGTCTTATTCAATTACAAACACGCTCATTTTCTATCTTCTAATTCCCCGATAACGGACAACAAAATATTTCCGTTACTTTCACTTTTCGGCATTTTAATCAAACTTGGACCTAAATTCCCGGAAAGTACTTGCGTACGATAGCAATACAATGGGCACATTGTTTCTCTATAAAAAATTCAGTTTTACGCAGCCGGCCCTGCTTGTATTAATTTTGCACGTCGAAACCTGCCATTATTATTAGCGTTAATTACTATACCTGGGCGAACCAACCAAGAACGAACGGTAAACAGTAATGTTCGGCCCGCTAATCTTTTCAAAGTTAATAATGTTATTGTTTGTTTAAACCTGCGAAGGATTACTTGTCCCGAGAGTTGGCGTATTAACCCAAAAGTAAAACGCTTTTGTACTGGGTACCTGATAAAGGGAAAATTTAAAACTTGATTTTATGACTTCTTTCATTACTGTGCATTTTTATGGCCCAGAATATATTGCCTCGGAATTTAGTATCTGCTGGAATTTTATAATTTAAAACCGCTCCAAATGAGAAGGGAGACAACTTAATCTGATTAATTCTTTTTTTGCATTTTTTTAAAACCGCTATTATTAAGGAGGGCGGTTCTCAATTTTAAGAAATGTTGCGGACGCTATAATATTTTCACTTCACTTTCTCGTCTTGGTGGCATTCGGTTGTCAAACAAAAAATCTCTCGAAAAGCAATTGTTTTCTTCTGACAAAACAATAATATACTACTGCTATTTATTAACATTGTCAAAATTTCAATTAGATGTTAGACTTGTACACAATATGTCTGGATATTTACAATAGGCTACCTTTACCTGCAGTTGGTTGGGGTACACCGGTGTTTCGATGGAATTTTTTGCAAACATCTTTTTTCTAATTATCTTCAAACTTGAGTCTTAAATCACAAGCGGTTTACCTAGAGTGGTCCGACAGACCGACTCTTTTGTTTCACATTACCTTATATTTTTGCGATTATTTAAACGTCAAAGTTTAATCACTTTCGAAAAAAACTGGACGTTTATCCCAAGTGCTTTGACAAACAAAACAATGCTCGTTGCTTATACAAAACAAATGAATAATAAGTTGTCTATATTCAATAAAAATTTTCGTTGTTTACAATGGTTAAAAATTTTTGGGCATTAACATCAAAAAAATTATAAAAAGATGCAGATTTTTGAAAATACTATTTTTATCAACCGCCAAAATGTAAATGTCAATAAATAATTTGATTGCTCAAAGATCTCTTTATTTGGGAAATAATCATGCCGAATATCCCACATACATAAAAATACCCCGCTTAAATATTGACGTTGTTGGTCAAAATTTAATCGGTTATTTTTATATTACTGTTGATATCTGAAGTAAAATTTATTTCTAGTTGATAAACTTTTGATTTTCTCATTTTTTTTGGTTATCATAAATTACGACTTTTCGATATTTTAATAATGGCGATTAAATTTGACGTTGGTTTAATTAATTTTTATTAAATCAAATAAAAGAATTATCAACGTTACTACGCAACCAGAAGTTTCTTGGTGAAAAACAAACTTTTAGTTTCCTAGTGACGCTGGATACTTTTTTGTTTCGGTGATATTCGTACTGAAAAGTTGGAATTTATTATAATTAAATGACACTTCAACTGTGTGTTTATTGTTATAAAACAATTGGTAAAAAAATGATTTGTTTGTTTAATGACAACAGGGTGAAATAGTCTAATTTATTAGTTTGTTGGTGGACTGTTTTGTTCACCAAGAGGGGTTTGTGATAATTTTTGACTAAATTACAACAAATTTTATTTGAAAATTTGTATAATAGAAAAACCATCCAAAAAGATTTTTTTTTATTAAAATATTCGACAGACAAGTTAATTCCTCTCTTCCTGCGCCCTTATAAACTAGTTGATCGCATTTATCTATGAGGATAAAACGGTGTCACAAAATATAATCAATTTTATGGACATAATAAAATGAGTTTACATGAATTTATGATATAATAATAATACATAATTATGATATATAATCGCGAACCTTGACTTTCTTGTTTTTTGGGTCGTTTTTTTTTACCTGTTTTTCAATTTCGTCAAAACTGCAACAATGAAAATGTGCAACGGAAATTATTTTTATAATTTTGCTTGTCTAATATTGTGTAATACAACTATCTGTATAACTGACATGAGACTTCTCCGTTCTCCGGTTGTATTTCAGAAAGCATTGATTATAATTCAGATTTAATTGTTGAGCTTTTCACATACAAAACGAATAAATATATTAACAATTGTTTAATTTGAGTTACAATTGACGCTTTCTGAATTACAACCCTCGGACCTGTCTCGCTCCATCTGTTTGGGACTGCCTCTTGCCGATTTTCTTTCACAATTTTTACCTATTTAGCTTTGTTTATTTTGACACCATCTTTTTCTATTCCATCTGAAATTAGGAAAACCGGCCGTGATTTAATCTTTTTATTCAAATATTTGTCGTAACATATTATCGAAGTAGTATGAAAATTTTCCGCATCAAAACTTGAACTCCGTCAGTTTTTAAAGTCGGAATAAATTTGGCGCTCGTTTGCACGCGCGAGCACTCGATATCGAAATAAAATCAAATCAAATCAATTTTAATTAATCTGCTCCCATTGCGAAAATGTCAAGAGAAATCTGATAACGCAATTGGATGTGGAAGTGGAAAATAAGAAAAAGAAGCACGGGCCTTTTTGTTAATTTTATTTTGTCTAATTAATTTTTTGCACGCCCATGCGTCGGTGTTGAATGTCTTGTACGAGCACGACGAGCGAGCGTGGGAATTTTTTTTATGAATGCGAAATTTCGAAAAGCCGATAACAAAATTTTATCTCGTCGCCACGGGGAAGCTTGCGGACGCGGAAAATGTTGGCAAGATTTTTGTCGAACGTAAAATAAATCGTAATTCGCTCGGAACGTCTGGAAATTAGAAACATGGCATAAATCGAGAAGCCTTGAAATTTAAGGCGCGATAATGCACGATCTTGTACATCCCTGTACTATGCGACGTCTACGCCGTAGTAGCGTACGTTGCGCGCCGAAAAGTAGCACCAAACAAAAATGGAAAATTAGCAAAAAGTACAGCTCGTCAGTGTTTTGTTTGATGGTCGAAAGTGAAAATGGCGTGTGCACTTTCGTTTGGCGCGATTGTCATTTGTAGATTTTAGTCGTTTGACGTAAAATTAGTGTTTGATGAATGTGGTCGTAGTAGGCGGGGAGGGAGCCGGCGTGCCCCGAATCCCATTCTACGGCTCTTGACTCATTTTCCTTACCGGCAAATCGAGCCGGCATTTACGGCGTGCTTTTGGTAGGTGGGTACACTAACCAGGCGTTTTAAAAAGTTGGTTTAGTAGCTGCCCGATTGTCGTTGTTGATAGACGTCGACGTTGTTCTTTCAGAACATAATAAGCATGTATACAAGATTGAATGAAGAATTGAAGAGAAGTCATTTTGTTAGTAATAATTGTTGTGTTCTTATATCGCTTATAATATTTTTCGTGTGGTATACACCGTGCGTGAGAAAAAAACTGAGAAATTAAGTTTTACTTTTCCGGCGCTTTCATTTGAAATAATTGTTTCGATTTAAGGTGAGTCGAATTTGTCTGCTTTTTAATTTTTCTCGAAAAAATTATGCTACATTATTGCGAGCCACGTATGTTTCGGTCAACTTTCTAAAAACCCGGCACACAAGCGCGGATCAGGCGCGGCGTGCGTTTCATGCCGCCCTTTGCCGGCTACGTGGCTCGATCTTTTGCATATTTTATTCGACCTCGCCACTAATTTGCGACTATTTTAACATTAAAATGCATCCGAATCGCCCCGGGTTCCGCATTTCCCTGCACAGTTTACTCGCACCGAGTGGCTTTTTCCGAAAATTTCCGGCCAACTGTCAAATTTGACACTTGGCAAATTTTACACAAGTCCACTTTCCGTTCGCGTCCGCGATTCCAACATGTCGCTTTTAATTGATTTAATATGTCGCAATCTGCGGCAATTTAATTGTCCGCAAAATTTCGACAAAAAAGGAAGATCGTTTGCGGGGACCGCGTCGAAATTTAGGAGGCGTCTGTCGGGACGGCGTCGCCCACAAAGGGGTAACAGAATTCTTTTTCTTTCTCTTACGTAACACTTTTTAATTTTCAATCAAACACCTGGTCCGGTGAAGGTGCACGCTATTGCAGGTATCACCACCCCGCTCTCGCCCCCTTAATTAGAGTTAAATAAATTTTCTACTACCACCACCACCACATACTAAAATCGTAATTGCCGCACAGTTTTTATTTTATAAAAGACAGCTGGACATTTGTGGATCTTTTCTTTATAATCTCTTTAATTTCTTGCAGCAGCAGCTGTCGACTTGGGCATCTTCGTTGGGCCACCTTGTGATATTAGTTGTAGACATATTTTTTTAATTGGTGGACAAGAAAAGTCGATCCTTCAACATGCTGATCGACAATTGCGATGACATTTACGACGACTTCGGATTATCGTTGGATTTTCTCGAGATCGACCGCTCGCCGTGGGACAAATTTGACGTGGATGAAGTTACTCGCGCCTACATCGGCGGTGAAGGTCTCGAAGGTATAACTTTTGACGATCAGGATTCCAACTACCCGATGCAAGATTTGATGTGGGGCAGCGTATCGGTAGACATAGACCTAGAGGATGCCACCAAGATTTTGAAAAGGGTGGCCGAGAAACCCACGGTGATGGCGAAATCGGCTCCTCCGCCATCACCTGCGGTGCAGAACCATCAACCCAATCAAAGAAGTTTGCTGATCAAATCTCAGCCTCAATATCAGACAAAATCTTCCGCTTCGATATCGCCGCCCATATCGGACGACGAAGGTGCTCTGTCCGAGCCAAAAACCGACACCATGAAGGGTCTGGAAGAACACATCAATAGCTGTATCTCTGACAACTTAATACTCGACGCCGACCTTCTGGAGTACATGGCCGGTACGGTAATACAGCTGCCACCCCTATCGCCACCCCCGAAGAAGCCATCTTTCGTAATGGACCACTGCTACTCCAAAGAACTCGAACCCGAAGACGATCTCTACGGGAACAATCTCGGCATCGAAACTCCTTCAGAAACCGGTAAGTCGTAGTTTTACTTTTTATCGAATAGATACGAAAAAATATTTTCCGTTCTCAAAATTGAAACGGAAATTGTTGCTAATGTTACTCACTCGCCAACACCACACATTGGATCCGATTCCGAGAACTTGAGGCGCGGAATGCAAAAAAAGCAAACCGTGGTTCTAGAGACGCCACTTTTCCCGCCAATGCGCGCGCACACGCATCCGGTTTAGTGTGGTTACGCGATATCAAATTCAATTCATTAATAGCTCAGGAATTTACAGTCGCTCAAATCCACCCATACAAATACACACATCACACTTCTTGTCGACTTATTTACATAATTATTATTACTCGGGTGCGTCCGTTACCTTGCTCTTGGAACCTGATTAAATTTTCGAAAAAAAAAAAAAAAGATCAGGTGCGCCGGTCAGATTTCTAAGATCCAAATTCATACGCACACCTGTCGTTTTTGTTATAAATTTTTACGCGTTTGCCACACGCACCTCATCATCTGCGACCTCATCGCCATCGACAGGTGTCTCGTCGAGAAAAAACAACGGGAGGGCCACTTAAGACCAAGCAGCTCTCTTTTCTCGATTGTCAGATAATGATGATGGTTGCTAAGCACGATGCAAGGATGACACGGACGACAAGTCGCATCCCTTATGTCGTCCATCGCGCGAGACACTTTTTTTTGTTATTATATTGAACACACAAATTCGGTTGCATTAAATTGATTGTACAAGTTATTGTTGACTCATCAGCGACAACACAAGACTTAATTTTGGATTCTAGTAATTGGGCTATTTTTGGATGATTTTCTTAGTCAGCCGCGATTCTATTTATTATCAACGATCTTTTTTTTCATTTCATCTTTTTTTTATTTATTACTCGAATGCGTGTTATGTCTGTTTTATATTAAACAGGAAATCGTAGAGTACATAGTTGTTTCAACATCACATCATGTTTTTTTAATCCTTTATCATTTTATGACTCTCCGGCTCCATCTGTTTCATAAACAATTCGACAATGCTAATTGGAGTCGGCACTTACTTGGTAAACCGTACATACGGAAGTTTACGCTTCGGAATACTTTAAAGCGATTATTATTACTACTATTACATTATAGAATTGGATATAAAATTATTATTTGAAATGGAAGCGGAATTCGAAACGTGCGGGTTCGGGGGTCGAAAAAAATAATCGCCCCTAGAAAAATAGCGTGAGAAAATGTCCCGATTATTTTTTTCTTTTACGATTTCTCAATATACCCACAAATTACAATAATAATAATTTTTCGTGGAAAAAACCAAAAGTTTAACAATGTAAACGAATGTAAATTACACCCGGGCAGGTGGAATCGCGGTAATATCAAAAATTCGAGCCTCCCTATTTTGTAATGCCTCGTAATTTATTCGTAAACTCGTTTTGGGTAAAACGGACCACGGTGGCGGCGGTGAGACGAAAGCGAAGAATTTTTAGTAGTTTTACTTTGCGAACGGGAGACACCCTATAGGTCGGACAATTTGCGTCCACTTAACGTAAAAAACAATCGAGAGTGTTTTAAATTTCATGCACCAATTAAAGAAGTCGTAATGCACCTTTAAAATCAGTTTTATTCGGATTTTATTGTAATTTTTAATTATCCACTACCGAAGGTCGCATGTGAAATTTCTCATAATACGTAAATTTTCTTCGCCTTGATATTTGATTGACAAAAAAAGTCGCAACGACGACGTAGACATGTGGGGAACACGACGAAGGAACATTTGGTATTCTTTCCCGCGGAAGGGGGGAATCTCGTTCTTCGATAATAATTATTGATCTTGGCGGGTGGTTAAGTCAAAGGCTAATAATAACGAAGAATCGGTGGGGTTCCTCGTTTAACTATTATACATTTCTTGGTATTTTGTCGCGAGAAATCTTATTTTAGAAAATGGTAGAAATAATGGGACTTTATTTTTGGACCACGAAGAATTCCTCTTAATTTATGAATCTTTAACGAGTTATGTAACGTTTTTTGTTCTATTTTGGTTTTTTTTTCTAATTTGGAGAGCGATTTGGGGTCATTGTGACCCTCGATAGTTAATCTAATACATTATAACATTATATAAGTCTTATCAATTCTCGACAACGTAATTAATAATTAAGTATTCAATTATAGATATTTTGTAACTAAAAATCGATTGCCACTTTGTAACAAGTCACTTACAGGTCAATTCTGAAACGATAACGTCAGCGATTTATTTGATTGTATACAACTTTGTTGACTTAGGTTAGAACACATCAAGGCCCAATCCCCCCGATCTCCGACAAATATCAACAGTTTCAATTTTTTACCCGCAAGACCTTTTTTCCGACTCGCAAAGAGTACCAATTTACGTAGACCGCCCACCTCCCCGTGGACCTCTTTTGCCAGAAGAGAAAGCCTCCATAAATATTGATAATCAAAAATTTTATGGTTTGTAAAAAATTGAAGGTCGAGTCGTAGTAAAAGTTTTCGGTTCATTAATAAAATTATCGCGATATTACTGATGACCCACATTTTTTCGAAAGATAACCTGCAATTTTATTTTTTTTTCAAGTACCCACTCGAGATTTTTATAATAATTCTTATGTAATTCGATTAATTTAGAAAAATTGCGAAATTTATTTAAAAAAAAAAGATCATCGCGCAATGAGATACGTGGACACCCACATTACGATAAATTTGTCGCACGCGTACAACCTTTTACATAAATTTCGTTCGGTTAAATTTAATTTTTTTGCGATTCGAAAGCGCTCCTCACAACCGGAAGTACCCGCTTTGCTTTTCGTTAAAATTTTGTTTCCCACTGTTCCCTACGTCTTCTACGTCCCTCGTATGTTATTCCTCTTTTTCTACAATGGAACGTAAATTTCACAGGACAGGGGTCGTCGAAATGCACTAATTTGTTTGACGTCTGGGAATGTGGGTTTGAAGAAGTTTACACCGGCTTCGGAAATATTTCGAAAATATTTTTATTTCATGCCGATCGCATTGATTTTCCATGACCTTTCGTAGCTCCGGGACATTTATTGCAATCGTATGTAAATTCCAACTTACAGAATACCATTAATGTTTGTAATTCTACTACGACGGAAATATTATTTCTTCTTCGTGCTGATTAATGCTTTAATAGAATTCGCAAAGTCCAATTATTATTATATTACTGTTATGTAGATATTATAAAAAAAAATATCTTCCGATTGTGTATTGTAAATTTTACGCGCCAAATAAATACACTTTTAATCCGAATGACACAATATTATATTTTATATTATCACAATGTATTTATGTTGTAATATTCGCGCAACGAAAAAGGTAGCTGGATATTTTATCTTGTTGACATTAGTTTAGGATTAAAAATTGTTAAAAAACTCGACCTTATCAAATATTTTTTTTAATGTGAAAAAATTTGTTTTACTTCACTTTAGTGTCGCCTGCCCGAGTATTTCTGATTATGAAAACGTTTGTTCTAGGCTATTATTCTAGATAGATAGCCTATTATTTACTCGACTTCGCACCCCCTTATTTTTTATTATATTAGTATCTATAGTAACAAAACAATTTTTTTTTAAATTTGTAGCTAGTTGAAAAATTTATTTAGGTAGTTAGAATCGCATGAGCTGTAGTTTCCTTAGATTTGTACTTTGGCGGTATCGCTGGTCAAAATTTTTTTGAAATTAGAACGAATTATTTTTATCGTAGATGGCAGTTCCACTTCATCGATGTCGCCGTATAGCATATATCACACACACGGACATTTGCATTCGGAAATATTCCCATCGGGGTTACATATAATAGCAGAAGGTACACATATTGAAAATTTGCGATTTTTCTAGACCAATAGCATAACTAGAGAGTGGGGGATCTCACTATTGTATTGCATATTATGAGTTTCCATTAGAAATTCAAAAATTAAAGTTAACTTATCCCCCCCCCTCTACTTGCGCAATTGGTCTAGATTTTATTTTATTATATAATATAATAGCTACATTTCGCACGGCCTGTGGCCTCGCGACTTGTACCTACTTATTTTAAATTCGATAGGTTAAATTTTGTAAAATTTATTTTCGTCACCCTGTAGATAACCTAAGCGAGATACAGATTTCCAGACATATTCATTTATAAATTATAGCGAGGTGCTTACACTTTACATTTTAACCTTACACAATATTTTCCACCCAACCGAGCAGAAATTTTTTAAATTTAATTAGGTTTTAATAAATGCACATTTTAAGTTTCTATAATAATTAAAAGAACTAAGATATCGAGGGCGTTCTTATGGCGATATATAAAATAAGTTGGAAACGGATATGAGGGTAATTAACATATTATCGAATAACGGAGGGTACGGGGTGTCGTCGAGTGGTAAGTCGAATTCGTAGCGGCGAGACGGAATTCCTAAAACTGATTAACCTTCAATTATGACTTCATTCTCTCCGGGCCGGGGCCGCCGGATGAATTATGCCGGGCGAAGTTGCAACCGCCGGTTTTTTTACGACCAAAATCCAGACGATTCGCTAGACTCCTCGTGATGTAATAATTGCGGAAGATTCATCGATTTTTCCGATTCGCTGTGCAGCACTTGCGTGCCGGGAGCGCCACCGAAAAATTTGTTTCCTAAAAAGAAGAGAATGGAAGAAATAGGAGCATCGCACCAAAGACCTTGTTTTGTTTAAACAATAAAAAAGTAGCGATGATCCAATCCGTCATTACCAAACGAGATCGTTGCGCTTTTGTTTTTATCGTTATTTGTTGTTCGCGTGTTGCGGGGCGCGTTTACCTCTCCGTATCGACTTTTTGAAACCGAATTTACAACAATAATGAATCGTTTCGATAATTGGGCGGACGAGAACGTCGACCGATATTTGGACATTTAACAAAATTAATTCGGCTTTGGCCTTGACGACGTGATAATTCCTAGTCCACGTGCGTGCTTGCTCACGATAAGGCTAGGCGATTTCTTGTAGCAAGGTCACGAATTTTATTGGTTGCCAAAATTCGATATAATCCTTCTGCGCATCGGGCCAGTGACCAGGAGGGATTCGCGTGCGAAGGCCGCGAACGACTAGACGTAGAACATCATCATCAATGAGGGCGGGTGGGGCACGACGCTTACGCTAACTCGCCGCCGTCCTTTTTTTTTTTTATTTTGCAACCCCCCGACTAGTCGTCGCGCTTTCAGAGGATTTCGAACCCGACGACGCGACGTCGAAGCGTTCCTACCTGCCCATACCGGTTTTGCACAATTGATACACTTCCAGGTGCGTTTGCTGCATCTCTTAGAAAACTTTCTTTTGAATTTTTGAAGAATGGAAAATTTGGGCCTCGTTTAAAAACGTTCCGGTTGTTATTCTTTTCAACATTGGCGCACGACAAAAGATTCTTGCAATTCGATTATTTCTTTTTGAAAAAAAAATAAATAAAAGTATATATTATATGGTATAATAGCGGATGGGGTGCATGAACCCGAACCATTAGAGGCGCTCCGATAACTCGAACACCTGCCTACCTCCTCAGGAAATCGCGAGAAAATATTAAATAGGAAATGCTAATTACACCGTGTGTACCTTATCGAGACGGACACGTGTGCGTAGATTCGCAAATTAGAACAGCGCCACCTATTAGTCGGTTAATTGGCGAGCCGGAGAGAAAGTGAAGGCGTAATTATTGTCCTTTTTTGGATTTCTATCGAGTGACGGAAGTTGTGACCTCTCCTCGATCGGTGCGTTTTTACCATTTCCGGTATTTTCAATTTTCTAGTCATTATTAATAAATTGTAGATTAAAAAAATGTTTAATTTGATGTTCGAATTGTATGCTAATTCGTGGCTTATTAATTTTCAAGGCTCTTCGGGGGGTAAAAAAGGCGTGTGAAAGAAACTTTGCATAATTTTCTAGTAATACACAATTTATTGTATAGTATGATCTTTTTACCGTTATTTTAAATCGCAGACTGGTATGTGACCCACAATCGTTTGACCTATGTATGGCGAACAACAATCTGTTCCAAGTGGTTACGACAACTCCGGCCAATTTTCCTATTAACCAAATCGATTAATTATTTAAATATTAGTAGTACGATCAGGTTTTTTTGGTCTAATTGACATTTACGAGTAAGCGGACCTGCATTTCGGCCTCGGGGGGGTGTCGCCGCTCGTTTACACTTTTACTCTCCCCGCGTTAGATTACGCTGCTGCGGTTCATTAAAAACAAATTATAACGCAACCTCGGTTTGTGTCTCTTTTTTTTTTCTGTAATTTAGAAATCGTAAATTACCCTTAATGACGGGAGATGAGTGCTTACGATCAGAGAAAGTGATGCCCGACCGACTACCTAAAAACCAATCGGCCTGTGTAAATATTTAATTACGTAACAAATTATCTCGCCGAATTTTAAGCGATACAAAAAGCTTTATCGTCTCGGTTCCTGTTATTTAACGAAAATGCTTCCTTTCCACAAACCGCATCGAGCCACATTATCATTATTTGTAAATCGTAGATAAGAGCTATCGGCATTTGGGCGCCTTCTTCAATTCGAATTCGAACGCGAGCAACAATTTTTTCGTTCTTCCCACGGCTAGGTAAACCCGCATCGAATGGCCGTCTTATCGAAAGCCTTCCTACGCCCGTTTCAACCGTAGCGGTGAATTCCAAATTGAGCCGGAAATTTATATCCGCGCGCCAGATAACGCAACCCCTTGTTGGGCTCCGTTTTCTTGCGCCTAGGAGCGGTTAACCATAGATAATTTATTGTAAAATCAACACATATCTGCGGTTTAATTTTTGGAGAAAAACTTCCTGGTACCGGTTGCAATTATTGCTAATTTGTCTTGGATCGATAAAAGTTGGTTATCTCTGGAGTACCACACGGTAGTTTATTTGCATTATTATTTAACTGTCGCCAAAGGCCCGATAAAATTCGCGCTCTCCTCGGTTATCTGTTGACGATAATGTTAGGTAATCGCGTCGTCGTTCCTCAAGGCCGTCGTGATTGTAAATTCACGTGCGTAAAATACGCAACTGGTTTATGATATTACGGTCACGTGGTGCGGACGTCGCTAACGTCGAGGTCATTTGCCGCGCGTCCGTATATATAGAAATCGGGTTTTCACCCACAATAAAATTATTGTCTCTTCCGCACAGAAAACTTTCCTAGGCGTTGGTCTCTTGGACGGCTATAACCCAGATTTGGCCCAGTCCAACGCCCATGCCTACGGCTTCGGAAATAAACTGGTTCGCTAAAATCGGCTCTTCTAAGCGCGCATCCGTCATCCCCAAATCGTCTTTTTTAAATCTTTTCCGGGTGCGGTGCCGTTATATAAATATAATAAACCGTCGTCTTAACCTAATTCCCTTTGTTTTGTTTTGTACCCGCTAATTGCCCCAGCCGAGTCGCGTAGGTATAATATACTCGTGAGAGTGAGCGTAAATAAAAGTTCCAAAATTAGTTGAAATTATCCCAGGCCGAACAACTAGAAAATGTATTTTCGTATCCCATACGGACAAGCAGGCGATGAACTTGCGTCGTCGATTTTATCATAAGACAAAATCCACTGCCCGCTTAGGAATGTGAAAGGTAGTTGTTACAGGATCCAGTTTGAGAAACGGCATTCTCTCGACGAGCACCGTCGTGTTTAATGACGACGACCAATTTTACACGTGTCAAAATGGCATTATTAGCGAATAAAACGGTATCGCATTAAGAAGGTTACCCGTTCTTCGGACCTGTTCCGTCATCTGCTCTCGTCTACTTTTTCTCGTGGCGAGGAGAAAATTCCGAATTGTAGGTGGTAACCGTACCCTTCTATTGTTTTACCTACCTACCTACAATTTCTCCTCGGCATCCTGTCCACCTTCTAACGGGCAAAAAATTACACACTCACGAACTGGGTCGATTTCATAATTTGTATCTCGTATTTAACACCAAATTAATCGATCGATCTGCAATAACCCAGATTTTTTTCTTTTTCTATTATCCGCCATTTCAAAACCCGATACTAGCTACTTGCGTGTCCGATTTCCAATTTCGACGGCTCGGTGGCCAAAGCGTAGTAGCCCCCCGGGCGAATTTTTCGCCACACTAATCGAGCCTGTCTGCACACCACAATCTTGATGCGCCCCCGGGCCTCGCTTTTTCTGCAATACCACCCCGTAGAAATCGACGTTTTATTTTTATTCGTCTTATTTTGGCTGCAGTTTACTAGAGTTCATCAAAATTTTGCGGGACGGGAACGGCGGAAAGTTTTGGTTAGATACTAATTAATTCTTTTCGTCCGCTCACCCTTCGCCATCGCGTGTAAAAATCTACCCTGTTTTTGTGATGATTCTAATACCGGTTAGGTTGTTGGCCAAAATGCGATTCCAAGGTGATTTTTTTAACTTCGCCGATGTATGACACACCGTGTCTTCTTGCAAATCGGTTACAATTTGAATTTTTTGTTTCGCTTACATCATTTTGCTGTTAAGATCTCAAAAAAAGTAGGGGGGGTTACTGTAACGAGCCGAGTTTTTTATTTTTTAATTTCGATATTCCATCGCGTTGCCGTCCCGAACTCGGGCGCCACTCGAATCCACCCTTGCGAGATCGTTCTACCTCGCAACTCCTTCCTACGCACACCCATTTCCTTTCGCCAATACCAAGAAGAACGACATTCTAGATTTTTTTACTGTTAAAAGCGCTACTTGCTAGAAAATTCATCGATTAGCATTCCGACTCTTTTCATCGATTAATCAATCAATCTTGACGAGTCGAATGATAAAGAACGCAGCGAACGCTGACGTGGGCGAGCATATTAGAAGAAGATACGTAGAGAAGGAAAAAATCGATTAGAATTAAAAAAAATTCAAATTCTGCGTTTGTGCGGTGTCCACTCGCAAGGTTATTTATTAACCGTGAACTTTTGCAAACGAACCACAATTAAAATTTACAAGTAAAAAGTTAATCACGTTCATAAAAAAAATCCTTGAACATGACTTGTCCGCTACACCAAGTGTATTAACCTTAATTTTTTGGGTAAAATTTTTGTGTTACCACATCGGTTTACCTTGACGCCGCGATCGATAAATGATAATTATATAAGGTGCAACGACTCGCGGGGGTTGGTTTTTTTCCAGAGCGGTGCGCAAAAATAAAATTAAAAAAAGATTCGCTTGGCACGCTAACCCACAAAGTGGACAATTACGCGCTCTTTTTTTTTGTTTTTTATTCCGATTCTCTACAATTTGTAGTTATTATTCGTGTTGCAATCTTGTGAAAGTTGTCAATTAACAATTTTCCAAATTTATCGTCGAAAATTTAACCCTCGAGTGGGCGGCCGAATCATTAAGCCGGTTTAATTTTCCTTTTAGCTTTGTTTTTTCGACAATTACGCAGTTTATAAATTTAATAATGACGATTAAAGGGGCCACCAATTCTTTGTTCATTACAGCGCGCTGGTGTTAGTAACCTAATATTTTTTTAACCTTGAATTTTAAGTCATTGCTCCACATTATTATAATTTACGAATTTTCTAAGTGCTAACTGACGGAACTACCGGATGTGCACTTAAATTTTTTATTTTTTCGATTCGCATCGGAAGCGAATCAAAAATTTGCATCGAAATTACCACGGCCGGTGTCGGTGATGGACGGCTCGGTCGTTTCAAGAATTCGACATTTGTTTGCTTTAGATTCTTGTTCCGACCGAGAACCTTCCGAGAAGGTTTTCGAAGATTTACCACCTTTTTCGAGATAATGGTTTATGGTCCTAATGGTTTAATAATGCCGGCCTCGGGGTCGGCTTTGCTAAAAACATCTTTCGACCAAATGCATCTTCTGTTATTTATTGTGCGAGCGCTCTTGCAGCTTTTGTTATCTTTTCAAACTTGAGATGCATTGTGCGCCTTTCTTTATTATTATTATTACAGCCCAAACTGTTTGGGTCGTGCTAAATCCGATCGATACTCGAAACTCGGTCGTTGGGCAAAGGGAACCATAAAACTAATAATGGCAAAATAAAATTTCCAACAAAACGTTTCGTTCGGCACGACGTCTTCGGGCTAAACTTTCGAAAGGCGTATTTGTTTGGTTCAAAAAACGAAGCCATAAAAATGATATTGCCCACTTTAATCGTTCCACAAGTACTTACGTGCGTCCGTTTTTTTTTCTGTCCCGATAATTTCGATAGGTCGAGCGCGCTCGGGGTCGGACCTTATCGTGCGCCACATTGATTATTTACTTTAAATAATTATTATTAAGTAATGTCCTTAAAAAATGAGATAACCCAGTAATTATGCCCACCTGAAAGGTTGCGGAATGTGTTCCGTATAGCAACCGCGGCGACGACGACGAGTGGCTCCCGAAAAATTACATTTTAAATTTTGCCAAATTTGTTTTGGCAGCCGAATACTTGTTTATGATTTTACGATGTGTATTTCCATCAATTTTTCCGACGTCGACATTTGGAGAGGTCAAAAACCTTCGCACCGATCGGCTAATTAATAAATAATTAAGTAATTCATTCGGAAAACCGGAACGTAAGCATCTCGCTTTTTTTGAGATCGATAATTTCGAACTTGCGACATTAAAGGTGGTCAGGGTTAAATTATCGCACGAGTTCAGAGTTTAGGATAGGTCATTTAAATATAACGAGACTAATTCTTTTTTTATTGAAATGCGATTGTCGCGTGCGAAGCAAGAATTAATGTAAATTTGAAGGTCCACCGGGCCGGTTATTGCAAGATAGGTAGCCATATGAAGACAATTGCAGTACTTGTTCCGAATGAGCAACGGAAATCGAATTTCTCATAAAAAAAATGAGAGTTAAGCAAACTAAAAAACGTAATAAACTTTTGGTTGCATAGTAACGTTAGCGATTTATTGTAACCATAAAATGAGAAAATTCCTAACGTTACTACGCAACCAAAAGTTTATTAGTTGGAAAGTGAAAAGACCGGATATAGTGACTTGTTTTTTTTGTTTTTTAATATTAAGTTTTTAAATCTTCTTTTTTCTCGTCAAGGGAAGTGAAGCTTTTGTGCTATTGTTTATTGTCGCAATATTAGCTGAAAGCGATAATCAAATTAGACGAATATTTCTTATCGTGTGACAATTCTGTTGGTTTCTAAATGCGAATGCCGTAACTCTTGAAACCAACGGTCATTAAATTTATTAGCTCGAAGGATAAAAGCCTATAAATGTAGATGATTTGGTTTCATACAAACGTTCAAACTCAAAATTATCGGGTTTGGTGCCGAGTCACTTTCTAGAGTTTGTATCGAAGCAAGGGTGCGAATGCAGCCGGACATGCCGTTTGGAAGTTTGATCGTGTAACCTTCCAATCTTTTATGAGATTTTGATCTGTGAACTATAAAATTACAACCAAATTAATAAGCCGGTTGTCGTGCTTCGGTTTATGAAATCGTGGTTTGTCATAGTTTATTGGTCGTATGCTTTTTTCATTCTCATTTTTGTTTTTTTTTTGTAGATGAAGAAGATTTCAATGGTCTCTACACAAACTTCCCATTTAAGCAAGAAAACGAGCAATATGATGATGAGTACGAGGAAGAAGAGGAGGAAGAACAAAAGGAAAGCATAACTCGTATGATAAAAGGTGAGATCGATGACGAAGAAGAAGAAATCGACGTGGTTTCCGTTAGCGATCATCCTAGCGACATCAAAGGTATTACAGTTGGTAGCAACAATTACCTATACCCCAAATCCCAGCACAACGTGTTCGGTTCGTTTGGAACCGTCGCAAAGAAAACATTGCCAATACCCGAACGCAAATGCATCAACGGTAAATACATCTTGATGGATATGGAAGTACCGTCACCGGTTAAGCGCCAAGTCGGCCGCCCCGCAACCAAACCGGTGTCAAAGAAACGACGAGTTTCGAGCAGCGACGATGAAGAGGATGACGACGACGACGACGACAGCGATTCCGAATCCAGCTACAAGCGCTCCTACTCGAGATATGGATCTAGAAAACAACGCTCTCCAGCTAAAAAACGTCGCGTCAGTGTCGAAATGGAAAGCGGTTCCGATAAGCGCACTCTACATAACTCTCTAGAACGAATGCGCAGAATCGGTTTGAAGAATTTGTTTGACGATTTGAGAAATGTGATACCCAGCATCTCGCAACGCGAACGCACCGCCAAGGTGGTGATTTTGAACACGGCAACCTCTACGGTGGGACAAGTGCAGCGACAAGAAGAAAAATACACTGCCGAAAAGGTGGCTCTGAAGCGTAAGCAAGAAATGTTGCGTAAACGATTGTCGGAATTGAGAAAATCGGCGGCTCGATTTCGCTAAGAAGATAAACGGACATACGGTGTTATTGTGAACTTAAAATGAATAGAAGGACATGTGGGGTAAACGTTTTGAACCCGAAGGTGGTGGGTCACACTTTGCGTAGAGTGCTGCATTTTTAATAAATAATTAGTTTAGGATCGCGTGTACATATTAAACGGAATGAAAGCAACATCAAGTTTTGGCTTTAGCATCGCCATCGATTTTTTGATTTAATAAAATAATAAAATGAACTGTGATTTCAATTAGGAAGTTTTTTTTTGTTTAGGAGTAGAGGAGGATATTTTTGCGGTTTTTTACACACAGACACATGATATACACTAATGATATATAGGATGTTACGCAAGTTTAGTGCTGTTGGATTTTTTTGTTATAAATATTAAAAAAATGAAGGAGAAAATGATTTAGACAAAAAAATAATACATTTTTAACGACGGAAGGGTGTACGTACCTTAGCTGTTTTTGTTATAACTTCACATGATTTGTGATTTCATTTTGTGATAGTCGGATTGTAAGGTGTTTTTCGCGAAAAATGTTTGTATGAGCAATAATTTTTTCCTCGTCTTTTCGCGAATCAATTTGGACGCTTTGTTTTTACATTATTTGTGTTGTTATTATTTAGCAATGTAACGTATACGCTTTTTTTGTAGGTTTAAGTTGTTGAATTTTATGTGAAGTTGTTTTATTAAGAAGAGTATTAAGTCAAGGTTTTTTACGTCGTTCGTTAGGTAGTTAATTTCTTAGGATAGGTTAGGCGAATTACTTGGAGTGCTTTTTGTTTTAATGTAAATTAAGGACCTTGATGCTCCCGCTCACTCGGGAGCCCCTTTCTCTTCGTAGTAATTGTTTTCTTTTTATTAGCCATTTCATTAGGTCGTTTAGTTTTAGTCGAGAGGTGAGGCGAATTGTTGTGTTCATATTTTTACAGTATTTTATATCTATTAAAAAAATATCAGTAAAAATCGCAAAAAAAATGAAGTATAGTTTTTTACGAAATAGTGAGAAAAATGAGCCTTGAGTACCGGAACCGTGGATAAAGATTTGATTTATTTTAAACTAAATGAAACCTGTGATGCAACCTCGCTTGTGACCAAATATTTAATAAGATTTTTTAGTTTAATAGATTCGTTCAAGGCACATTTTTTAAAACCACCCTTTGTCCTTTATTTATAACCAACAAGACAATTCACAACTTGTTTTTTTTTCTTATTTGATACCTAGTTAATAATGAAACTTGTAATAGAATTATTATATAGTATATTACATAATAAATATATATATTTGTCATATACATACAATTCTCAAAAATAATGTAGTAAACTTTATTATTGGAAAAAATGTTATCATGGTAATTATTATTATTATTATTATTATTACTACCTACAATTACTACTATTTGTATATATTACGAGTTTGTTAATGTTTTTGTACTTATTTTGGTCTTTTTTTTTTTATATACTTTTGGTCGATAACATTTTGTTCGCATTGTTTCTATCAGGAGTAACTATTATTTTGCCAACAAAATCGCAACTTATATTAAGTAACCTTTTTATTTTTTGGTTGTAGTTCCTCTCATAAGTTTTTACATAATAATAAAATATTAATCGCTTGGATTTCGTCGATTTTTAATGGTTACATAAATCCTACTTCCTGTTTCCCAACTTCATTCTCAGTCTGTCTGGTGATCTCTTGTGCAAAGGCCGTGCAAGTGGTAAGTTGACTTGGAATTAATATTTAATTGGTGACGCACGATTTTTTTGAGTTTACTTATAACAGTGACTCATAACTAACACTCGAGTTTTGTAGTACTACCATTCTAATTGTGTTTCACTGGAATTTTCAAAACTCGAATTTTAATAGAAAATAACTGGAGAGGAATTTCAAGGAAAGGTGTGGTAATCATTCTATATAATTTCAAATTTTTAAGTCTTGGATATCAATAACTTTTAATTAGTGTACGTATTTTAAAAAATGTAGAACATAAGATTACTGAATTTTTCATATTTTGACGAAATATTAGTCTCCCAGGTGGAATGGTAACGCGCCCGCAAGTGGATTGGAAGGTTCGCTTCTCGCAGTTGTAGTTTTTTCTTTCCTACAGGAAATTGAACCTTGGACTTTTCAGTTCATTTGCGGACGCGTTACCATCTTATCATCTGGAAGACCTTTAGTTGCATAATTGTTGCATAAACTAACTAAAATATTGCAATTCAAAAGTTTTTCTTTCAATCTACCAACACTTGTTCCGATCTTAGAGTTACACTTGAGGTCTTCTCATTGGTTCTAAATAATTCATTGTAAAACTTTTTTAAACTTACTAAGGTCAAAATAATATTTTTACTTTTATTATTACTAAATATAATTATATTTATAAATATCATATTATTCAAAATAATATTATGACTTCAAAGTTGATTGCAGAGTTATCTGGTTAATTCATGAAAAGATTTAATTCATTCAAGTAAATTTTTTTAACCAATTTTTTATGTAAACAGAAAGGTTTTCAATTTTTCAGAGCCTGTACTTGAAGAAAATATCGTTTTTTTTTAAATTTCTAGACTAAATTACCTCGTGAAGGTGAAACCCCAATATCAATCTGTTGGCTATTAAAAAGGTAATGGAAAACCACCCCATTTAATCTATAAAGCCCAATCGACAGATTTATTTTTTTTTTCATTCTTAGGCTATAATCAATGATTGGAAAAATAATTTAAAAAATTCCGGATCACCGAGGTCCTTACAATCGGCATGCATCTGTTCCAAATGCCCACGAGCATCTTTAGTTGCGGGTGAACTTTAGTGCCTATTTTATACAGGTAAATGTTTGTATTTTTAAATACATTTTTGAGTGCATAAACTAGACGCAATACAAAAGCGTTCTATGAAAGAAAAAATTGAAAATTGTAGTAAAACGGATTTAGAATTACCTCTTGATTTATTGAAGTTTGTCGATAGACCGGCACATTTTTTGCAAAATGAAGTAGAGAAAGGGTTGCTAGAACCCCATCTAAGCAAAAAATAAAGTAAATATTTTGTGTTTATTATATAAAGGAATGTCGGGATCTGTCGGAATTCCTATCACACGATTTTAACTTTTTCCTATTGAATATTGGTAAAAGGACACTTTTCTAAGCATACTAGAACAAAAATTTTGTAGGATTATGCAAAAGTTTTCGAAAAAAATTGATTTTAAATATGTAAAATTTACATGTAAATTTAACACGGCTGCATGATTAGACATTTTTGTGTAAGGCAAAAAAATAAAACAGACCCTCCGGACGCCTTCGGCGCCCTCCGGGCCTGTTTTATTTTTTCACCTTATGCAAAATAATTAAAAAAAATCCCTGAAGAATGACAGAACTCGCCAAGGGTGGAACTCGAAGCCATAGAACTCGTCCAGGTGTCGACCTCAACTGACAACAAAATTAAGAGTATATCAAAGCACACGTACCGTCAACAAAATGAGCTGTCACCGACGAGACCGTACCTCAACGTGAGACCGACCGTCACGCATCGGGGTATATCATATTACATCTCCCTGCGTTTCGTAGTTTTAAAATACCGTTATTTCGATAACTATTGCATAATCCTAAAAAAATTTTGTCTTAATATACTCAGAAAATTGTCCTCTTTCTAATAGTCAATAGGAAAAAGTTAAATTCTTGTGATAGGAATTCCGACAGTAACCGGAATGTCTATTCTTTCCAAATCAATTACAAACTTGAAAAAAAGTACATTAGTTTATTTTTGGCGCAATATCAAAATTTGATGCATCTAAACCTACTCGTGGTCGCTAATGGATTAATATTCTTATTTTTAAAGTTGCTAGGGAAGAAATTTATCAAGTTGAGTCAAGCTTGATAAGTTATTCAAGTAATTGTTTTACTACAGTAAAAATTCTACGAACTTTTACAAACAGCTTTTATTACCCATTAAAAAAATTATAAAACTTTACATTTATACAATTATTTACTGTACAGTCTACAGTTTTTCTTTAATCAGTTCCAATTTGGCTCGCTTGGCCTTTCTTGCTAAAACACGCTTATGCGAGTGCGACTTCATATGAATGAGCCATTGGCGGCCAATGAATACGCGCTGGCAGGGTTCGCAAAAGTGGCTTTCTGAATTTGAAAGAGATTGCGAGTTCGTTTCCTGTTTCGGCAAGGCTTCGTGCAAACAAATCGAACCGTCCAAATAACTTTGTAAAATTTCTTGCCCCGGTAAACTGACCTTTTCGTGCCACTGATCCACGTTAGTCGTATCCAAACTGTAAACCGGCGGAACGTTGCGGTTTTCCGTGAGGAAACGATTAACTATCCAACGTTTTTGTTTACGTGCGTAACGACGTGTAGCGGTTTTCAGCTGCTCCACTGCTAGATCAAACGATGCCTTACCATCGTCTTCTTCTCTTTCCGCTTCAGTCTTAAGCAAATACTTATGGAATTCTTTCAAACCGATAGATTGAAATATACCTTTGGTGTAATCGTTTGTTCTAAAACAAAATTAAGTGATTCTTTTCCTTAAAAATGATCATTTCATTTTAGCCTTACTCGGAATTCTTCAAGCGTTCCTCATTGTAACGTTGATGGAAGTCTAACAATTCATCCACCAAACCTTCTTCTATCATAGATTCCACTCGCGAGTCTAACCGTTTGTCTAAAACAGTCTAAAATAAGTTGGTGAGAAGGCGTTCAGATTTGTAAAGCGCACCTGATTGCATTCCAACCATAAAATTAAGGAATTTGAGAACCGTAAGCCGCCACCCCACGAAGAACCTCCTTTTGATGTTTGTTGTTTTTTTAGAATTCTACTGTGCTTGCATCCCATGATTTTATAAACTTCCAAAGACCTAAAATGATCGATGTAGATTCTGCAGAAAAACTTGAAGCTAAGAGTCATCCCACCTTATGATTTTTCTCTTATCTTGCGGATGCAAAGTTTTTGCTCGCTCTGGGTCCACTTCTTGTAACATTTTGTGTAACTCTGGGCTTGGTTTTTCTTCCAACATACTCACCAACTGCCCACTTTTACGTAAATTGGGTCCATCGACAAGTATTTTAAACAGCAATGATTCGATATAGTAATTTGTTCCACCGACGACAATTGGAAGTTTATTTTTAGCAAAAATCTCGTCAATCTAAAATATGATTCATATAGGGATTTCTTCAAAAATTAAACCTAGATGCGTTTACCTTGGCCAATGCCTTGTTCCTGTAATCGTAGGCGTTGCACTCCTCGTAGGGATGCAACTCATCGACAAGGTGGTGTGGAACTAATCCGCGCTCTTCTTTTGTTGCTTTTGCGGTTATAATATCGAGACCCTTGTAAATCTACGGAAGAAACATTGAATGGAAACAACTTCGCACTTTGAACACTTACCTGCATGGAATCGGCTCCGACAATTTCACCGCCGAATTTTTGGGCCAGTTCTAAAGACAGTTTGGTTTTACCACATCCGGTTGCCCCCAAAATTACAACCAGGGGTAATTTTTGATCCATTTTTACGATCTTATTAATTACACGGGTAAAGAATTTCAACATTTTTCATTTTTTTGGTAGGTTATTAACTGATTAACACGAATTCTCTTATAACCATATTATCTCTTATTAAGTTTAACATAACCTTAAAAATACAGAGCGCAAAGCTGTAAATGGCCAGTGACTTTTCTGAACGAATCAACGTATGGATAATTCTCTTTGTAGAGACTAATTAATTGCCATCGTCCGAATTGGTTTGGATCATTAATTATTAATTATAAACTTATTATAGCGCTTAAATTTAATTATGGAATTTTACCATGAGACGCCACTGTTTATTATCTGTACCGTCAACTTTCAAGTTCAACATAACCTTATTGTTTAGTTTTCAAATTCGTCATAAATGTTCGAGATTTCTTTGACGAAAGTAACGTTTGTGGACAAAATGTGTTGCAGCTGGTCCCTCGAGGGAATGACGTGATAGCAGAACTGCTGAGATTGAAAGATTTCGTTCCCAGCGTATTCCGGTAATTTTAAAGCATTCTCTGCATTCTTGAATAAGTAATCTTTTATCCTGTTATTTTTTAGATTAGAAATTAAACAGGAAAAAGATAATTGTATGGAGAAATTATACTAGATTTTAGTTACTTTAAAGTCGTCGATGCTCACGAACACAAAATTAAAGTAGTTTTCGAATTGTTTCTTTGACAAATTAGGATTATTTTAGGTGCTAAGAGAACTCGACGAAGAGTTTTGTGACAAGCACATGGAAATCATTAATCGGTTTTATTCGGTCTTTGAAAGCATCCATGTTTACATTTCCTATTTGAAACATTTTTTAGACGAATTGGACGATGGAATTTACATACATCACCTTTGAAAGGAGAGACAAGTCATAGTTAGCTTGTAACAAAATATCTCTACTTGTTTTGTTAATAAATAATTTTTGTTACAGTATGAATCTTTGTATTGGTATGGCGTTATGCTTTTGATCGTGAATGCCCACATTGTTGGACTCATCCGCATACGACTGGTGGTTTCATATTATCGGTGCACGCCGCAAAGAATCACGTAAATTAAAATTTTTTTTTTTCAGTTCCTTTTTTTCTGCTCCAGAAAGTTGAATTAACTTGAAATTATTTTAGAATTTGGTTTTTAAAGTATTAGCAAAGCAGAAAAACGAAAATTTAAACTTATTTCTCCTTCAATTTATGATTTCCTGCTCCCCAAAGACGAAGAGCATGACATTATTTTAGAATTAGGTTTACTAAGGATTAGCAAAGCACAAAAACGAAAAATTAAACTTATTTCTCCTGCAATTTATGATTTCCTGCTCCCCAAAGACGAGAAACTTGAAATTATTTTAGAATTTGGTTTTCAATGTATTAGGAAAGCAGAATCTCGAGAAACTAAAATTATTTCTCCCACTGTTTATGTTTTCCTGATCGAAGAAGTCGAAAAACTTGAAATTATTTTTAGAATTAGGTTTACTAAGCATTAGCAAAGCAGAATCACGAAATATTAAACTTATTTCTCCTTCAATTTATGATTTCCTGCTCCCCAAAAACGAAAAGCATGAAATTATTTTAGAATTAGGTTTACTAAGGAATAGCAAAGCAGAATCACGAAAAATTAAACTTATTTCTCCTTCAATTTATGATTTCCTGCTCCTTAAAGACAAAAAATTGGAATTATTTTAGAATTTGGTTTTCAATGTATTAGGAAAGCAGAATCTCGAAAAACTAAAATTATTTCTCCCCCTGTTTATGTTTTCCTGATCGAAGAAGTCGAAAAACTTGAAATTATTTTTAGAATTAGGTTTACTAAGCATTAGCAAAGCAGAATCACGAAAAATTAAACTTATTTCTCCTTCAATTTATGATTTCCTGCTCCCCAAAGACGAAAAGCATGAAATTATTTTAGAATTAGGTTTACTAAGGAATAGCAAAGCAGAATCACGAAAAATTAAACTTATTTCTCCTTCAATTTATGATTTCCTGCTCCTTAAAGACAAAAAATTGGAATTATTTTAGAATTTGGTTTTCAATGTATTAGGAAAGCAGAATCTCGAAAAACTAAAATTATTTCTCCCCCTGTTTATGTTTTCCTGATCGAAGAAGTCGAAAAACTTGAAATTATTTTTAGAATTAGGTTTACTAAGCATTAGCAAAGCAGAATCACGAAAAATTAAACTTATTTCTCCTTCGATTTATGATTTCCTGCTCCCCAAAGACGAAAAGCATGAAATTATTTTAGAATTAGGTTTACTAAGGAATAGCAAAGCAGAATCACGAAAAATTAAACTTATTTCTCCTTCGATTTATGATTTCCTGCTCCCCAAAGACGAAAAGCATGAAATTATTTTAGAATTAGGTTTACTAAGGTTTAGCAAAGCAGAATCACGAAAAATTAAACTTATTTCTCCTTCGATTTATGATTTCCTGCTCCCCAAAGACGAAAAGCATGAAATTATTTTAGAATTAGGTTTACTAAGGAATAGCAAAGCAGAATCACGAAAAATTAAACTTATTTCTCCTTCGATTTATGATTTCCTGCTCCCCAAAGACGAAAAGCATGAAATTATTTTAGAATTAGGTTTACTAAGGAATAGCAAAGCAGAATCACGAAAAATTAAACTTATTTCTCCTTCGATTTATGATTTCCTGCTCCCCAAAGACGAAAAGCATGAAATTATTTTAGAATTAGGTTTACTAAGGAATAGCAAAGCAGAATCACGAAAAATTAAACTTATTTCTCCTTCGATTTATGATTTCCTGCTCCCCAAAGACGAAAAGCATGAAATTATTTTAGAATTAGGTTTACTAAGGAATAGCAAAGCAGAATCACGAAAAATTAAACTTATTTCTCCTTCGATTTATGATTTCCTGCTCCCCAAAGACGAAAAGCATGAAATTATTTTAGAATTAGGTTTACTAAGGAATAGCAAAGCAGAATCACGAAAAATTAAACTTATTTCTCCTTCGATTTATGATTTCCTGCTCCCCAAAGACGAAAAGCATGAAATTATTTTAGAATTAGGTTTACTAAGGAATAGCAAAGCAGAATCACGAAAAATTAAACTTATTTCTCCTTCGATTTATGATTTCCTGCTCCCCAAAGACGAAAAGCATGAAATTATTTTAGAATTAGGTTTACTAAGGTTTAGCAAAGCAGAATCACGAAAAATTAAACTTATTTCTCCTTCGATTTATGATTTCCTGCTCCCCAAAGACGAAAAGCATGAAATTATTTTAGAATTAGGTTTACTAAGGAATAGCAAAGCAGAATCACGAAAAATTAAACTTATTTCTCCTTCGATTTATGATTTCCTGCTCCCCAAAGACGAAAAGCATGAAATTATTTTAGAATTAGGTTTACTAAGGAATAGCAAAGCAGAATCACGAAAAATTAAACTTATTTCTCCTTCGATTTATGATTTCCTGCTCCCCAAAGACGAAAAGCATGAAATTATTTTAGAATTAGGTTTACTAAGGAATAGCAAAGCAGAATCACGAAAAATTAAACTTATTTCTCCTTCAATTTATGATTTCCTGCTCCCCAAAGACGAAAAGCATGAAATTATTTTAGAATTAGGTTTACTAAGGAATAGCAAAGCAGAATCACGAAAAATTAAACTTATTTCTCCTTCGATTTATGATTTCCTGCTCCCCAAAGACGAAAAGCATGAAATTATTTTAGAATTAGGTTTACTAAGGAATAGCAAAGCAGAATCACGAAAAATTAAACTTATTTCTCCTTCGATTTATGATTTCCTGCTCCCCAAAGACGAAAAGCATGAAATTATTTTAGAATTAGGTTTACTAAGGTTTAGCAAAGCAGAATCACGAAAAATTAAACTTATTTCTCCTTCAATTTATGATTTCCTGCTCCTTAAAGACAAAAAATTGGAATTATTTTAGAATTTGGTTTTCAATGTATTAGGAAAGCAGAATCTCGAAAAACTAAAATTATTTCTCCCCCTGTTTATGTTTTCCTGATCGAAGAAGTCGAAAAACTTGAAATTATTTTTAGAATTAGGTTTACTAAGCATTAGCAAAGCAGAATCACGAAAAATTAAACTTATTTCTCCTTCGATTTATGATTTCCTGCTCCCCAAAGACGAAAAGCATGAAATTATTTTAGAATTAGGTTTACTAAGGAATAGCAAAGCAGAATCACGAAAAATTAAACTTATTTCTCCTTCGATTTATGATTTCCTGCTCCCCAAAGACGAAAAGCATGAAATTATTTTAGAATTAGGTTTACTAAGGTTTAGCAAAGCAGAATCACGAAAAATTAAACTTATTTCTCCTTCGATTTATGATTTCCTGCTCCCCAAAGACGAAAAGCATGAAATTATTTTAGAATTAGGTTTACTAAGGAATAGCAAAGCAGAATCACGAAAAATTAAACTTATTTCTCCTTCGATTTATGATTTCCTGCTCCCCAAAGACGAAAAGCATGAAATTATTTTAGAATTAGGTTTACTAAGGAATAGCAAAGCAGAATCATGAAAAATTAAACTTATTTCTCCTTCGATTTATGATTTCCTGCTCCCCAAAGACGAAAAGCATGAAATTATTTTAGAATTAGGTTTACTAAGGAATAGCAAAGCAGAATCACGAAAAATTAAACTTATTTCTCCTTCAATTTATGATTTCCTGCTCCCCAAAGACGAAAAGCATGAAATTATTTTAGAATTAGGTTTACTAAGGAATAGCAAAGCAGAATCACGAAAAATTAAACTTATTTCTCCTTCGATTTATGATTTCCTGCTCCCCAAAGACGAAAAGCATGAAATTATTTTAGAATTAGGTTTACTAAGGAATAGCAAAGCAGAATCACGAAAAATTAAACTTATTTCTCCTTCGATTTATGATTTCCTGCTCCCCAAAGACGAAAAGCATGAAATTATTTTAGAATTAGGTTTACTAAGGAATAGCAAAGCAGAATCACGAAAAATTAAACTTATTTCTCCTTCGATTTATGATTTCCTGCTCCCCAAAGACGAAAAGCATGAAATTATTTTAGAATTAGGTTTACTAAGGAATAGCAAAGCAGAATCACGAAAAATTAAACTTATTTCTCCTTCGATTTATGATTTCCTGCTCCCCAAAGACGAAAAGCATGAAATTATTTTAGAATTAGGTTTACTAAGGAATAGCAAAGCAGAATCACGAAAAATTAAACTTATTTCTCCTTCGATTTATGATTTCCTGCTCCCCAAAGACGAAAAGCATGAAATTATTTTAGAATTAGGTTTACTAAGGAATAGCAAAGCAGAATCACGAAAAATTAAACTTATTTCTCCTTCGATTTATGATTTCCTGCTTCCCAAAGACGAAAAGCATGAAATTATTTTAGAATTAGGTTTACTAAGGTTTAGCAAAGCAGAATCACGAAAAATTAAACTTATTTCTCCTTCGATTTATGATTTCCTGCTCCCCAAAGACGAAAAGCATGAAATTATTTTAGAATTAGGTTTACTAAGGAATAGCAAAGCAGAATCACGAAAAATTAAACTTATTTCTCCTTCAATTTATGATTTCCTGCTCCCCAAAGACGAAAAGCATGAAATTATTTTAGAATTAGGTTTACTAAGGAATAGCAAAGCAGAATCACGAAAAATTAAACTTATTTCTCCTTCGATTTATGATTTCCTGCTCCCCAAAGACGAAAAGCATGAAATTATTTTAGAATTAGGTTTACTAAGGAATAGCAAAGCAGAATCACGAAAAATTAAACTTATTTCTCCTTCGATTTATGATTTCCTGCTCCCCAAAGACGAAAAGCATGAAATTATTTTAGAATTAGGTTTACTAAGGAATAGCAAAGCAGAATCACGAAAAATTAAACTTATTTCTCCTTCGATTTATGATTTCCTGCTCCCCAAAGACGAAAAGCATGAAATTATTTTAGAATTAGGTTTACTAAGGAATAGCAAAGCAGAATCACGAAAAATTAAACTTATTTCTCCTTCGATTTATGATTTCCTGCTCCCCAAAGACGAAAAGCATGAAATTATTTTAGAATTAGGTTTACTAAGGAATAGCAAAGCAGAATCACGAAAAATTAAACTTATTTCTCCTTCGATTTATGATTTCCTGCTCCCCAAAGACGAAAAGCATGAAATTATTTTAGAATTAGGTTTACTAAGGAATAGCAAAGCAGAATCACGAAAAATTAAACTTATTTCTCCTTCGATTTATGATTTCCTGCTTCCCAAAGACGAAAAGCATGAAATTATTTTAGAATTAGGTTTACTAAGGTTTAGCAAAGCAGAATCACGAAAAATTAAACTTATTTCTCCTTCGATTTATGATTTCCTGCTCCCCAAAGACGAAAAGCATGAAATTATTTTAGAATTAGGTTTACTAAGGAATAGCAAAGCAGAATCACGAAAAATTAAACTTATTTCTCCTTCGATTTATGATTTCCTGCTCCCCAAAGACGAAAAGCATGAAATTATTTTAGAATTAGGTTTACTAAGGAATAGCAAAGCAGAATCATGAAAAATTAAACTTATTTCTCCTTCGATTTATGATTTCCTGCTCCCCAAAGACGAAAAGCATGAAATTATTTTAGAATTAGGTTTACTAAGGAATAGCAAAGCAGAATCACGAAAAATTAAACTTATTTCTCCTTCAATTTATGATTTCCTGCTCCCCAAAGACGAAAAGCATGAAATTATTTTAGAATTAGGTTTACTAAGGAATAGCAAAGCAGAATCACGAAAAATTAAACTTATTTCTCCTTCGATTTATGATTTCCTGCTCCCCAAAGACGAAAAGCATGAAATTATTTTAGAATTAGGTTTACTAAGGAATAGCAAAGCAGAATCACGAAAAATTAAACTTATTTCTCCTTCGATTTATGATTTCCTGCTCCCCAAAGACGAAAAGCATGAAATTATTTTAGAATTAGGTTTACTAAGGAATAGCAAAGCAGAATCACGAAAAATTAAACTTATTTCTCCTTCGATTTATGATTTCCTGCTCCCCAAAGACGAAAAGCATGAAATTATTTTAGAATTAGGTTTACTAAGGAATAGCAAAGCAGAATCACGAAAAATTAAACTTATTTCTCCTTCGATTTATGATTTCCTGCTCCCCAAAGACGAAAAGCATGAAATTATTTTAGAATTAGGTTTACTAAGGAATAGCAAAGCAGAATCACGAAAAATTAAACTTATTTCTCCTTCGATTTATGATTTCCTGCTCCCCAAAGACGAAAAGCATGAAATTATTTTAGAATTAGGTTTACTAAGGAATAGCAAAGCAGAATCATGAAAAATTAAACTTATTTCTCCTTCGATTTATGATTTCCTGCTCCCCAAAGACGAAAAGCATGAAATTATTTTAGAATTAGGTTTACTAAGGAATAGCAAAGCAGAATCACGAAAAATTAAACTTATTTCTCCTTCAATTTATGATTTCCTGCTCCCCAAAGACGAAAAGCATGAAATTATTTTAGAATTAGGTTTACTAAGGAATAGCAAAGCAGAATCACGAAAAATTAAACTTATTTCTCCTTCGATTTATGATTTCCTGCTCCCCAAAGACGAAAAGCATGAAATTATTTTAGAATTAGGTTTACTAAGGAATAGCAAAGCAGAATCACGAAAAATTAAACTTATTTCTCCTTCGATTTATGATTTCCTGCTCCCCAAAGACGAAAAGCATGAAATTATTTTAGAATTAGGTTTACTAAGGAATAGCAAAGCAGAATCACGAAAAATTAAACTTATTTCTCCTTCGATTTATGATTTCCTGCTCCCCAAAGACGAAAAGCATGAAATTATTTTAGAATTAGGTTTACTAAGGAATAGCAAAGCAGAATCACGAGAAATTAAACTTATTTCTCCTTCGATTTATGATTTCCTGCTCCCCAAAGACGAAAAGCATGAAGTTATTTTAGAATTAGGTTTACTAAGGAATAGCAAAGCAGAATCACGAAAAATTAAACTTATTTCTCCTTCAATTTATGATTTCCTGCTCCTTAAAGACGAAAAGCATGAAATTATTTTAGAATTAGGTTTACTAAGGAATAGCAAAGCAGAATCACGAAAAATTAAACTTATTTCTCCTTCAATTTATGATTTCCTGCTCCTTAAAGACGAAAAGCATGAAATTATTTTAGAATTAGGTTTACTAAGGAATAGCAAAGCAGAATCACGAAAAATTAAACTTATTTCTCCTTCGATTTATGATTTCCTGCTCCCCAAAGACGAAAAGCATGAAATTATTTTAGAATTAGGTTTACTAAGGAATAGCAAAGCAGAATCACGAAAAATTAAACTTATTTCTCCTTCGATTTATGATTTCCTGCTCCCCAAAGACGAAAAGCATGAAATTATTTTAGAATTAGGTTTACTAAGGTTTAGCAAAGCAGAATCACGAAAAATTAAACTTATTTCTCCTTCGATTTATGATTTCCTGCTCCCCAAAGACGAAAAGCATGAAATTATTTTAGAATTAGGTTTACTAAGGAATAGCAAAGCAGAATCACGAAAAATTAAACTTATTTCTCCTTCGATTTATGATTTCCTGCTCCCCAAAGACGAAAAGCATGAAATTATTTTAGAATTAGGTTTACTAAGGAATAGCAAAGCAGAATCACGAAAAATTAAACTTATTTCTCCTTCGATTTATGATTTCCTGCTCCCCAAAGACGAAAAGCATGAAATTATTTTAGAATTAGGTTTACTAAGGAATAGCAAAGCAGAATCACGAAAAATTAAACTTATTTCTCCTTCAATTTATGATTTCCTGCTCCCCAAAGACGAAAAGCATGAAATTATTTTAGAATTAGGTTTACTAAGGAATAGCAAAGCAGAATCACGAAAAATTAAACTTATTTCTCCTTCGATTTATGATTTCCTGCTCCCCAAAGACGAAAAGCATGAAATTATTTTAGAATTAGGTTTACTAAGGAATAGCAAAGCAGAATCACGAAAAATTAAACTTATTTCTCCTTCGATTTATGATTTCCTGCTCCCCAAAGACGAAAAGCATGAAATTATTTTAGAATTAGGTTTACTAAGGTTTAGCAAAGCAGAATCACGAAAAATTAAACTTATTTCTCCTTCAATTTATGATTTCCTGCTCCTTAAAGACAAAAAATTGGAATTATTTTAGAATTTGGTTTTCAATGTATTAGGAAAGCAGAATCTCGAAAAACTAAAATTATTTCTCCCCCTGTTTATGTTTTCCTGATCGAAGAAGTCGAAAAACTTGAAATTATTTTTAGAATTAGGTTTACTAAGCATTAGCAAAGCAGAATCACGAAAAATTAAACTTATTTCTCCTTCGATTTATGATTTCCTGCTCCCCAAAGACGAAAAGCATGAAATTATTTTAGAATTAGGTTTACTAAGGAATAGCAAAGCAGAATCACGAAAAATTAAACTTATTTCTCCTTCGATTTATGATTTCCTGCTCCCCAAAGACGAAAAGCATGAAATTATTTTAGAATTAGGTTTACTAAGGTTTAGCAAAGCAGAATCACGAAAAATTAAACTTATTTCTCCTTCGATTTATGATTTCCTGCTCCCCAAAGACGAAAAGCATGAAATTATTTTAGAATTAGGTTTACTAAGGAATAGCAAAGCAGAATCACGAAAAATTAAACTTATTTCTCCTTCGATTTATGATTTCCTGCTCCCCAAAGACGAAAAGCATGAAATTATTTTAGAATTAGGTTTACTAAGGAATAGCAAAGCAGAATCATGAAAAATTAAACTTATTTCTCCTTCGATTTATGATTTCCTGCTCCCCAAAGACGAAAAGCATGAAATTATTTTAGAATTAGGTTTACTAAGGAATAGCAAAGCAGAATCACGAAAAATTAAACTTATTTCTCCTTCAATTTATGATTTCCTGCTCCCCAAAGACGAAAAGCATGAAATTATTTTAGAATTAGGTTTACTAAGGAATAGCAAAGCAGAATCACGAAAAATTAAACTTATTTCTCCTTCGATTTATGATTTCCTGCTCCCCAAAGACGAAAAGCATGAAATTATTTTAGAATTAGGTTTACTAAGGAATAGCAAAGCAGAATCACGAAAAATTAAACTTATTTCTCCTTCGATTTATGATTTCCTGCTCCCCAAAGACGAAAAGCATGAAATTATTTTAGAATTAGGTTTACTAAGGAATAGCAAAGCAGAATCATGAAAAATTAAACTTATTTCTCCTTCGATTTATGATTTCCTGCTCCCCAAAGACGAAAAGCATGAAATTATTTTAGAATTAGGTTTACTAAGGAATAGCAAAGCAGAATCACGAAAAATTAAACTTATTTCTCCTTCAATTTATGATTTCCTGCTCCCCAAAGACGAAAAGCATGAAATTATTTTAGAATTAGGTTTACTAAGGAATAGCAAAGCAGAATCACGAAAAATTAAACTTATTTCTCCTTCGATTTATGATTTCCTGCTCCCCAAAGACGAAAAGCATGAAATTATTTTAGAATTAGGTTTACTAAGGAATAGCAAAGCAGAATCACGAAAAATTAAACTTATTTCTCCTTCGATTTATGATTTCCTGCTCCCCAAAGACGAAAAGCATGAAATTATTTTAGAATTAGGTTTACTAAGGAATAGCAAAGCAGAATCACGAAAAATTAAACTTATTTCTCCTTCGATTTATGATTTCCTGCTCCCCAAAGACGAAAAGCATGAAATTATTTTAGAATTAGGTTTACTAAGGAATAGCAAAGCAGAATCACGAAAAATTAAACTTATTTCTCCTTCGATTTATGATTTCCTGCTCCCCAAAGACGAAAAGCATGAAATTATTTTAGAATTAGGTTTACTAAGGAATAGCAAAGCAGAATCACGAAAAATTAAACTTATTTCTCCTTCGATTTATGATTTCCTGCTCCCCAAAGACGAAAAGCATGAAATTATTTTAGAATTAGGTTTACTAAGGAATAGCAAAGCAGAATCATGAAAAATTAAACTTATTTCTCCTTCGATTTATGATTTCCTGCTCCCCAAAGACGAAAAGCATGAAATTATTTTAGAATTAGGTTTACTAAGGAATAGCAAAGCAGAATCACGAAAAATTAAACTTATTTCTCCTTCAATTTATGATTTCCTGCTCCCCAAAGACGAAAAGCATGAAATTATTTTAGAATTAGGTTTACTAAGGAATAGCAAAGCAGAATCACGAAAAATTAAACTTATTTCTCCTTCGATTTATGATTTCCTGCTCCCCAAAGACGAAAAGCATGAAATTATTTTAGAATTAGGTTTACTAAGGAATAGCAAAGCAGAATCACGAAAAATTAAACTTATTTCTCCTTCGATTTATGATTTCCTGCTCCCCAAAGACGAAAAGCATGAAATTATTTTAGAATTAGGTTTACTAAGGAATAGCAAAGCAGAATCACGAAAAATTAAACTTATTTCTCCTTCGATTTATGATTTCCTGCTCCCCAAAGACGAAAAGCATGAAATTATTTTAGAATTAGGTTTACTAAGGAATAGCAAAGCAGAATCACGAGAAATTAAACTTATTTCTCCTTCGATTTATGATTTCCTGCTCCCCAAAGACGAAAAGCATGAAGTTATTTTAGAATTAGGTTTACTAAGGAATAGCAAAGCAGAATCACGAAAAATTAAACTTATTTCTCCTTCAATTTATGATTTCCTGCTCCTTAAAGACGAAAAACTTGAAATTATTTTAGAATTTGGATTTCAATGTATTAGGAAAGCAGAATCTCAAAAAACTAAAATTATTTCTCCCTCTGTTTATGTTCTCCTGATCAAAGAAGTCGAAAAACTTGAAATTATTTTTAGAATTAGGTTTACTAAGCATTAGCAAAGCAGAATCACGAAATATTAAACTTATTTCTCCTTCGATTTATGATTTCCTGCTCCCCAAAGACGAAAAGCATGAAATTATTTTAGAATTAGGTTTACTAAGGAATAGCAAAGCAGAATCACGAAAAATTAAACTTATTTCTCCTTCGATTTATGATTTCCTGCTCCCCAAAGACGAAAAGCATGAAATTATTTTAGAATTAGGTTTACTAAGGAATAGCAAAGCAGAATCACGAGAAATTAAACTTATTTCTCCTTCGATTTATGATTTCCTGCTCCCCAAAGACGAAAAGCATGAAATTATTTTAGAATTAGGTTTACTAAGGAATAGCAAAGCAGAATCACGAAAAATTAAACTTATTTCTCCTTCGATTTATGATTTCCTGCTCCCCAAAGACGAAAAGCATGAAATTATTTTAGAATTAGGTTTACTAAGGTTTAGCAAAGCAGAATCACGAAAAATTAAACTTATTTCTCCTTCGATTTATGATTTCCTGCTCCCCAAAGACGAAAAGCATGAAATTATTTTAGAATTAGGTTTACTAAGGAATAGCAAAGCAGAATCACGAAAAATTAAACTTATTTCTCCTTCGATTTATGATTTCCTGCTCCCCAAAGACGAAAAGCATGAAATTATTTTAGAATTAGGTTTACTAAGGAATAGCAAAGCAGAATCACGAAAAATTAAACTTATTTCTCCTTCGATTTATGATTTCCTGCTCCCCAAAGACGAAAAGCATGAAATTATTTTAGAATTAGGTTTACTAAGGAATAGCAAAGCAGAATCACGAAAAATTAAACTTATTTCTCCTTCAATTTATGATTTCCTGCTCCCCAAAGACGAAAAGCATGAAATTATTTTAGAATTAGGTTTACTAAGGAATAGCAAAGCAGAATCACGAAAAATTAAACTTATTTCTCCTTCGATTTATGATTTCCTGCTCCCCAAAGACGAAAAGCATGAAATTATTTTAGAATTAGGTTTACTAAGGAATAGCAAAGCAGAATCACGAAAAATTAAACTTATTTCTCCTTCGATTTATGATTTCCTGCTCCCCAAAGACGAAAAGCATGAAATTATTTTAGAATTAGGTTTACTAAGGTTTAGCAAAGCAGAATCACGAAAAATTAAACTTATTTCTCCTTCAATTTATGATTTCCTGCTCCTTAAAGACAAAAAATTGGAATTATTTTAGAATTTGGTTTTCAATGTATTAGGAAAGCAGAATCTCGAAAAACTAAAATTATTTCTCCCCCTGTTTATGTTTTCCTGATCGAAGAAGTCGAAAAACTTGAAATTATTTTTAGAATTAGGTTTACTAAGCATTAGCAAAGCAGAATCACGAAAAATTAAACTTATTTCTCCTTCGATTTATGATTTCCTGCTCCCCAAAGACGAAAAGCATGAAATTATTTTAGAATTAGGTTTACTAAGGAATAGCAAAGCAGAATCACGAAAAATTAAACTTATTTCTCCTTCGATTTATGATTTCCTGCTCCCCAAAGACGAAAAGCATGAAATTATTTTAGAATTAGGTTTACTAAGGTTTAGCAAAGCAGAATCACGAAAAATTAAACTTATTTCTCCTTCGATTTATGATTTCCTGCTCCCCAAAGACGAAAAGCATGAAATTATTTTAGAATTAGGTTTACTAAGGAATAGCAAAGCAGAATCACGAAAAATTAAACTTATTTCTCCTTCGATTTATGATTTCCTGCTCCCCAAAGACGAAAAGCATGAAATTATTTTAGAATTAGGTTTACTAAGGAATAGCAAAGCAGAATCATGAAAAATTAAACTTATTTCTCCTTCGATTTATGATTTCCTGCTCCCCAAAGACGAAAAGCATGAAATTATTTTAGAATTAGGTTTACTAAGGAATAGCAAAGCAGAATCACGAAAAATTAAACTTATTTCTCCTTCAATTTATGATTTCCTGCTCCCCAAAGACGAAAAGCATGAAATTATTTTAGAATTAGGTTTACTAAGGAATAGCAAAGCAGAATCACGAAAAATTAAACTTATTTCTCCTTCGATTTATGATTTCCTGCTCCCCAAAGACGAAAAGCATGAAATTATTTTAGAATTAGGTTTACTAAGGAATAGCAAAGCAGAATCACGAAAAATTAAACTTATTTCTCCTTCGATTTATGATTTCCTGCTCCCCAAAGACGAAAAGCATGAAATTATTTTAGAATTAGGTTTACTAAGGAATAGCAAAGCAGAATCACGAAAAATTAAACTTATTTCTCCTTCGATTTATGATTTCCTGCTCCCCAAAGACGAAAAGCATGAAATTATTTTAGAATTAGGTTTACTAAGGAATAGCAAAGCAGAATCACGAAAAATTAAACTTATTTCTCCTTCGATTTATGATTTCCTGCTCCCCAAAGACGAAAAGCATGAAATTATTTTAGAATTAGGTTTACTAAGGAATAGCAAAGCAGAATCACGAAAAATTAAACTTATTTCTCCTTCGATTTATGATTTCCTGCTCCCCAAAGACGAAAAGCATGAAATTATTTTAGAATTAGGTTTACTAAGGAATAGCAAAGCAGAATCACGAAAAATTAAACTTATTTCTCCTTCGATTTATGATTTCCTGCTTCCCAAAGACGAAAAGCATGAAATTATTTTAGAATTAGGTTTACTAAGGTTTAGCAAAGCAGAATCACGAAAAATTAAACTTATTTCTCCTTCGATTTATGATTTCCTGCTCCCCAAAGACGAAAAGCATGAAATTATTTTAGAATTAGGTTTACTAAGGAATAGCAAAGCAGAATCACGAAAAATTAAACTTATTTCTCCTTCGATTTATGATTTCCTGCTCCCCAAAAACGAAAAGCATGAAATTATTTTAGAATTAGGTTTACTAAGGAATAGCAAAGCAGAATCACGAAAAATTAAACTTATTTCTCCTTCGATTTATGATTTCCTGCTCCCCAAAGACGAAAAGCATGAAATTATTTTAGAATTAGGTTTACTAAGGAATAGCAAAGCAGAATCACGAAAAATTAAACTTATTTCTCCTTCGATTTATGATTTCCTGCTTCCCAAAGACGAAAAGCATGAAATTATTTTAGAATTAGGTTTACTAAGGAATAGCAAAGCAGAATCACGAAAAATTAAACTTATTTCTCCTTCGATTTATGATTTCCTGCTCCCCAAAGACGAAAAGCATGAAATTATTTTAGAATTAGGTTTACTAAGGAATAGCAAAGCAGAATCACGAAAAATTAAACTTATTTCTCCTTCGATTTATGATTTCCTGCTCCCCAAAGACGAAAAGCATGAAATTATTTTAGAATTAGGTTTACTAAGGAATAGCAAAGCAGAATCACGAAAAATTAAACTTATTTCTCCTTCGATTTATGATTTCCTGCTCCCCAAAGACGAAAAGCATGAAATTATTTTAGAATTAGGTTTACTAAGGAATAGCAAAGCAGAATCACGAAAAATTAAACTTATTTCTCCTTCGATTTATGATTTCCTGCTCCCCAAAAACGAAAAGCATGAAATTATTTTAGAATTAGGTTTACTAAGGAATAGCAAAGCAGAATCACGAAAAATTAAACTTATTTCTCCTTCAATTTATGATTTCCTGCTCCCCAAAGACGAAAAGCATGAAATTATTTTAGAATTAGGTTTACTAAGGAATAGCAAAGCAGAATCACGAAAAATTAAACTTATTTCTCCTTCGATTTATGATTTCCTGCTCCCCAAAGACGAAAAGCATGAAATTATTTTAGAATTAGGTTTACTAAGGAATAGCAAAGCAGAATCACGAAAAATTAAACTTATTTCTCCTTCAATTTATGATTGCCTGCTCCCCAAAGACGAAAAGCATGAAATTATTTTAGAATTAGGTTTACTAAGGAATAGCAAAGCAGAATCACGAAAAATTAAACTTATTTCTCCTTCGATTTATGATTTCCTGCTCCCCAAAGACGAAAAGCATGAAATTATTTTAGAATTAGGTTTACTAAGGAATAGCAAAGCAGAATCACGAAAAATTAAACTTATTTCTCCTTCGATTTATGATTTCCTGCTCCCCAAAGACGAAAAGCATGAAATTATTTTAGAATTAGGTTTACTAAGGAATAGCAAAGCAGAATCACGAAAAATTAAACTTATTTCTCCTTCGATTTATGATTTCCTGCTTCCCAAAGACGAAAAGCATGAAATTATTTTAGAATTAGGTTTACTAAGGAATAGCAAAGCAGAATCACGAAAAATTAAACTTATTTCTCCTTCGATTTATGATTTCCTGCTCCCCAAAGACGAAAAGCATGAAATTATTTTAGAATTAGGTTTACTAAGGAATAGCAAAGCAGAATCACGAAAAATTAAACTTATTTCTCCTTCGATTTATGATTTCCTGCTCCCCAAAGACGAAAAGCATGAAATTATTTTAGAATTAGGTTTACTAAGGAATAGCAAAGCAGAATCACGAAAAATTAAACTTATTTCTCCTTCGATTTATGATTTCCTGCTCCCCAAAGACGAAAAGCATGAAATTATTTTAGAATTAGGTTTACTAAGGAATAGCAAAGCAGAATCACGAAAAATTAAACTTATTTCTCCTTCGATTTATGATTTCCTGCTCCCCAAAGACGAAAAGCATGAAATTATTTTAGAATTAGGTTTACTAAGGAATAGCAAAGCAGAATCACGAAAAATTAAACTTATTTCTCCTTCGATTTATGATTTCCTGCTCCCCAAAGACGAAAAGCATGAAATTATTTTAGAATTAGGTTTACTAAGGAATAGCAAAGCAGAATCACGAAAAATTAAACTTATTTCTCCTTCGATTTATGATTTCCTGCTCCCCAAAGACGAAAAGCATGAAATTATTTTAGAATTAGGTTTACTAAGGAATAGCAAAGCAGAATCACGAAAAATTAAACTTATTTCTCCTTCGATTTATGATTTCCTGCTTCCCAAAGACGAAAAGCATGAAATTATTTTAGAATTAGGTTTACTAAGGAATAGCAAAGCAGAATCACGAAAAATTAAACTTATTTCTCCTTCGATTTATGATTTCCTGCTCCCCAAAGACGAAAAGCATGAAATTATTTTAGAATTAGGTTTACTAAGGAATAGCAAAGCAGAATCACGAAAAATTAAACTTATTTCTCCTTCGATTTATGATTTCCTGCTCCCCAAAGACGAAAAGCATGAAATTATTTTAGAATTAGGTTTACTAAGGAATAGCAAAGCAGAATCACGAAAAATTAAACTTATTTCTCCTTCGATTTATGATTTCCTGCTCCCCAAAGACGAAAAGCATGAAATTATTTTAGAATTAGGTTTACTAAGGAATAGCAAAGCAGAATCACGAAAAATTAAACTTATTTCTCCTTCGATTTATGATTTCCTGCTCCCCAAAGACGAAAAGCATGAAATTATTTTAGAATTAGGTTTACTAAGGAATAGCAAAGCAAAATCACGAAAAATTAAACTTATTTCTCCTTCGATTTATGATTTCCTGCTCCCCAAAGACGAAAAGCATGAAATTATTTTAGAATTAGGTTTACTAAGGAATAGCAAAGCAGAATCATGAAAAATTAAACTTATTTCTCCTTCGATTTATGATTTCCTGCTCCCCAAAGACGAAAAGCATGAAATTATTTTAGAATTAGGTTTACTAAGGAATAGCAAAGCAGAATCACGAAAAATTAAACTTATTTCTCCTTCAATTTATGATTTCCTGCTCCCCAAAGACGAAAAGCATGAAATTATTTTAGAATTAGGTTTACTAAGGAATAGCAAAGCAGAATCACGAAAAATTAAACTTATTTCTCCTTCGATTTATGATTTCCTGCTCCCCAAAGACGAAAAGCATGAAATTATTTTAGAATTAGGTTTACTAAGGAATAGCAAAGCAGAATCACGAAAAATTAAACTTATTTCTCCTTCGATTTATGATTTCCTGCTCCCCAAAGACGAAAAGCATGAAATTATTTTAGAATTAGGTTTACTAAGGAATAGCAAAGCAGAATCACGAAAAATTAAACTTATTTCTCCTTCGATTTATGATTTCCTGCTCCCCAAAGACGAAAAGCATGAAATTATTTTAGAATTAGGTTTACTAAGGAATAGCAAAGCAGAATCACGAAAAATTAAACTTATTTCTCCTTCGATTTATGATTTCCTGCTCCCCAAAAACGAAAAGCATGAAATTATTTTAGAATTAGGTTTACTAAGGAATAGCAAAGCAGAATCACGAAAAATTAAACTTATTTCTCCTTCGATTTATGATTTCCTGCTCCCCAAAGACGAAAAGCATGAAATTATTTTAGAATTAGGTTTACTAAGGAATAGCAAAGCAGAATCACGAAAAATTAAACTTATTTCTCCTTCGATTTATGATTTCCTGCTTCCCAAAGACGAAAAGCATGAAATTATTTTAGAATTAGGTTTACTAAGGAATAGCAAAGCAGAATCACGAAAAATTAAACTTATTTCTCCTTCGATTTATGATTTCCTGCTCCCCAAAGACGAAAAGCATGAAATTATTTTAGAATTAGGTTTACTAAGGAATAGCAAAGCAGAATCACGAAAAATTAAACTTATTTCTCCTTCGATTTATGATTTCCTGCTCCCCAAAGACGAAAAGCATGAAATTATTTTAGAATTAGGTTTACTAAGGAATAGCAAAGCAGAATCACGAAAAATTAAACTTATTTCTCCTTCGATTTATGATTTCCTGCTCCCCAAAGACGAAAAGCATGAAATTATTTTAGAATTAGGTTTACTAAGGAATAGCAAAGCAGAATCACGAAAAATTAAACTTATTTCTCCTTCGATTTATGATTTCCTGCTCCCCAAAGACGAAAAGCATGAAATTATTTTAGAATTAGGTTTACTAAGGAATAGCAAAGCAGAATCACGAAAAATTAAACTTATTTCTCCTTCGATTTATGATTTCCTGCTCCCCAAAGACGAAAAGCATGAAATTATTTTAGAATTAGGTTTACTAAGGAATAGCAAAGCAGAATCACGAAAAATTAAACTTATTTCTCCTTCGATTTATGATTTCCTGCTCCCCAAAGACGAAAAGCATGAAATTATTTTAGAATTAGGTTTACTAAAGAATAGCAAAGCAGAATCACGAAAAATTAAACTTATTTCTCCTTCGATTTATGATTTCCTGCTCCCCAAAGACGAAAAGCATGAAATTATTTTAGAATTAGGTTTACTAAGGAATAGCAAAGCAGAATCACGAAAAATTAAACTTATTTCTCCTTCCATTTATGATTTCCTGCTCCTTAAAGACGAAAAACTTGAAATTATTTTAGAATCTGGATTTCAATGTATTAGGAAAGCAGAATCTCAAAAAACTAAAATTATTTCTCCCTCTGTTTATGTTCTCCTGATCAAAGAAGTCGAAAAACTTGAAATTATTTTTAGAATTAGGTTTACTAAGCATTAGCAAAGCAGAATCACGAAATATTAAACTTATTTCTCCTTCGATTTATGATTTCCTGCTCCCCAAAGACGAAAAGCATGAAATTATTTTAGAATTAGGTTTACTAAGGAATAGCAAAGCAGAATCACGAAAAATTAAACTTATTTCTCCTTCGATTTATGATTTCCTGCTCCCCAAAGACGAAAAGCATGAAATTATTTTAGAATTAGGTTTACTAAGGAATAGCAAAGCAGAATCACGAAAAATTAAACTTATTTCTCCTTCGATTTATGATTTCCTGCTCCCCAAAGACGAAAAGCATGAAATTATTTTAGAATTAGGTTTACTAAGGAATAGCAAAGCAGAATCACGAGAAATTAAACTTATTTCTCCTTCGATTTATGATTTCCTGCTCCCCAAAGACGAAAAGCATGAAGTTATTTTAGAATTAGGTTTACTAAGGAATAGCAAAGCAGAATCACGAAAAATTAAACTTATTTCTCCTTCAATTTATGATTTCCTGCTCCTTAAAGACGAAAAACTTGAAATTATTTTAGAATTTGGATTTCAATGTATTAGGAAAGCAGAATCTCAAAAAACTAAAATTATTTCTCCCTCTGTTTATGTTCTCCTGATCAAAGAAGTCGAAAAACTTGAAATTATTTTTAGAATTAGGTTTACTAAGCATTAGCAAAGCAGAATCACGAAATATTAAACTTATTTCTCCTTCGATTTATGATTTCCTGCTCCCCAAAGACGAAAAGCATGAAATTATTTTAGAATTAGGTTTACTAAGGAATAGCAAAGCAGAATCACGAAAAATTAAACTTATTTCTCCTTCGATTTATGATTTCCTGCTCCCCAAAGACGAAAAGCATGAAATTATTTTAGAATTAGGTTTACTAAGGAATAGCAAAGCAGAATCACGAGAAATTAAACTTATTTCTCCTTCGATTTATGATTTCCTGCTCCCCAAAGACGAAAAGCATGAAATTATTTTAGAATTAGGTTTACTAAGGAATAGCAAAGCAGAATCACGAAAAATTAAACTTATTTCTCCTTCGATTTATGATTTCCTGCTCCCCAAAGACGAAAAGCATGAAATTATTTTAGAATTAGGTTTACTAAGGAATAGCAAAGCAGAATCACGAAAAATTAAACTTATTTCTCCTTCGATTTATGATTTCCTGCTCCCCAAAGACGAAAAGCATGAAATTATTTTAGAATTAGGTTTACTAAGGAATAGCAAAGCAGAATCACGAAAAATTAAACTTATTTCTCCTTCGATTTATGATTTCCTGCTCCCCAAAAACGAAAAGCATGAAATTATTTTAGAATTAGGTTTACTAAGGAATAGCAAAGCAGAATCACGAAAAATTAAACTTATTTCTCCTTCGATTTATGATTTCCTGCTCCCCAAAGACGAAAAGCATGAAATTATTTTAGAATTAGGTTTACTAAGGAATAGCAAAGCAGAATCACGAAAAATTAAACTTATTTCTCCTTCGATTTATGATTTCCTGCTCCCCAAAGACGAAAAGCATGAAATTATTTTAGAATTAGGTTTACTAAGGAATAGCAAAGCAGAATCACGAAAAATTAAACTTATTTCTCCTTCGATTTATGATTTCCTGCTCCCCAAAGACGAAAAGCATGAAATTATTTTAGAATTAGGTTTACTAAGGAATAGCAAAGCAGAATCACGAAAAATTAAACTTATTTCTCCTTCGATTTATGATTTCCTGCTCCCCAAAGACGAAAAGCATGAAATTATTTTAGAATTAGGTTTACTAAGGAATAGCAAAGCAGAATCACGAAAAATTAAACTTATTTCTCCTTCGATTTATGATTTCCTGCTCCCCAAAGACGAAAAGCATGAAATTATTTTAGAATTAGGTTTACTAAGGAATAGCAAAGCAGAATCACGAAAAATTAAACTTATTTCTCCTTCGATTTATGATTTCCTGCTCCCCAAAGACGAAAAGCATAAAATTATTTTAGAATTAGGTTTACTAAGGAATAGCAAAGCAGAATCACGAAAAATTAAACTTATTTCTCCTTCGATTTATGATTTCCTGCTCCCCAAAGACGAAAAGCATGAAATTATTTTAGAATTAGGTTTACTAAGGAATAGCAAAGCAGAATCACGAAAAATTAAACTTATTTCTCCTTCGATTTATGATTTCCTGCTCCCCAAAGACGAAAAGCATGAAATTATTTTAGAATTAGGTTTACTAAGGAATAGCAAAGCAGAATCACGAAAAATTAAACTTATTTCTCCTTCGATTTATGATTTCCTGCTCCCCAAAGACGAAAAGCATAAAATTATTTTAGAATTAGGTTTACTAAGGAATAGCAAAGCAGAATCACGAAAAATTAAACTTATTTCTCCTTCGATTTATGATTTCCTGCTCCCCAAAGACGAAAAGCATGAAATTATTTTAGAATTAGGTTTACTAAGGAATAGCAAAGCAGAATCACGAAAAATTAAACTTATTTCTCCTTCGATTTATGATTTCCTGCTCCCCAAAGACGAAAAGCATGAAATTATTTTAGAATTAGGTTTACTAAGGAATAGCAAAGCAGAATCACGAAAAATTAAACTTATTTCTCCTTCGATTTATGATTTCCTGCTCCCCAAAGACGAAAAGCATGAAATTATTTTAGAATTAGGTTTACTAAGGAATAGCAAAGCAGAATCACGAAAAATTAAACTTATTTCTCCTTCAATTTATGATTTCCTGCTCCTTAAAGACGAAAAACTTGAAATTATTTTAGAATTTGGATTTCAATGTATTAGGAAAGCAGAATCTCAAAAAACTAAAATTATTTCTCCCTCTGTTTATGTTCTCCTGATCAAAGAAGTCGAAAAACTTGAAATTATTTTTAGAATTAGGTTTACTAAGCATTAGCAAAGCAGAATCACGAAATATTAAACTTATTTCTCCTTCGATTTATGATTTCCTGCTCCCCAAAGACGAAAAGCATGAAATTATTTTAGAATTAGGTTTACTAAGGAATAGCAAAGCAGAATCACGAAAAATTAAACTTATTTCTCCTTCGATTTATGATTTCCTGCTCCCCAAAGACGAAAAGCATGAAATTATTTTAGAATTAGGTTTACTAAGGAATAGCAAAGCAGAATCACGAGAAATTAAACTTATTTCTCCTTCGATTTATGATTTCCTGCTCCCCAAAGACGAAAAGCATGAAATTATTTTAGAATTAGGTTTACTAAGGAATAGCAAAGCAGAATCACGAAAAATTAAACTTATTTCTCCTTCGATTTATGATTTCCTGCTCCCCAAAAACGAAAAGCATGAAATTATTTTAGAATTAGGTTTACTAAGGAATAGCAAAGCAGAATCACGAAAAATTAAACTTATTTCTCCTTCGATTTATGATTTCCTGCTCCCCAAAGACGAAAAGCATGAAATTATTTTAGAATTAGGTTTACTAAGGAATAGCAAAGCAGAATCACGAAAAATTAAACTTATTTCTCCTTCGATTTATGATTTCCTGCTCCCCAAAGACGAAAAGCATGAAATTATTTTAGAATTAGGTTTACTAAGGAATAGCAAAGCAGAATCACGAGAAATTAAACTTATTTCTCCTTCGATTTATGATTTCCTGCTCCCCAAAGACGAAAAGCATGAAGTTATTTTAGAATTAGGTTTACTAAGGAATAGCAAAGCAGAATCACGAAAAATTAAACTTATTTCTCCTTCAATTTATGATTTCCTGCTCCTTAAAGACGAAAAACTTGAAATTATTTTAGAATTTGGATTACAATGTATTAGGAAAGCAGAATCTCAAAAAACTAAAATTATTTCTCCCTCTGTTTATGTTCTCCTGATCAAAGAAGTCGAAAAACTTGAAATTATTTTTAGAATTAGGTTTACTAAGCATTAGCAAAGCAGAATCACGAAATATTAAACTTATTTCTCCTTCGATTTATGATTTCCTGCTCCCCAAAGACGAAAAGCATGAAATTATTTTAGAATTAGGTTTACTAAGGAATAGCAAAGCAGAATCACGAAAAATTAAACTTATTTCTCCTTCGATTTATGATTTCCTGCTCCCCAAAGACGAAAAGCATGAAATTATTTTAGAATTAGGTTTACTAAGGAATAGCAAAGCAGAATCACGAAAAATTAAACTTATTTCTCCTTCGATTTATGATTTCCTGCTCCCCAAAGACGAAAAGCATGAAATTATTTTAGAATTAGGTTTACTAAGGAATAGCAAAGCAGAATCACGAAAAATTAAACTTATTTCTCCTTCGATTTATGATTTCCTGCTCCCCAAAGACGAAAAGCATGAAATTATTTTAGAATTAGGTTTACTAAGGAATAGCAAAGCAGAATCACGAAAAATTAAACTTATTTCTCCTTCGATTTATGATTTCCTGCTCCCCAAAGACGAAAAGCATAAAATTATTTTAGAATTAGGTTTACTAAGGAATAGCAAAGCAGAATCACGAAAAATTAAACTTATTTCTCCTTCGATTTATGATTTCCTGCTCCCCAAAGACGAAAAGCATGAAATTATTTTAGAATTAGGTTTACTAAGGAATAGCAAAGCAGAATCACGAAAAATTAAACTTATTTCTCCTTCGATTTATGATTTCCTGCTCCCCAAAGACGAAAAGCATGAAATTATTTTAGAATTAGGTTTACTAAGGAATAGCAAAGCAGAATCACGAAAAATTAAACTTATTTCTCCTTCGATTTATGATTTCCTGCTCCCCAAAGACGAAAAGCATGAAATTATTTTAGAATTAGGTTTACTAAGGAATAGCAAAGCAGAATCACGAAAAATTAAACTTATTTCTCCTTCGATTTATGATTTCCTGCTCCCCAAAGACGAAAAGCATGAAATTATTTTAGAATTAGGTTTACTAAGGAATAGCAAAGCAGAATCACGAAAAATTAAACTTATTTCTCCTTCGATTTATGATTTCCTGCTCCCCAAAGACGAAAAGCATAAAATTATTTTAGAATTAGGTTTACTAAGGAATAGCAAAGCAGAATCACGAAAAATTAAACTTATTTCTCCTTCGATTTATGATTTCCTGCTCCCCAAAGACGAAAAGCATGAAATTATTTTAGAATTAGGTTTACTAAGGAATAGCAAAGCAGAATCACGAAAAATTAAACTTATTTCTCCTTCGATTTATGATTTCCTGCTCCCCAAAGACGAAAAGCATGAAATTATTTTAGAATTAGGTTTACTAAGGAATAGCAAAGCAGAATCACGAAAAATTAAACTTATTTCTCCTTCGATTTATGATTTCCTGCTCCCCAAAGACGAAAAGCATGAAATTATTTTAGAATTAGGTTTACTAAGGAATAGCAAAGCAGAATCACGAAAAATTAAACTTATTTCTCCTTCGATTTATGATTTCCTGCTCCCCAAAGACGAAAAGCATGAAATTATTTTAGAATTAGGTTTACTAAGGAATAGCAAAGCAGAATCACGAAAAATTAAACTTATTTCTCCTTCGATTTATGATTTCCTGCTCCCCAAAGACGAAAAGCATGAAATTATTTTAGAATTAGGTTTACTAAGGAATAGCAAAGCAGAATCACGAAAAATTAAACTTATTTCTCCTTCGATTTATGATTTCCTGCTCCCCAAAGACGAAAAGCATAAAATTATTTTAGAATTAGGTTTACTAAGGAATAGCAAAGCAGAATCACGAAAAATTAAACTTATTTCTCCTTCGATTTATGATTTCCTGCTCCCCAAAGACGAAAAGCATGAAATTATTTTAGAATTAGGTTTACTAAGGAATAGCAAAGCAGAATCACGAAAAATTAAACTTATTTCTCCTTCGATTTATGATTTCCTGCTCCCCAAAGACGAAAAGCATGAAATTATTTTAGAATTAGGTTTACTAAGGAATAGCAAAGCAGAATCACGAAAAATTAAACTTATTTCTCCTTCGATTTATGATTTCCTGCTCCCCAAAGACGAAAAGCATGAAATTATTTTAGAATTAGGTTTACTAAGGAATAGCAAAGCAGAATCACGAAAAATTAAACTTATTTCTCCTTCGATTTATGATTTCCTGCTCCCCAAAGACGAAAAGCATGAAATTATTTTAGAATTAGGTTTACTAAGGAATAGCAAAGCAGAATCACGAAAAATTAAACTTATTTCTCCTTCGATTTATGATTTCCTGCTCCCCAAAGACGAAAAGCATAAAATTATTTTAGAATTAGGTTTACTAAGGAATAGCAAAGCAGAATCACGAAAAATTAAACTTATTTCTCCTTCGATTTATGATTTCCTGCTCCCCAAAGACGAAAAGCATGAAATTATTTTAGAATTAGGTTTACTAAGGAATAGCAAAGCAGAATCACGAAAAATTAAACTTATTTCTCCTTCGATTTATGATTTCCTGCTCCCCAAAGACGAAAAGCATGAAATTATTTTAGAATTAGGTTTACTAAGGAATAGCAAAGCAGAATCACGAAAAATTAAACTTATTTCTCCTTCGATTTATGATTTCCTGCTCCCCAAAGACGAAAAGCATGAAATTATTTTAGAATTAGGTTTACTAAGGAATAGCAAAGCAGAATCACGAGAAATTAAACTTATTTCTCCTTCGATTTATGATTTCCTGCTCCCCAAAGACGAAAAGCATGAAGTTATTTTAGAATTAGGTTTACTAAGGAATAGCAAAGCAGAATCACGAAAAATTAAACTTATTTCTCCTTCAATTTATGATTTCCTGCTCCTTAAAGACGAAAAACTTGAAATTATTTTAGAATTTGGATTACAATGTATTAGGAAAGCAGAATCTCAAAAAACTAAAATTATTTCTCCCTCTGTTTATGTTCTCCTGATCAAAGAAGTCGAAAAACTTGAAATTATTTTTAGAATTAGGTTTACTAAGCATTAGCAAAGCAGAATCACGAAATATTAAACTTATTTCTCCTTCGATTTATGATTTCCTGCTCCCCAAAGACGAAAAGCATGAAATTATTTTAGAATTAGGTTTACTAAGGAATAGCAAAGCAGAATCACGAAAAATTAAACTTATTTCTCCTTCGATTTATGATTTCCTGCTCCCCAAAGACGAAAAGCATGAAATTATTTTAGAATTAGGTTTACTAAGGAATAGCAAAGCAGAATCACGAAAAATTAAACTTATTTCTCCTTCGATTTATGATTTCCTGCTCCCCAAAGACGAAAAGCATGAAATTATTTTAGAATTAGGTTTACTAAGGAATAGCAAAGCAGAATCACGAAAAATTAAACTTATTTCTCCTTCGATTTATGATTTCCTGCTCCCCAAAGACGAAAAGCATGAAATTATTTTAGAATTAGGTTTACTAAGGAATAGCAAAGCAGAATCACGAAAAATTAAACTTATTTCTCCTTCGATTTATGATTTCCTGCTCCCCAAAGACGAAAAGCATAAAATTATTTTAGAATTAGGTTTACTAAGGAATAGCAAAGCAGAATCACGAAAAATTAAACTTATTTCTCCTTCGATTTATGATTTCCTGCTCCCCAAAGACGAAAAGCATGAAATTATTTTAGAATTAGGTTTACTAAGGAATAGCAAAGCAGAATCACGAAAAATTAAACTTATTTCTCCTTCGATTTATGATTTCCTGCTCCCCAAAGACGAAAAGCATGAAATTATTTTAGAATTAGGTTTACTAAGGAATAGCAAAGCAGAATCACGAAAAATTAAACTTATTTCTCCTTCGATTTATGATTTCCTGCTCCCCAAAGACGAAAAGCATGAAATTATTTTAGAATTAGGTTTACTAAGGAATAGCAAAGCAGAATCACGAAAAATTAAACTTATTTCTCCTTCGATTTATGATTTCCTGCTCCCCAAAGACGAAAAGCATGAAATTATTTTAGAATTAGGTTTACTAAGGAATAGCAAAGCAGAATCACGAAAAATTAAACTTATTTCTCCTTCGATTTATGATTTCCTGCTCCCCAAAGACGAAAAGCATAAAATTATTTTAGAATTAGGTTTACTAAGGAATAGCAAAGCAGAATCACGAAAAATTAAACTTATTTCTCCTTCGATTTATGATTTCCTGCTCCCCAAAGACGAAAAGCATGAAATTATTTTAGAATTAGGTTTACTAAGGAATAGCAAAGCAGAATCACGAAAAATTAAACTTATTTCTCCTTCGATTTATGATTTCCTGCTCCCCAAAGACGAAAAGCATGAAATTATTTTAGAATTAGGTTTACTAAGGAATAGCAAAGCAGAATCACGAAAAATTAAACTTATTTCTCCTTCGATTTATGATTTCCTGCTCCCCAAAGACGAAAAGCATGAAATTATTTTAGAATTAGGTTTACTAAGGAATAGCAAAGCAGAATCACGAGAAATTAAACTTATTTCTCCTTCGATTTATGATTTCCTGCTCCCCAAAGACGAAAAGCATGAAGTTATTTTAGAATTAGGTTTACTAAGGAATAGCAAAGCAGAATCACGAAAAATTAAACTTATTTCTCCTTCAATTTATGATTTCCTGCTCCTTAAAGACGAAAAACTTGAAATTATTTTAGAATTTGGATTACAATGTATTAGGAAAGCAGAATCTCAAAAAACTAAAATTATTTCTCCCTCTGTTTATGTTCTCCTGATCAAAGAAGTCGAAAAACTTGAAATTATTTTTAGAATTAGGTTTACTAAGCATTAGCAAAGCAGAATCACGAAATATTAAACTTATTTCTCCTTCGATTTATGATTTCCTGCTCCCCAAAGACGAAAAGCATGAAATTATTTTAGAATTAGGTTTACTAAGGAATAGCAAAGCAGAATCACGAAAAATTAAACTTATTTCTCCTTCGATTTATGATTTCCTGCTCCCCAAAGACGAAAAGCATGAAATTATTTTAGAATTAGGTTTACTAAGGAATAGCAAAGCAGAATCACGAAAAATTAAACTTATTTCTCCTTCGATTTATGATTTCCTGCTCCCCAAAGACGAAAAGCATGAAATTATTTTAGAATTAGGTTTACTAAGGAATAGCAAAGCAGAATCACGAAAAATTAAACTTATTTCTCCTTCGATTTATGATTTCCTGCTCCCCAAAGACGAAAAGCATGAAATTATTTTAGAATTAGGTTTACTAAGGAATAGCAAAGCAGAATCACGAAAAATTAAACTTATTTCTCCTTCGATTTATGATTTCCTGCTCCCCAAAGACGAAAAGCATAAAATTATTTTAGAATTAGGTTTACTAAGGAATAGCAAAGCAGAATCACGAAAAATTAAACTTATTTCTCCTTCGATTTATGATTTCCTGCTCCCCAAAGACGAAAAGCATGAAATTATTTTAGAATTAGGTTTACTAAGGAATAGCAAAGCAGAATCACGAAAAATTAAACTTATTTCTCCTTCGATTTATGATTTCCTGCTCCCCAAAGACGAAAAGCATGAAATTATTTTAGAATTAGGTTTACTAAGGAATAGCAAAGCAGAATCACGAAAAATTAAACTTATTTCTCCTTCGATTTATGATTTCCTGCTCCCCAAAGACGAAAAGCATGAAATTATTTTAGAATTAGGTTTACTAAGGAATAGCAAAGCAGAATCACGAAAAATTAAACTTATTTCTCCTTCGATTTATGATTTCCTGCTCCCCAAAGACGAAAAGCATGAAATTATTTTAGAATTAGGTTTACTAAGGAATAGCAAAGCAGAATCACGAAAAATTAAACTTATTTCTCCTTCGATTTATGATTTCCTGCTCCCCAAAGACGAAAAGCATGAAATTATTTTAGAATTAGGTTTACTAAGGAATAGCAAAGCAGAATCACGAAAAATTAAACTTATTTCTCCTTCGATTTATGATTTCCTGCTCCCCAAAGACGAAAAGCATGAAATTATTTTAGAATTAGGTTTACTAAGGAATAGCAAAGCAGAATCACGAAAAATTAAACTTATTTCTCCTTCGATTTATGATTTCCTGCTCCCCAAAGACGAAAAGCATGAAATTATTTTAGAATTAGGTTTACTAAGGAATAGCAAAGCAGAATCACGAAAAATTAAACTTATTTCTCCTTCGATTTATGATTTCCTGCTCCCCAAAGACGAAAAGCATGAAATTATTTTAGAATTAGGTTTACTAAGGAATAGCAAAGCAGAATCACGAAAAATTAAACTTATTTCTCCTTCGATTTATGATTTCCTGCTCCCCAAAGACGAAAAGCATGAAATTATTTTAGAATTAGGTTTACTAAGAAATAGCAAAGCAGAATCACGAAAAATTAAACTTATTTCTATTTCGATTTATGATTTCCTGCTCCCCAAAGACGAAAAGCATGAAATTATTTTAGAATTAGGTTTACTAAGGAATAGCAAAGCAGAATCACGAAAAATTAAACTTATTTCTCCTTCGATTTATGATTTCCTGCTCCCCAAAGACGAAAAGCATGAAATTATTTTAGAATTAGGTTTACTAAGGAATAGCAAAGCAGAATCACGAAAAATTAAACTTATTTCTCCTTCGATTTATGATTTCCTGCTCCCCAAAGACCTTTGCTCTTCCCTTACTTCGCATTTTGCGAGGGATTAAAGTGTTTGCGCCTGGATCCGACGCGTTTTTCGAACTCTACGCATCGAAATTAGTCGATTTATGCACTAAAAAAGCAAGTGAAATTTTTGACGATTTTTGAAAAAATTCAAAGGTTAACCCCTTTGAAACTTTTTCACCCCAAAAAGTGAAAGTCTCAAATCGGATACTTTTTCGATATTTTCTTGTATATTTTGAGCAGAAAATTCGATTGGCGCACGCAGATTCCTCGTAAGTATGATATTTTAAATTTTATCCGGCTTTAAAGTGAAGCAATTCGATGCCAATTTGACCTTACTTTACTTCGCATTTTGCGAGGGATTAAAGTGTTTGCGCCTGGATCCGACGCGTTTTTCGAACTCGA